>KI911118.1:517676-655596 GCA_000482085.2 Cladonia metacorallifera KoLRI002260 | reverse complement strand
CACCCCCACCAACCCCACAAAATCCAACCCCACCTCCCCCATCATCCCCGCATGCTCCCTCGCCTTCCCCACACAATCCATCCACGTCTCGCTCCCCACCCTCACACTCCCCAACTGCCGTCCCAGCGCCGCATTAAAGTCATCCAGCCTATCCTTCGCCCACTTCACACAGGCGCTCATCGACGAGGGGGGGAAACATTGCTGGAATGTGCGGACGGTGTTGCGGATGAGGGAGAAGTAGACGTAGGAGAGTTGGAAGATGTGGTGGCGGAGGTCGCCTTCGAAGAGGATGGCGCGGGAGCGGAGGGTGATTAGGTGGGTGCGGGAGGAGAGGTAGGTTGTTAAGGCGAGGTGGGGGAAGGAGAGGCGGACTAGGTGGGCGATGTTTTGTTGGGTGGGGGTTAGGGAGGCGTGGGTTGTGGAGAGGCGAAGGGTGAGGATGTCTTGGGAGGATTTAGTCTCGTGACGTTTGTTTGGGAGGGTGAGTTTAGACTTACCAGCGAGTCTTTTGGCTCGTTCGTCGACTTTGGTAGTGATGAGGTCTTGGGCTATCATATTGCTTTTTGGGCCTTTGGCTATCTCGCGGAGCTTTTCGACGTGGCGAACGGCTTCTTCGAAACGTTGGAGGGCTACTTCACTGTCGAGCTCGTCGATTTGACCCTCGACCCATCGGAGGTTTTGGTGTTTGCCATCGACTTCAATGAGGATTTCTGGACGATTCTTAGAGGTGCTGAGAGATCTGAGCAATTCTGTCTTGTCAGAAAGGGAGGGGTCTCTTGTTGTTAGATAGTCTATGGTCTCTTTGCTCTTGCTGGTGTTCTCTGCCATATCTGCCCGCAGTGCTTTACGCAATTCATCTGCCGTTCTTCTGAAAGCCAACAGAAGATCCGTCTTATCGGTATTTGACGCCTTTTCGCTGCGGTACGTAAACGACTCATTGCCATATCTGATGCTGATTGCATTGGACATGCCGCTTCGATCGCTAGCACCTGACGCTCCAACAGATGCAAGGTCAATCATGTCGATATCCTGCAGTGGCCAGCACTTGTCTGCCACTGTTCTGGACGAGCTTTTTTGCGCAGCATCACCGTTTACGGCATTTGGATCCACACGCTTCTTCTTTCTCGTAGCTACCATTAATTGATCATTGAGAAGGAAGATGTGTGCATGCCGCCTTGCCTTCCAAGTCGCCGTATCTAATTCCAACCATGCGCCTTGCTCGAGCACAACATGTCTACCTGGAATAGCAGGCAGAAATTTCTGCGATCCCTCTACGTTTTTCCACAGTGCATGTAACTGAGTATTCCACATCGCTTCCAAGTTCGCAACAGAACTTCGGTTCGCTTGTTTTCGTGCCCGCGACTTTGCACCGTCATCGAGTGCTGCGCGAGGCTCGGGTGCGCCGACATTAATCGAAGCCTGGTTTAGGGACATCGTAAGCTCGGACATCAAATTTCTGAGAGTCCTCATTTCGCCCTTAAGCTTTTCTGCTTCTTTACTAATCTTAATGAACTGGGTCCGGTTCTGGTAGACATTCTGCTGTAGGTCGGTTGACGCTCGATTCTTTAGCTTGCGAAGGCTTGCTTGATAGTCCCGAAGCTCCTGATCTGAAGCATCTGACAGTAAGCTCGTGGTGTATTTTTCAACTTGTAGACTTGGATCTTTTAACGCATTGACGTCGACGGGAACCTTTTGGCCCTGTCGCGCTGTAGATGGACGAGAGTCTGACTGGGCAAATTGGCTTGGGAGCGTAGGGACGGCGGGCACAGGTGGTGCACCGGCGTTGCTGAAATCAGGAAGATTGGTGAAGCGCGTGGAGTACCGCCTCTTGACAAGGTCGGACGTATTGGCAGTAGTTGTATCGCCGTTCACATTTGGACGAGTAGCTTTTGAATTTTGTGTTTGCTGGAATGGTCCTGATATCGGCTTTGGACCGCTAATCGGGGGCCCACGGCGCGACTTCTTCTGGCGTAAAGAGAAGCCTTTGCCTTTGTCCTCCATATTGTGTGAAATTTGGCTGGTTCTTGCTGCTCATGGGTTAAAGGAGCTTCAAGGGAAGCCTGCCTTGAAGATCGGCGTATACGGGCGCTAAACTCCGTGGCTTGGCGCCTTCCTGGTGAGCTCCAAAATTTTGTAGGTTTCCGTCGTGCAAAGGCTGGAAGTCCATGTCAATATCGGCCTGTATCAATACATAAGAAGAGAGTAGGGCTCATATCCCCGGTATTGTCTTTCTGCTTGTCCTTTCATACTTCCTAATAATGTCTTCCTCGATACGAACGTCTAGTGTTTTGATAGCATCTACAGGTGCAATCATAGCTGGGTGTCTAGGTATGTTCACAGTGTTAAGCGCAAGCTTTCGCTCCTGTCTATCAAATTCTCATCTTAACATTCGGTGGCTAACCTAATCGACTGTGCAGGATATGCGGTTTATTTCGATCACAAGAGGCGGACAGACCCCGAGTTTCGGAAAGCACTGAAGAGGGAGTCGAGGAGAGAAGCACGAGTAGCAAAGGAACAGGCAGAGGTAGAAGGGGAGCAGCAAAAGAGGGCGATCAAGGCTGCTATCAATAAGGCCAAAGAAGAAGGGTTCCCAACCGATGTGGAAGAGAGAGAGACATACTTCATGAACGAGGTCGGTCAGGGAGAAGTGCTATGTCAAGACAGTGAGTTCTTGACTCTAGGATGCTTGTGCGAGAGCCTGCTGAGAAGTCTTGCTAGGTTCGAAGCAGATTGAAGCAGCACTTCACTTTTACAGAGCCCTCAAGGTGTATCCGCAACCAAAAGATCTTATCGGAATCTACGACAAAACCGTGCCGAAGCCCGTAATCGATATACTTGCAGAGATGATCGCTCAAGATCCAACTATCAATATTGGGGGAGGTTCGCCGACTGGTATCGACGATTAGGCCTGTATATCAAGTACATTCTCCATGCATCCACATTCCTCTCCGCTCGCACGGCGACACGGTCACTTTCTCACATCACTGTATTATTGGAACGCACATAGCGCATTGCGGTTGCTCCGGGCTCAGAGTGGCCCGAAAGGATAGATTAGGTCATTTGGATGAACAGTGGGGGGCATGCTCTACAGCAATTCGAAAGATGTCTATATTGTACCAAAGGTCGAATGAAATAGCAATGTCAAGCCCCATACCAAACGACGTCAAACAAAAGCCACATCGTCGAAAATGCTGTGAATGGTCAAACCAAGTGGCACTTGTGGGGGTCTGCATCCCCAATGGCAAGGAAGTAGCACATCTGGCGAGAGAATGTCTTGTTTTCAGGCCATCCAAGCGCCGTGCCGACAATATATTGTCAAGCCACATGTCTTGAATTCCCTCTAAATGCATAGATGGAGTCGCGGAAGCCCCTAAGATTGCCCGATTCTTCAGACAAGTCTTTCTTCATGCACGTGTGAAACCACGCCCATGCCTCCTGCTGAAACCTACGAAGTAGGTAATGATTGACCACCAGTAGTTTCATGCGTGCTAGTGGCCGGAAATTTAGGGGCTTTGCTAGGCGTCCCAAGCTTGCTCGGTTGGGTTACTGGGGTCTGTCGGCAAGGGGGGTCTCGCCAGCTCCCATTTCCTTAAATACGAACGCTTGGCCGCGTAACTCCCGCCTATCACTCTGACAACATCGACTGCATGAGCGTTGCTGTCCAGAACGGCGATTGCCATACTTCTTGTTCTTTTCTTCTCACACTCATTAAAATTGGCCCTTGAGGGTTTCCACTCTTTGCATTCCACGCTCGCTGAACAACATTATCGTGTCCCCATTTCCGCTTTTCTTCTCTCTAATTGGAACCAATAGAAATATGTATCGGGTATGTAAAGTTCGAGCGACGTGATTCTGTCACTGATCATTGCAGGTTTCCAATCCAATTCTAGCAGTCCTCCTGCTTTGCGCGACTTTTGCTCTAGCGGTACAGAATGTAAAAGTTCAAGGCGCCAACTTTGTCAACAATGTGACCAGCGATCGCTTTCAGATGATTGGGGTGGCGTAAGTCTTTTGCCTTCACCCAATTGTTCGTAGACAATTGGCTTGAGGGCTAACGAATTCCAGCTACCAACCTGGAGGATCGGATGGTTTCAACCCAGGCTCTGGCATTGATCCTCTCAGCAATGGGACACTTTGCTTGCGCGATGCCGCACTCATGCAACAACTGGGTGTCAATACAATCAGAATCTACAATCTCGATCCTGATCTCAACCATGACGACTGCGTGTCAATATTCAATGGCGTGGGCATCTACTTGCTCATCGACGTCAATTCGCCGCTTCCAGACCAGAGCCTCGATCCTGGGAATCTTGCGAGCTCGTACAGCTTGACCTACCTTAATCACACCTTTGCAGTAGTCGAAGCCTTCAAAAACTATCCAAACACGTTGGGATTCTTTTCTGCCAACGAGGTTATGGACACTGTGGGTACTGGAGGGACTTCGCCCCCATATATTCGAGCAGTAACCAGAGACATTAAGAGCTACATTGCCAAGAACTCTCCTCGTCAGATACCAGTCGGCTACTCTGCAGCGGATGTCTCGCAAATCTTGACCGACTCTTGGGCCTACCTATCGTGTGATATCAATGGCAACTCTAATGATCCTTCCCGCTCCGACTTCTTCGGACTCAACTCCTACTCCTGGTGCGGGCCTACTAGTCCCACAGCTAACTATGAGGCATCCGGTTATAACACCCTCATCTCAACTTTCGGCAACACAAGCATTCCCGTCTTCTTCTCCGAATATGGTTGCAACAAGGTGGAGCCTCGTGTCTTCGATGAAGTACCAGTCCTTTACGGGAACATGACCTCAGTCATGAGCGGTGGCTTGGTCTACGAGTACTACGAGGAATCAAACAACTATGGCTTAGTCTCATTCTACTCCAACGGCACATCTCAGCTACTCGTCGACTACGACAACCTGCAGAAGCAATTCAACACCCTAAACGTGAAAGCGCTCGAATCAATGGACTCCTCTGCCACAGCCATCAAATCACCCACATGCAGCAAAAGCCTCATCTCCAGTGACGGCTTCAACAACTCATTCACCCTTCCCGCCGCGCCATCAGGCGTTTCGCAATTAATCGACAGCGGTGTCAAAAACGCAAATCAAGGCAAACTAGTCACCGTCTCCTCCACCGCAGTCACTCTCCCCGTCTACTCCGTCAGCGGCAGCTTAATCAACAATCTAGCAATCAAACTGCTTCCAAACGACGAGAGCAACGCCCCGAATGGTGCCACCACCACGAGCTCTGGCGCATCGCCATCCACCACAAAGAAGGGTGCTGCGGGCAAGATCCAAGCTGGGCTTTGTGGATCTGCGGCTATGGCGATTCTTTTGGCTTTTTTGCTTTTGTAGATTGATGATGGTGGATGATGCGGATATTTCAAATTGCACAGCAGGATTGTGTGGTCTTTTCTATAGGGTATACCCACGCTTTTTATACATCGTGCAGAAGGGCGTTTTCATGTTTTTTGTGGGTGGTGTTTTGTTTTGCTTTTTGATGAGCTGTGCCGACGCATTAGTAGACATTAGATTTTATGTAGCGGCGCTTTAGAGCTGGGGAACAATGAATACAGTATATACAGAAAGCTCTGCAATATCATGGTTCTGTTATTGAACATTTCCTCGATTTTATTTCGAAGTGTTTACTACATTCGCAGTATCTTGCGACTTTAAGTGGTTACACATTCTACGCAGCATTGATGTCCCTGCCTTCTAGCGTCTCTGTCTCTCTGATGCCTCACCATTGGAACCAGCTCATCACCTCAACCCCATCAACGCTTTCGAATTATCGTACACAACATAAGTGATACTAACCGCCGGCACCACCTTCAATAAATTCGGCGTAATCCCCTTAAACAACCCCCTAAACCCCTCCCCCTTAACCGTCTTCACTGTCACATCCCACACCCCCGTATACGTAGGCGGATGGATAGCCGTTCCCTGACTCTGCAATCTCGTCCGTAGCAGATTGATAGGATATACAGCACTAGCGCCGAACGCGCCACTGAACGCGCCAATGCCTGCGGTCGTGAAGTTAGAGAGGGTGGTGTCGTCGACGGGGGTTTCGTTGAGGCGGGCTTTTCGCGATGTGATGAATTGTTTTAGGTATTCGAAGGTGGTGAGGTCGATGGCGCTGTAGGGGAACATGCCGACGAGGCCCATGGGGAGACCGCGGTAGAAGGAGCGGAGACCGGAGGTTGACCACATTTTGCGGGCGGTGGCGAGGATGAGGCGGTTGCCGTGGAGGCCGCCGGCAACGGTTTCGTTTTGGACGCGGCTGGGGGTGAGGGTTAGAGGACTGAAGCGGTTGAGAAGGGGGGGAGACGCACAATTTTAATGTGTCGAGAGGGTATATACAGAATCTTGGAGGGACAATTAGCTTAGGTGTGGTGATTTAGAAGGTTTAAGACGGTTGGCTGACTGGGAGAACATGCCACCCATTCCTGCCGCAAAGAATTGAGACCACGGTTGGAGGGCTTTTGGATCATCGTGCCCTTCCAGCCGGGCTAAAGCACGTTTTGATCCCTGGAAGTTCAGTGTTAAGGCCATGTTGCAGCGATGAATTTATATCCTTACTTCATAAGAACCAAACTTGATAGCCGACTCGGGCATCACTTTCAGGACGTTGAGCCCATTCCCTAAATCTTCAGCACGTTGTCGTCGCATGAACTTATAAGACTTACCAGCGAATAGACTTCGCATCCCTCCCACGCGCCATAGCTCCTTTGTCGCTTCCACTAGTGGTCTAGCTGCAGTCTTTGCTGCTCGCACTGGTGCTCCCGACTTCGCGTGGTTGACTGCGTCGTCTTTGACGCCGACTTGAGCTATAAGGTAAACTTTCAATCGATCGAGAGGTGCGGTTGCTGTTCTCGAGACGACACCTGAAATTCCACCCGCGATGAAATATCCTGGGGGTGGGAAGATATCCATTAGCCTCGCCTCTTTCTCAAGCTGATACTCCACAAATTGATCATCTTCCTCCATTATATCCTCATATCGATCTCCGGGATCCCAAGGGAAGGTGAGCGGTCTCGAGTCGCTACCAAAATGATTTACGTCTGTTTGCGGGATCGGTGTCGAAGCGGGTGTGAGTGAAGAGCTGGATTGAGGAAGTTTGACAATGTTGAAAAGTGCGCCAAATAGAGGCCTAAAAAATTGTTGTTTACCTAAACCCTCGACTGTTTCGGACACATGTACATCTCCTTCGGCGTTTACTGTCACTGTGGACGAGTAGTAGGAAAGCACAGCTCTTAGGCTGGGTGTGTTCGCAGGAATGAAGAGTAAGAAGTTTCTATTGACCGCGTCAAGCCGAGATGCATAATTTCATAGACTTGAAGGAGTGTGTGGGGAAATACCTCCACTCATCCCAGGAAATAGCCCCGTCATGATTGCTGTCCACTTCCGAGAAAAACTGATCCAGTTTTGCAGTAGGCAGTGATATTCCGGCGCGTTCGAAAGCTAGTCTCAGCTCGCCCTTGTCCAATTGCCCATTATGGTCCCGATCAATGCTTTTAAAAAGCTGCCAGAGTTCATTTTCGGTTTGTTCGACAAAGTCCCGGAACTCTAGACGATGTCTTCAGCAGCGCACACGTCCGGGGCAAGCCTTTCTCGACATACCCAGAAAATCAATGTGGCCATCGCTGTTTGTGTCCACGGCTTTCATAACATCTTGAAGGAGAGAATCTGCGTCTTTCAGAGCTGACAATGCCTGTTAGAGAGCTTCCGAGCAACAGGACTGTGAACGAACGATGGTCTATTTTAATTAATCCCTTCTTCAAACCACTGAGATTCAGCTGGCCCTCGTTCCTGGTGTCCAATGTCTTCCATAGCTTCTCCACTCGGGCATCCTGGGCAGCTTGGTCCTCACCGTCCATGATACCGGGAGCCGTGGTTACCGCAATTTGTTCATGGCTGTTTGGTAGGTTGGGATCTCGATTTCTGGGCCACTTATAATGCTACGACCCATTCGTAGCTCTAAATATACGCTGAATGGCAATGGCATTCGGCCCATTGTCCCGTTATACGGTGGGTTGTGGTGTCACTGAGTGCTACCCCAGCTGCCGTGGGGCGATCGGCGGAAGTTCGGCACCAACTTGAGCCTCAAGTTTCCTGCATTGCATCGTAAGATACTAGTCTCCACTCATTTACAGCTTTGTGATGTTGAATGCATGCTTTGTAATCCCAGGAAGATGGTTGTTCTATAATGTTCGAAGAAAGGGCAGGTGCTGCATGTGTTCCTGCCAACTGTTCTCCCATGTGGTTGTCATTTTGAGCACCAAAAATGCTATGCTCTACCTCATGTTCTATCGTTCCTAGTTCAGCATAAATCCATCTTTGAACTAGAGCACAGTTGCTATTACTTTGTAATCGCCCTGGAAATGGCAGCAAATTACTGGGCATCGACCCAGCGCCGCCATTGGCAATTTTCTAGGGAAAGCCTCAATGAGGTGCGGCAACAGCTAGAGGACGAGGAGAACACCATCGTACAGCAGTACCCCTTGCCAGACCGTCGGCTTCTGAGCATCTTATTCAATCAACGTAAGCACTGTATCTCTCGGTGGTGTCAAGCAGCGCCTGACCTCGACAGTGCTGGTAAAACTTGGAAAACGCTTGAACGTGAAACAGCAAGCCCTAGCGACGGCCCAAATATATATTCGACGCTTTTACAGCAGAGTTGAGATCCGCCGAACCAACCCATATTTAGTCTCGGCAACAGCCTTCTACCTGGCCTGCAAAATGGAAGAATGTCCACAGCATATTAGATCCGTAGTAGCCGAGGCCCGTAACGCCTGGCCTGGTTACGGTAGTCTCTCTCCCCTTCCCACGCCAACTTCTTGCTGACCCAAATCCAAGCAGAATACATCGCCTCGGATGTCTCCAAACTAGGCGAATGCGAATTTTATCTTATCTCGGAGATGAACTCGCAGCTCATCGTACATCATCCCTATCGCACGCTGCACGAAATCCAAGACAAGTTGAAAATGGCACAGGAAGATATTTCATTGGCGTGGTCTATCATCAATGATCATTATCTGACTGATCTGCCACTCCTCGTTGCTCCACATGTCATTGCGGTTACTGCAATTTTCCTCGCTGTGACTTTAAAGCCGACTCAGACTGGTCTGCAGGCCGCGGCTAGTACAGTTGCAGGTCTGAGCAGTGCTACGAGTGGGGCTAACGATTCAAGCGGTACTGTGTCTGGTGTGCCGAACACCCAGCAGAAGAAGGTGCAGTACCTAGTCAGCTGGCTAGCAGAAGGAGAAATCGATATCAAAGCTGTGGTGGAATGCTCTCAAGAGATCATATCATTGTACGACGTCTGGGAACAGTACAACGAGAAGACATGTAAGGAGCAAATTGCTCGCTTTGTCAAGGCCAGGGGCTTAGATAAGTAAGGCATTTATCAAGACGGGAGCATGTAGTTCCCGTCATCAGGGTCCGCCTTATCCTCGCAATACTCTTACAAAACAGATGTTCTGTCCCCCAGTCGGGCGCAAAGGCAAGAGGTATACTAATCCAGAGATAGCTTCTTGTCATCAGTAAGACTGGACACCTGAGAAATCCAAAAAATTTCTGGCAACTGTTTAGCATTTCAGGACAATGAGGCTCCTCCGCACCATGGCTCTATACCTCCAAGCTCTTATTCAAATGATTAGGGTGCTCAGAGGGGGCAAAGCGGCAAGATCTGCCGGTGCATTCCGGCATTCCAAAGCCCATTGACGTGCATGTGGGTGGGGGCTTCTTATGCATGCATGGACGCGAATGGAGAAAGGCCAGCTACATGCCCTGGGATGATATCTCCCTTGGTCGCTCTGAAGGTATATCATCCGTACGAGGCTGTATCTGCCGGCATGCGTAGACGTAGGTAAGTATTGCATGTGTGTATGCATAAGGGCTATTCAAGATTTCTCGAGTCTAAAGTATGAAGATGATCGATGCACGCTGCTCGGTTTGGTATCAAGCAGTGATGGCTCAGAAGATTGATTAGAGCTCGTTGTTGGACTGGACAATAGGTAGAGAGAAACATGTGCTCTAATGTAAAGGGAGGGTCTATAGATGCGCGGGCGTTGAGTCATCAGCTTCGTCCAATCATAGCAAACATGCACCACCTATTAGAACGAACGCCATAACATAAAAGCTGGAAAGGACGGTCGGAAATTTTATCCTCGTCTTTGTCCCGGGGTATCTCTTGTGAACGCCAATAACCTAAGTCTAGAAGCTTGATATCCAGTATGATGGCCGTCTATCGTCTGATACAGGAGATCCAGTGATAGAAGATCCAGTAGCAAACTCTCATCTTGCTTGCCCTCTCGACACTGTTGGGGCGCTGTTGTTGGGGGCCTGCTGACTGTAGGTCATCCTGTCCTTCCTGGCGTTCATCGAGGCCCACAATTTGGTTTTCGTCGGTGGGCCCAGTAGGATGCTGGGGCTGTGCGCAGACTTGATAAGGTTCTCCGTGGTATCTCATTTGTTGGGCTCCGTTGTTGAGGGCCTCAAGCAGACCAGCTAAGCAAATCGAACCGTTAGCGACGTACATTGACAATAACTTCGAGACATTCACCATTTGTGTGGGCCATTCTATTCCCTATGGCCTCGCCCTCTTGGTCGTTCACCGGATGACGGAACTCTGTTATTTCACTATCGTACTCGAAATGACTGCCTATACCACCTAACACTTCTGCCGGATGAGATGTTCGCAGATCTTCGATCGGGTCGGAATTTGTGCGAGACTCAAAGGCTCGTGAACGGTCGGTGCTAGAGCCATACTCGGACTCATCGGAAGGAATCGATTTGGCGTCTCCAACATGAGACGGCACTGAGGTGGGATTTGTCTGATGCCCAGCATCATATAAGTCATGTTGGATGCCGCTCGACTCAGTAGCGTGCTGCGACTCGCTCGCAACAGTCGAAGGACCGCTTGTGTAATATTTCTGCAGACCACTGCCAGTCTCCTCAAGGTATCTGGCCAGTGCAGCAGTGTGAAGGTCTTCCAAGGAGCTTTCTGGAGTATCGGACCTTTTGGAGGCGCTATAGGGAGGCATTCTTGGGGTTTGCGTAGGTAGGTATCTTATTCGCAATTATCGTCTGGTCTTGCTGCCTGGAGGAAATTCTGAGGAAGTAAATCCTGTAGCGTGATTTGCTAAGAGCTTTCTAGGGATCAAATGAGGAGACCAAGTCTTCCAAAGATTAAGAACAAAGTGCAAAGTTGAACCTCTTGGTGAGCGTATGAGCAGAAAGAAGGGGGACCAAGGTGCAAAGAGAAAGCAACACTGACAGAGTCATCGGTCAAGGACCACCCATGCAGATGGTCCTTTGCTAGGCCGGTTACGCTCACATGCATTTTGGGTGGGGGGAGACCTTTCACTGGTCTTTGGGCTTTGCTCATTCGTTAAGAAGGTGCGGAAATGGTGATTGGTCAATTGAATGAGGCTCTGCCTGCTGGCCCACCAATGAGAATTGAGGCAATTCTCGTTCCAGACCTTCGTACCTTCGTGCTATGCGGGTGATCCAGCATCGTTGGAGCCAAAGTACGACGTCGATTCTGCAGGAACTGGTGTTGATGCCCAATGGCTGGTGGCGTCGTTTTATGCCAGCCTGCTGACATCCTTCTGAGCAACTTGCCGCCAATGGGAAGTCTTCCATTTCGGCAATGGAAGACAAGGCGCAGCAAACCAATGGATGCAGACAGGTGTGATGAGATGGGAACAAGAAGCAAGAGGCCAAACTCATGGGCGCAGTTCGCATTATATGGAATCAGAATCCGCCCGCTGGAAAGCCTGCGAACCCCTATGGACATATTGTCATCATCCGCCCGTCAGCTGTAACTCCCGAATTTCGGGTCAAAGATTAATGATGAGTGCCTGCATCACCGATCGACTCATCCCCGAGAAGCACGTGGCCATATGCGGCCGGAACAATGGCATTATGTTTCTCGAGTCTGATGCAGAGTGTATCAACGCATTGACGACTCTCCAGGAGACAAAAAGAGCGAGATGCTGGTGCATTTGATCTTGTCAGTAAGGTACTGAAACGACAGCCAATAAGGGTTTAAGCATTGCCACATCACGAGACCACCTATTCAAGCCAATTCAATTACTGCACAGTTCCTTTTTAGACATGGCAGGCTACCTCGCTCCGAGGTCTACAACCGTTCACTTCGCTCCTTTACCCTTCGCCTCCCCTTCCGCTAATTCCCTCACAAAGACTGCCACGGTACCATCCTCCCCTACACCTTCCTTTCCATCCTCGAACCCCGGGCTAATAGCCACAGCAAGAAACTTCCCGTCACTACTAAACCCCAATGCACTCACACTAGCCTGATACCTCTGATACTGCCTGATCCTCCTTTTGGCAATTCCATCCCACAATGCCACGAATCCATCTCCTCCGCCGGAAGCAAAGGTACCATGGACAGGATGGAAAGCTAAAGCATTGACGGGATACACAACATCTATACCCTCGGGCGAGGTTTGACGATGACATTTGAATGCATATTTGCGGGCTTGAGAGGTGGACGAGGGGTCGAACCATTCAACAGCTACACGGCCCTCGATGCTAGACGAGGCGTATCCTGCATCATTGGGCATACAAGCCACTGCTCTCGTCATAAACTTAAGAGAAGATTCTCTCCGTTGCCATGGTTCGATACCTTGGGCTGCTGAATCTGAGGCTAGGTCTGAAAGGGAGTAAATATGTAGTGCTCGGGATGCCATAGCCACCACAAGCTTTGTGGGAGTGAGCGACAGGGAAAAGGGTTTATTAGGCAGGGAGATCGTGACAACAGGTTTGTCGGGAGTCAAGACGTGGTGAATGTGTAATGTCGAATCCCATGACGCAGAAATAAGTATGTTTTGCTCGCGGGAGTAGAGAACTGACTTCACGCCATTGGTGTGCGAAGAGAGGACCGTTTGGGCGCCCGTTTTAAGATTGATTCTGTAGTATTGATGAGCCATATATTTGGAGTCCTGTAGGCAGCGTTGAAGTACCGTCTCACATCCCAGTCTAGACCACCAGTGTATGCTTCCTCGTCATTCGCTCCCCAGCAAACGTCCAGTACTGGAGCTCTGTGCTCGAATTTATCGATTTGTGCATTCCGAGATGTGTCGTAGAGGTAGACATGCTTGTCCCAGGAAGCTACGAGCAGCCGTAACGATGTGGGTGCGAATTGGATGGCTGAGATTGCGTCCGTAGGCGGAATCACCAGCTCATATTGTGCTAGAATACGTCAATTAGCTGCGTTACAAAGGATATGTGTTGATTAGCTCACGTGTTGTCATGGTGGTGCTCTTCGCAAAGTTTTATAGAGTTTAAGAGAGCTTTCAGCGGAGAAGGTTCATCCCTACCGTTGCCGCACATCCCAACTCTTAGAAATAGCTACCTAACACCTTCCAACTCTTCCAACAATGCCTTTCGCACAACTAGTCATAGGTCCTCCCGGCTCAGGCAAATCCACCTATTGCGATGGCATGCACCAGTTCCTCTCCGCCATAGGCCGCAAATGCTCTGTCGTCAATCTCGACCCCGCCAATGACAAGACTTCCTACCCATGCGCACTAGACATACGGGAACTGGTCACCCTCGAAGAAATAATGGCAGATGAAGAGCTTGGGCCTAATGGAGGCGTGCTATATGCGCTGGAAGAATTAGAGCACAACACAGAGTGGTTAGAGGATGGGTTGAAAGAGTTGGGCGAGGACTACGTTTTGTTTGATTGTCCGGGGCAAGTGGAGCTTTTTACGCATCACTCGAGTCTGAGGAATATCTTTTTTAGGATACAGAAGCTCGGGTATAGAGTCCGGCTTTTCCCTTCTGCCCTTTCTGAGTAATAAGAGCATAGAGGAAGCTGACACTTTGTGGTATTATAGCTAGTAGCGCTGCATTTGACGGACTCATATTGCTTAACGCTTCCTTCGCTTTATATCTCGACACTATTGCTTTCTCTAAGGGCAATGCTTCAAATGGACCTTCCACATCTTAATGTGTTAACGAAGATCGACAAGCTCTCAAGCTATGGACCTCTCCCATTCAACCTAGACTTTTATACTGAAGTCCACGATCTTTCCTACCTCCTTCCTCACCTGCAAAATGAGAATGCAGTGATGCGGCATCCAAAATTTGAGGGGCTAAACAATGCAGTGGTGGAATTAGTGGAAGATTTTGGGCTCGTTGGTTTTGAGACGTTGGCTGTAGAAGACAAGAAAAGCATGATGACGCTTCTGCAAGCAATCGATAGAGCGGGAGGGTATGCTTTTGGCGGTGCTGAGGGCGCAAATGATACTGTCTGGCAAGTGGCTATGAGAGACGGTATGCCAGGGATGACTATTGGCGATGTTCAGGAACGGTGGATCGACAGGAAAGACGAATTTGATGAATTGGAACGGCGCGAGAGGGAGGAGGAAGCCATGGCCCGAGGAAACCCGAGGTCGACTAATGATGCTGGAGAAGACGACAGTGATGTTGAGGAGATGGGCCGTATGCCCGATAGTGGCATCAAAATCGTGCGGCGGACCTGATCGAGTATGTATGTTGCACAACAACGGGTGTGCAACCTCACTTCAAGTCTGCCAGGCCTACCCAGGGACATCTGGACAAGCTCTGCCATGCAACGTCGAAAAGCCCAGCGTTCCATGACACAAGATCTAAGCAGATCAGTCAGTTTGAAATCGAACATTTCTGAGTTTCGAGCATGGAGTGGAAATGGTTACAGATCAGAAAGTCCGTTTGGCAGGACAGGTACGTCTCCATAGCAGCCGAAGCTTTAGTCAGATAGGGGCGACACGAAGTTCATCATGTGATGTGGGCATGAAGGGGGCAGGCGAAGGACCATGTGCTTACCATTTGGGTGCATATGCTCGTTCGCGGATTGTCTTAGTACCGGCGTTGGGAAATCTGCTGGCTTCAAAGAATCTATTGCATGAGCGAGACGCCAGGATGGATTCAATCGCCATCGTCTTCTGAATCCATCTCCGACTCATCTTCTTCGTCCGAAAGATCCGATCCTGCATTGCCCTGTTTCTTTCCCCTCCCAATGAGCCCCAGATTATCATCATCAAGCTGATCGAGCATGCCAATCACATTATCAGTGCTCCCATCCCCGTTCTCCCTCTTTGCACGTAATATTGCTGCTCTAGCCCTCCGGATTGCTTCCTCTTCAGCCTTCTTAATAGTACCAGATACTCGTACAACTTGCATCACGCAAGGTTGCGGAGAATCATGCTTTGAAGTACGTGGCAGCTGGGTCATGAAAGCCAGAGCTGACCAAACGATTCGAAAATGTGCGCGTGAACATCGAACGATTGCTGTTGAGGTTGCGGTTGAGAGGTACTTGACTGTTCACTACATTAGCAAGTTTTCCATCAAAGAGGAACTAGGGTGTGGGACCGTTCAAGCTCGCTGAAACGAGTCCCAGCCCGTAGTCGCCATGGAGAAGTAGGACTTGGTCTCTGATGGACCGCACGAGATGCTGCGGTTGTAAGTCCTTTGGGCTGGGTCTGTGGAATTGGACGAGGTCTGGGATGCTTTTAGCCGAGACCATAGTGGTTGATCTTGACTCAGACTCCGCTGGATCGGGATACAGGATATGGACAAGAAGATATCGGTACTTGATCCGGACCATGACTGGCAAGGCATGCGCCTTGTGAATCAAAGGTTTGAGCAGGAGGAAATTTATGAGGTAGTTTTAGGCGATCCGAATAAACCAACGGGAGATCGGCCGGTCCGCTGCAGCTGCGCTAAGCTTTTCGACAATGCTAGACGCGGCGCTAGTGAAGACTTGTCCTGGGCAGAGATGAAAGCCACAGATTTCTGAAAGCAAACAAAACTATCTCAAGTTGAAACCAACGGAACAGTATGGGTCTCGCATCATGGGCAGTCTGGTCATGGATATCCTTTTTCAGTGCGCTACTACTGTCGTTCCGAGTCCTCTCCGCCGGCTACGCCAAATTAACGTACCAGGCGCCACCATCGCAGGTCGCTGAGGAGATTCGTAAAAAGTACTCCGCTGAAGACAGGAAAGACGATTCGAGTCAATCTTACTTTTCGCCCTCTCCGGCACAAATTCGGGACGTTAGAGGCGTCGTGGAAGTTATATGCGGCATGCTGCTGCTCGTGCCACGTTGGAAAAGATTAGGCGCCGCGATAGCATTTCCTCTGCTTGTTGTAGGGCTTGTACCCAGGATCAGGAGTGGGCAGTCAATTGTATCACCACTGATTATGATGACGCATTGTGGTCTGGTCTGGTTCTTGTGACATCAGGACCTCGGGTTATATTTCGCTGATAGCTAGAGTTGAAGCTATCCGTATGTGATTTTTATATTACATTGATATCATCAATATTGCAGTCATGTTCATAGGGCGCCTCGGAAGGTTCATAAACCTCCCAGGCGGCCCATCAGCAACGCATCGCTCATCTCTCCATTCGCTATAGTGCCTTCCTTTGCTGGTAACACAAGCAATCCGTTTGCTCGCCTTAAGCTCGCTACCTTCGAACTTCGCTGGCCTCCCGTACTGGTCGCATGCAGAAATCCATCTTGGCCAGCAACTATCGAGACTCTATGGTATTCTGGTCTCTTAGGGTCACAGCGTACTTCCTCCTCAAGAATGACCCTCATCTGCGCCAGTCCATGAGCGCTTTCTTTGCCACTTGAATGGAGCAGTGACGGCAAAACGAAAAGATGTGAAGTCACGAGGGCCGAAGCTGGATTACCTGGCAAGCTGAAGATCAGCTTAGTAGCTGGATCGCCCTCGTTATCTTTCAAGCTGACTGTGGCAAACGTGGTGGGTTTGCCGGGTTTCATGTTGACTCGGCCAAAGTGGATGGTTCCGCCTAGAGAGCGCTCGATTGTGGGTTTGAGGAGGTCGAGTTCACCCATTGAAACACCACCAGAGGTTACAATGACATCAACGTTACGCAGAGCATTCCGTAGATGTTCTTCCAGGGATCCAGGTCTAGGGGAAAAGCTCGTTAGAGAAGGGGATCGTAAAGGGGGGGACGGCGGTCATACTTGTCTCTCGCTATACCATAGTCCAGGACTTGAAAGCCCCAGCCTTTAATTGCGGCCATAAGAGCAGGCCGGTTGCAGTCCCGGACTTCTCCTAATCGCAAAGGTCCTGGCCTGTCATGCATTACTATCTCATCGCCGGTGCTTAGGACACCAACAACCGGTTTCCTGTACACGAAAACTTTCGCCTTTCCCACGGAAGCAAGTAATCCTAGCTCGCCACCAACATCGGTGACCTCCTCTCCTTTCCTCAAGACTAGTTCCCCAGCTTTAATATCGCTACCAACCTCTCGGATGTTTTCGTCCGGCTTTACCTGATCCGTTAAGATCTCCACCACCTTTTCTTCTTGACCATCATCTGTCATGCTCCTCAACACAGTGTCTTCTACCATCACTACCGCATTTGCCCCGGGAGGGAGTGGGGCGCCTGTTGTAATCCTAGAAATCTGTCCTCGTTGCAGGGCCGGCACTTCGCCTGGTGCTGCATGGGAAACGGAATCCACAGGAAAGACACCCTTGGTACTTGGTCCATCCTTAGACACAATGACGGCGTAACCGTCAACTATGCTAGCTCGATACGCTGGCACCGGATAATGGGCATGCACGTCCTCAGCTAGGATGTATCCCACTAAGGATCCATTGACTGGCATGATAATAGGTTCTGGAGAGGGAGACCACTGAACTATCAGACTGACTGCGTCATCAACAGACAGCATCGGATATGGTGACTCGCGATATCGATTGGAGGGACCCGCTCGAGGATCGTTTGATACGGGCCGCTCTTCAGGTCGAGTGTGTGCTCTTGGTACAATGTGACCTCCATGGCTATGCGAATGGCTATGGCTATGTGAATGGTTGTGGCTTTGATCATGATGATACACTTTCTGCCTCTTGTTGCTGGAAACTCCAGCCTCATCTTCGAGCTTTTCTACACCCCCAGCGTGCATACTCCTGGAGTCGCCACCAGCAGCTTGGTGGCAGGCGTGTGGTACCAACTTTAAGATAGCTTGTAGATTCTCTTTGGCACCTTTCGGGGAGCCAGGTAGCGTGACAATCAATGTTCTATTACGGACTCCTGCAACGGGTCTAGACATTACAGCAACTGCATTGGACGGAATTAGTGCTTGTAATAGGATAGATATTACTGAGGATACGAGCAATACAGAAGAGTTGTAGTAAATAGAGACCAGCAGTAGTGTTATTCTACTGCATTAAGATACGCATAATTGTCCAACATGAATAAAACCTACAAGGCGTAATTTCCAGAGAAGCGGCAAGCATGCCATGGCTACGACATGTCAGCCACAACTTCTCAAATATACTTTCAAATCCAGTGCACCACTTACACAAGCCCAGGCGCATGCTTATGAATCAATGGCTCAATGGCTTCTGGGGTACAGTCTTTCATCGAAAAGCCAGTACCACCAGTTGTTATCAGAAGGTTAATATAGTCCTCTCCATCGCAGTACTTCGTCACTGCGCGCTGAATGGCAGAAACATCATCGGGAACAATATCATGCTTTGTGATCTCCCACTGGTCATTGCCTTCGATGGCAATTAAATCACCGAGAACGGCTCCGGCTCGATCTGTGGACGGATCTTGGGATGCTGTGTCTGATATGACGAGGACAGCGGCTTGGAGCCTGGGCTTGGCCATGGTGGAGGCGTTGAAATGGTTTCTACCTCATGTCTAGTATAGGGAAACAGCAAAAACAAGATCAGAATTGAGAAGGATTAAAGGAGAGGTGTTTCAAATTTGAGATGCAGGAGATGGAGTTTAGTTGCTTCATCTAGGCGGGTTCAATCGTTAAGTGGAATTAGTGAGTGACAAATACGAATATCTTGATACGCAACATGTGCATTATGCAGGCTACATTATCACTAGTGCCGCTGGAAGTAGTAGTATGTACGCAAATCAATGGCTTGAGAGGCCCTTCGTTGAAGTGCGATTACCTCGCCGGTCCCTGCGAACGCCTATAGATGCCTTTGCTATTCCGTACATACCAACGTGTCGATAGATCTTTCGTTGTCGAATTTATACCCTACATAGAGCCAAAAAACTATGAGAACCCACGAGCTTTCCCAGACACAAGCAGGCCAATGATCAACCCAAACAGCCCCAGTACCGAACTGAAAATCTCTATCACAAGTACTTTGACGAACCTGAGAGTCGTTGTGAGCTTCAAAACATTTCGTAGAGCAAAGTTACACTGATTGACTTACAAGCTTGGGTCAGCCGCATCGGCCAGTGCTGCACTGCTCCCATTGATACCCACAGAGACGCCACATATCAGGTTACACATCCCCACTGTCAACCCTGACCAGAACAGTGCGTAACCGGTGTATTGGTTCGATCCTGAATAGACAGCCTGCCCTTCCACTGGATCCAGTTGCGCGGAGAAGACGATTGACATAATGACCCCATAGATTGCCACCACTTCACAAAAGATGATCGAGATCAGATTCTTTGTTCGTATCCGAGGTGCTTTGACACCACCACCGAGGATTGAGGAGCCCGTAATGAAGATGCCCCTGTGGAGTTGCGTATTAATATCTGCTATTCGATGTGTAGCCGGCCAGACGTACCATGCTGCTCCAACGACTGAAAGGCCAATGCAAAGACCGATGCCCATACTTGCCCATGCGTACGGCGATACGCTCTCTAAAAATTGTCCCACCTGTAGAGCGCTGTCAGATACTGTTCCGCCTCCCCGTCCCGAGGAATACTGACATTGAAAGCTTCTCCATCTCCAGTAAAGAGTAGATCTGCCCCATCATAAGCAAAAACGTCAAGGAGGAAAAGGCAACTTTCTTACAGAGCCCCACAACACCGAGAGCGGCGGTAGCACCACCCAATCCATACGAATAGCTCATGACTTCGTGGAATGTTGCCAGCGGTAGCTGATGATCATGATATGGTCAAGGCATCAGGGAACCGATCTACAATGCCAAGACTACGGTAGCTTAGATGGCGCTAAGCGCCAGCGACTCCGGCGGCCGCATATGACTCAAAGACAACATCATCTACTTCAACCTTTGTCTACTCACACTCCCTTCCTCCCCAACAACCACCTACTTCAACCGCAAACATGGCTTCTGGAAGCGGATCCTACTACGAGCTCTATCGTGGTAGCAGGTGAACCTCCGCTAGTTGTCCAAAATCCTATCCCCACTAAGACTCACCTTCCCACAGCATCGGCATGTCGCTCATCGACACGCTTGACGATCTCGTCCACACCGGCCGCATTGAGCCTCAAACCGCCATGAAAGTCATCTCCACTTTCGATAAGTCCATCACAGAAGTGCTGGCCGACAAAGTCAAGGCGCGCATGAATTTCAAGGTACTAGCTTTTAAAAGCTCGTCCCAGGTAGAGGTGCCATGGCTGACCGGTCAAGGGCCATCTTGACACCTACCGCTTCTGCGACGAAGTATGGACGTTCTTGATTAAGGATGTCAACTTCAAGTTGGATAATCAGAACACCGTGGCGGCGGAGAAGATCAAGATTGTGAGCTGTAATGCGAAGAAGCCTGGGGAGACATAGGGGTGGGTGAGGGCTCAAGTAATGAGGAGAGAGTGACATATCTTGTACTTCTTGGCTACATCGCTTGAAATGGTATATGACATGCAAAAAGGCGTTGGATGGCTTCTTCTGGCAAGGCATCGGCGCTAAGGTTGAGGAATAGGAATGATACCCGCATAGTCAAAGGCGTTTGATAGGACGAAAGATAGTCCTGAAAATGAACTCAGGATGCTGTCACATTCTGGTTTGTTTCTCGCATTGATAGGTGATACTGATTAGGCGGACCCAAAAGTTTCAGGACCTCCGTACTGGCAAGACGTGGGTCAATTGACCACCCGGGGGCGGTTGCTGGATCCTCTCCTATAAAGACGTTATGGACTGACAATAGAGGGGCGAAAACCTGCTACTCCACGGATTCAAAACCTCCATAAAATCATAATCTCTGGGACTCGCGGTCTTTGAAAATGAATTTTGGCTCTCAACAAACGCTTAAAATTGATTATATGTGGGACCTGACCCTTGCCAAGATGTGTATGGTGCTTAGAGGCCTTGCTAATCCCCAAGTCTTCGCTGTTTCTATCTCTTCTATATGGATGACTTTTTATCGCTCTTCTTTTCAAAGGACAAGCCGTCATCAAGCTAAATGAGCATAGAAATATGGATCTTATGTCACAATCGGGATCATCAAAGTCATATCAGAAGATCGATTCTTTGGTTGATCAAAAGCTGATGCTTCACTCAACGTACAGTAGGTCCAAGGTGATCAAATCCAACCATGCCTATTGCCTTGGCTTAGTTAAGCAGGGAATCCTCTCAGCTAGGCAGCACGACTATAAATAGCAGGGTCTGCGGGAGTTAATAAGAGAGTTTTACTAAGCCTGATAGTATAAAGAGTCGCACTTTCCATTTCTTATCCAGTCGCACTTCCACACGTCCCTCACGCCGAGCTGCAACCTAGTAGAATACGGCAATGCCACAGTCAATCTTCTTCGACACGCTACAAATAAACGTCGAGGCCTTCGGCATGTTTGTGACTGAATCACTCCAAGCAAGTCCGATACGAACCTTCCTTGTTCTCGTCTCTGTTTACCTCCTCTTTCTAGCGGCTACTTCTTGGCTTATGGTACAATGGTTGGCACCAGGCCTTTTCCAGCAATCCAGCCCTCCGAAGCAATGCCCGTTGTGCGGTCGTGCCAATACTATGAAGAATGAGGGCAGCGACACAACTTCTCGCTCGGAGTGAGGACTGATTCCCAGAAAGCCATCGCAAAAGCCGCAGGCTTTATGAGTCCGCAGAGTAGTAGTTGGGCGGCGTTGTGCTGCCATCTACAGTTCGGGCAAAGTCTATTCTGTCATCGCAGGGGAATTCGGATCAGTGTCAAGATGTCACGTTTTTAGAATATGTCGATTTAGAAGCATTCATGTATATGAGGCATTGCCTTCGAGTGGCGAATCAAATTGCAAAGATTTCATAATTTAACAATACAAACAAGCGGCAGCAGAAATATCGGTCTATAACTCGCGATGAACGGACGCTTCTCCACCTCCAGACCTTTTCTCGCTCGAACCTGCACATGGGTTGTTGAAACCCCTCATCGGACTCTTCCATAGCCAATCAGTCATGATATGACATATCTAGGTGCATCCAGTGGCACGGTTACTGAGGCAGACATCACCACCCTGAGCCGAGCTACCGTGACCTTCGCAAGAGGCTGAGGTGTCGCCCTGAGCAGTAACTTCGGCGTCGCATGTAGTCCAAGTAGTCTGAAAGAAGCCGGCTTGGACATTGTAGTTGGACCAGCTGATACAACAAGTCGTACTACCTACTTGCTGACACTGGCTGCGGGGAGCCTCATTTCGGGCTCTGGTATAGGTGCAGGTCGTACCAGAGGCGCAGCTGAAGAAGGCTTGACAAAGGTGCCATACCACCGCGTGACCTGCAGCAACCTTGAAATAGGAGGTGCCAGTGCGCTTTTGGACGGCGGTGGTGGTGTTGCCAGCGACGGCGGCCAACAGAGAATCCTTATCTTGAGTCATATCCGGGTCGTTGGCGTCGAATGGCTTCGCGTAGGCAGCTGCGGTCATCAACCTGGCCTTTTCCTCGTCGCTGGCGCCAGAAGCTGGGTCGAGTTTAGCGAGCCACGTCTGAGTAGTGGCGTTGTAACCAGTGAATTGGACATCGACGTCGAACGGGCTCAAGTCGCCCTTGGCATTGGGAAAATAACTTGAGGCGAGATGTGTAATGGTGACGCTGCTGGCATTGACCGGTTGAGCAACAGCACTCTGGATTTGAGAGAGGCCGAGAAGAAGACTGGCAATGATTGTGGGGGAATACATCTTTAACAAGAATAGCTTGGATGGTTTAACTTGAGAATGTAGGAAGCTTGAATGGATTCGACTTGAGAATGTAGAAAGCTTGAGCAGATTCGACTTGAGACTTTAGGGTACGATTGGTGTGCTTCCCGAAAGTAATGTCGAACGCTTTGTGGTCTTCAGAAAAAAAGGTGGTCCATGCCTGGTTTTAATACCTGAAGAAATGTATTTTCACACTCCGTTTCGGCACCAAAAACCCTTGTTCTGTGGCAACAGCTCGGAGCACACCTACCACCATGGACTCATGCAGGACATGAATCTGACGGCCCCCTTGGCCTGAAAACCTGCAATGTGTCGCTGATTTGAAACCGACCACCTTCAAACCACCCCCCTAGGCTCACTCATCGTGAGCGTTGACGACAGCGTTCACCTTGGCCCCCCGCAGTGACATATGTGAGGAAGGCCAACAGCTGCTTACAAGACCGTGATAGAATGAACCGCTATTCCTGCTGTAGTATCTTGTGACTTGCTTACAATAACCACCCTTATTCAGATACCGTCACACGATCACATCGACCCCAACAACTGCGGCAGTCAGCCTCCTTTCGGTGCGCTGAAAAGGGATAGGGGATGTCAGGAGCAGCGTGGAGGTATGCGGATGGGCTGGGTGGCAGGAAATGCAGGTCCCAACAGACGTTCTGCATTGACATCAGGCGGAGTTTTTCTGCATGAATGCTTGGCAGCGCAGCTGGTACAGATGAGCTGCTTGGAAGCCTGGGTGCGTAGAAGCTGTCGCGCTGCTCGGCTCCAACAACCGGAAGCAACCCGGATCTGCTAGCAAAATCTCAAAAAAAGAGAGGCATCTTTAATCAGCTGTTTCACAATCAAAGAACCTGCTAGCCGATCATCAGCAAATCATGGAGGCCCCAATCCCTCATCAATTCGGCCCACTCTGCACCTACAACCACGTATCTTGCGTAGACATCGGTCACATTACCGGGATCCTTTCTCTAGAAACCGCATATCAGGGATTATGACCAATCTAAAGCTGTACCCAGTCATTATAAATTGAAGAAATAGGAGTGCAGACTGCAGAGAGCAAATATCACGCTAATATTACTCAGGTGTTGATTTGCAGGGTCGGATTCCAACACCGTGACCGTTATAAATCTACAACACAGTGTCATAAACCAAAGGAATGGAGAAACGTGCTGCTTGGAGAAAAATGTAGTCAGCAATGTCAGGATTACGCTTGCCTATTTATTTTTAAATTCCTGCCCCTCGCTTACGTGATCACGAAAATTTATCAACCTCTGCTTCTACACCACCCCCTCCTGCTTAAAACGCCCTCTTGTACCCCGTGAGTGCAATCATCTCCGAGTTTCTAAGCAGAAGGCGTGAAACGAAGAGTCGGATTCGAATTGACAGATCAGGGTCTGAAGCCTGGTTGTCCACTAAACATACTCATGCCGACGGTATGATGAGCTGACAGATCACGGGGGACATGGTGGATCTTCTTTGAGCGCCTGCAAGGAGAAGGCGCTAGATCATCAACAGCGACCTGAGATGAGGGATTGACCAGTGAAACCCGGGAGCTCAATGGCTGATGCTTCACCATTCATGGTCCGCTGGCAGAAGTCGCGAATAAAAGACAACGGGGACATGACAATTAAAGACCATATCATGGCCGGATTGAAACCGTCTGGACCGTGAATTTTTGATGCAGGCATGAACCAGTAGTTTTACGTACCTTGTTATAGAGTTTGATGCTTGACATTTCCTGTTTATGTTATGGGCTTGAAAAGAGGCAGTCTGATCGCGATGAGGGCGTTTTCATTCTCGTGAGAGGTGTGTGTTGGTTGGATTGGATACATAAGTACCAGGAAGGAAACGGTAGAAACAAGATCAGGTAAATATGGGCTAGAAGACGTATGCTCTTCGCGAACTTCGCTGAAACAGTCTTCCATGGCAATCCCCTATTCAACCAAAAAATGCTTTACTTTCTTGATGGGACCGTAGCCACTTTAAAATGTCAAATAAATGCGGTGATTTTACATGAATTGGTACTTTGAAGGCGATTTAAGGCGAGTTGCTTCAATGAATAGGCCCCCCATCGAAAGGAAATCTCCGCAAACCGCGCCAGTCTTCGGGTACTCCTGCATCGAATCGGACGGCTATCTCGGCCCACGCGGCTCCTTCCGTCCCAGACCAAGCTCGGCTGCACACGCGTTACCCTGTCCCCTGGACCCTATCTTATATTCCCTCTCACGACATCCCCTCCCCTCCCCTCCAATAACCTCTGTATATATATACCCCACCCTACCTCATCCTATCCCCATCCCCCACCTCACGCACACATCAACCCTCCACCAATCCACCATGGAAGCTGCAGCCGAACCCCTAATCCCCCCAGCCGTCCCTCCTCCCGCACCATCACAAACATCTCACCCCAAGCCCAAAACGAAGATCCCCTGGATACCCCTCGCAGCAGCTAGTGGGGCGTGCGCAGCTATCAATGGTGTATTTGCGAAACTGTACGACCCCCTCCCCCAGTCTTCTCAGAATCGTGAATAGGATAGAATGAGATACAACAGAAGGAAACGCTAATTTCGAAGCAATTCAGAACAACAACCGAACTCACCTCCTCCTGGGCCGCAGCCATCTCCACCCTCCTCTCCCTCTCCTCACACAACGCATTCATCGAATTCCTAATCCGCGCCGTACGTCCCCCCTTCCCCCCTCCCCCTAAAACATCCCCAAGAACCCCAAAAACCCGCACCACCCAACTAACGACCCAGTCCTTCTTCACCCTAAACCTCCTCTTCAATTTCCTAATGTGGACGCTCTTCACCGCCGCCCTCACACGCTCTTCCTCCACAACCCGCGTCTCTATCATAAATACGTCTGCGAATTTCATGATCACGGCGTTGGCGGGGTGGATTGTTTTTGGGGAACAATTGAGTGGGTTGTGGTGGGTGGGGGCGGGGGGGTTGGTGGTTGGGAATGTGGTTATTGGGAGGAGGGGGGAGGAGGAGGAGAAGGGAGGGGAGGAGGAGGAGAGGAGGGAGGGGTATAGGGATGAAGAGAGGAGGGAGGGGTATAGGGGTGAAGAGAGGGAGGAGGGGGGAGGGATTAGTGATGGGGTTACGGTGGAGTTGGTGGAGGGGAGGGGGGGGAAAGCGGAGGAGGGGGATGGGAGTGGGGTTCAGAGGTAAGCTGTACAGGTACGAGATTTGATTCTGCTTTTCAGTTTCGTTTTTGGTCATTGTGTTGTGAGTGTTGTACGCGTTATGTTCTTTTGGGTGGTGAATATAGATTTGGGCATTTGAGTATACAAAATACCCCTTGTTATCATTGGTTGCGAGTCATCTTCATGAACCATTTCTTACTGTTCTTTAGTCGTAGGAAAGACGTCGACCGCCGAAGACCCTATGAGACGCGCACATAACCCACACTCATCTTCAATACGGACCACCATAGTACGGCTCGGGCGGTGGAGCACCATATCCATAAGGCTGGGGAGGTGCTTGACCATACGGTGGCGCTCCACTGTATCCGTATTGCGGGAATTGGGGCGAGGGGGTCCTTTGGGGCGGATACATTGGAGGAGGAGGACTCTGAAGACCTGGTTGCCATTGCGGTGGCTGTCCATAATACTGGGGTCCTTGCTGAGGATACGACGGATACTGTTGTTGAGGTGGCTGTTCAGGTTGGCTTGGATAGCCGAAATCCGGGCCAGTGGGTGGACGAGTGGTATCGAACTGGGTCTGTGTGCCTGGAAAAGCGGCTGGTATATTATCATCTGCCGAAGAAATCCCACTGCCACTAGTGCCAAGACCGCCAGCATCTCGAACTCTGTCAATCTGCTCCCATGGCGAGTCTCTTGTTTTGTTCTGGCTTCCTGCTCCAAAGAAGTTGCCTGTGTTGCCAAAGAAATTGGCCGTGTTACTGGGAAGTCCGCCATGACTATGACCTTGGTCTTGCTGACTTGGGTCCACGGTGTGGTTCTTGCCATGTCTCACGCTGTCTGATCCTAGGAGGACATTCAGATTCGCCCCTTTATCGGGTCGCGAATGTACCCAACGCTCAACAGCACTGTACATGTTATTATGCAACTCACAGTGGCGGTCTCGGAGGGCAGGATGATGGAATGCTCGGCTGATGTCGTTCATTACCTCGTCCACTGGTATGTCAGGATGCTGCCAGGCATAGATGACTCGCGGCGCCACATATTGTAGGATGGAAGACGCTACTAAGCCGGCAGGTTGATTCAATATGTTCGAGAAATGGTCCTTTGATAGAAGCGAATGTGTAGGGTCTGTGCAGTGGGGATCGTCCCACGGTTCATATTGATGCCTACATGAACCGAGTATCAGCAACATTTTCGCAACGATATTAGCGTATAAAGATGTCTATAGAGAGCATTGTATTCTTCATTCACGTCTGGTGACTTGTTTCGGAAGTGTTTAAGGTTGAAATCGACTCCTGGTCATCAACTTACTTGCCACTTGCATCAATCACCCCGCCACTGCCGGCTTGCAGCTGCTTAGAAACAGCGTTGATGATTGGACGGATATATGGTGCTAGTAGCGAGAGAATGAACAGAGTCAGAGTGTCCGTGATCTTTTCCACTAACGCCTCCAGACCCGGGATCTTCTCATATGTCGCCGTCAACATCTTGACTACTCTATCTCTAAACTCCAGGATTGGGTAGATTTGAGCAGCAGTCTTATAAGGATCGATATTGGTTCCTGGGATATTCTGCATAGGAGCTTCCCCTGCTGTTCCTGGAATACCACCAAACCTATTCTCTTGCTCCTGCGCTGTGGATCGAGCTTGGAGATCGTCAGCCTGACGAGCAAGGTCGCCAGCACCGGGAACATTGGCCAGTAGATGAGTCATAGTCGATACCGTTGAACGAGTCCCGTCGCCGTTCTGAGCCTCTGCATCTTTAAGGGCAACATCCATCTGCTCGACCTCAGACTGGGTAAAATGGTCTGTAGCCTCACCAAGAACACTGTGCAAGAAGTCAACGACTCCGAATGTTCCGGTAACCAAAGGAAAAACACGATGATTTCCTCGTAGAGTAATTTCAGTTGCAGTCCCAACGTGCGGAAAGACATCTCTGTAGCCCATCTCACGAAGAGCAAGCTCGGTATAATTTGTGTGAGCTCCAAAGTCTTCAAGGCAATGCAGACCCTGGCCGAGACATCTCAATGCTTCGCATAAGTCTGCCTCTTTACCTTTAGTGGAATGAGATCCACTTGTGTACACCCTCCCGAAATGGATGCTCCTGGCAAAAGAAAAGTTAACGTAGCCCACTGATGTGGCAATTGGAAGTTTCTCGTTGGCGATGTAATTCTTCATTCCGGTCTCTGGATCGACTTCGAGTTCAATTGGCTCTACAGGTGGTCGTAGTCTTGGGTCATATTTGCGAGCATCCGCGTTATCGGCGTACTGTTCGTGAATTAGTACGTGTACAAAATCAATGTATTAAACCCTGGGTTCACATCTTTCGGATTATCAATATGCTCTTCAGGCCTGTAAACTCCCAGTCTCTCATCGGTAACCTCAAATTCCCCCGTCGCATACCCAAAGCTAAGGAACGAAAGCACCCAGACGAGGAGTCTGACAGTCCCGGCTTGAACGCCTTTAAGGCTGCCGACATCCATAGCTTGGCTGTAATCTCGTAGCCAGTTGCCAAAGTAGACTCGTTTGATCATCATGCTCGTCCATTTGTGACCTTTAATGAAAGCAATAGTTTTGAGCATGTCCTCAATGTCGCCATGACGCCAATTGCGCCCTTCGATCTCGGAGATCGAAGCTACATCCTGAATTAAGCCAGGCTTGCAAGATCGAGAAGGTTGTTCTTACGGATATTGCCTGCTCCAAAGGCCGCCACGGGTGAGGCGCACAGCAGTAGAACAGCGAAGAGTGCAAGACATGTTCTGAGAGACGGAGAACCCATGCTTGTGGTCATGCCGCTGCTTCAGATGTCGATTCTACCAGCGGTGTCCGCTCTATTCAGCTTATCTAAAGTGTCTGTGATACCTGCTGTGCCGTGTTGTTTCCTTTCTTGGCCTTGCGCAGCGGTGCTACGAAGAAGCCACCAATCAAGCGCCACGCCGAAGGTCCGGAGGTCGGGATGGATTTGCACCGATAAGCCTGCCTGGGACGAGAACAACAGGCAAGCTCTTCAAAACAAACAGATCTGCGACAGCGAATCCGTCAAACACTAGAAGGACTGATTGATATACATCTCAGAGCTCTGGAGAGTTTCATTTTTCAGAATCATTGGCATGATCGAGGTTTTTTTCAATCATTGAGCTGTTATGAGGGTGGCCATTCTAATTACACGAACATCGTCTCTCTATACC
The DNA here is from genome assembly GCA_000482085.2 of Cladonia metacorallifera KoLRI002260. Taxonomy (NCBI): domain Eukaryota; kingdom Fungi; phylum Ascomycota; class Lecanoromycetes; order Lecanorales; family Cladoniaceae; genus Cladonia; species Cladonia metacorallifera. The sequence goes on along the minus strand of KI911118.1, from coordinate 626,377 downwards.
ATTTTTCCTCATACATGAAAAGATCACTTGGAACAGGGGGTATCTGACCCGTCGTCGACCCGAAACACCACTAATGCCGCCCTTATGTACAATCCCAACGCCACTGTAGTCTCACACTTTTCACCCATGCAGATGCCATCGCGTTTCAATACTCACTCACATCACTGTACTGGTACCTGGCCGTTTGATTCATTCATCTTATGCAATTTTTCGCGCTCTTCGTCAGTCAAGGAATGGTACAACTCCTGGAAGCCTGGCTCGTTAGAGACGTTGTTAAAGAAGTCTATTAGGTACTTCTGCGTCTCGTCATCTGTTTGTCGCGTGCTCCATCGCGACTCGTCCATATAGCCCATTAACTCTGCAGAGACAACCTGTTAGTCATCCTACATCCAAAGGTCGATTGGTGTGACTAACCTTGTCTCGTGCTAGGAGCTCCCAAATCTAGAACTGCCGGCTCATCTTCCCACTCATCATCTTCATCGTCACTAGGACTCCCTTCTTTTGTGTTCTTGTTCAGCCCACCCGCCAGTCCGGGCGTAAGTGGACTGGGTAGGGCAAGCTCCTGGATAAGAACCTTGGTGAGCTTGAGCGGTACAGGGATGATCGAGAATTGATCGGGCTCCTTTTTCGCCTGTGAGCGTGTCTTAATTCGTGTGGTGTTCTGAACAAGAAGATCTCCCTTCGTCTGGATGCCAGCAAGTCTCTCATCATGGAGTTTGTAAATGTTCGTCAGAGCGATGACATTCTGTCTGATGTCATCGTAGCCGGAAAAGTTGACAGAATTCTCCAACCACTTTCGCATCACCACCTCAAGACCAGTCCCACCATTAGCTCCTTCGACTTGCACTTGAGCCAAGAAGTCCAGAACATCCTTTGCGTTTGTCAAAGAAAGTCGTGCGAAGACGAGGACGAGGTTCTGTATGAAGTTGGTGCGCTCGGCAGTGCTGAGCCGGATTGCGACAACCTGCAGTAACTGCATGAGGTACGGTCCAAGCTTCTCCGCCCCTGCTTTTTCGACCAGCTCTACTGCTAGGCCTCCCACTTCAGCTGCTGACGAGTCATCGACATTCGGTCCCAATAGACGATCAATGATAAGTAACACTATCTCCAAGCCTTCCTTCCCGGTCTCCGGATCCCGCCAAGCAAACAATTGGGCAGCATCATGGACAAGAATGTACTTGATGGTGATCGTTGCGGCCTGGTGAACGCTGAATTCCAGATCGAGGAATATGAGTCGATAGAGCTTTGGCAAGAGAGTGGCAACAAAACCTTGAGGCAACGGTTCCGACCCATACTCAGCCAGGGTTGACAACAGAGCCACTGCCATGTCGCTAAGCGAGTTCTCTTGAGTCATGTCGCCAACATCTAGAGCACCCGTCAGACTTGGGAGGACCTTCGCGCAAAGTCGAGCATAGGCTTCCGGCCCTTGCGATGCCATCGTAGAGGTTACGGATTCGAAAGTCTCATTCACAAGCATGGTGGTTTGCCAGCTGCGAGCCCCGTAAGACGCCATTGTGAAGAGAACGTCAAGGGCCGAATTATCCAAGCATAGCGTGGGATCCGTCATGATAGCGTCACGAAGGGTCTCCACAAGGGTGTCAAGAACATCCTCACTGTCACCGACTTCACTGAGGTCATGCGATGATAGGAAACTAGAGACGGCCGCCACTGTCTGCACCTGGAATTCTTGAGCCCTCGTCGGCGGCAAAATCTTTAGATAACCTTGAAGAACTCGAAGACATGAGACTTTGACCACATCGGATCCGTCAATCTCAACGGCCTTCAGAGACTGAATGGCAAACTCGGGCGCCAATCCGCGTAATGCTTCTCCAGAGGTGGTGATCAAAGCACCAGCAACGATGAAGCCACGGGCTCTCAGTAGCTCATTTTCACCTGAAGCAATTAGCTTATCCTAGCGATCGACGGATTCATAGAGGGCCAGGGAGCAACCTACTGTCCTGCATGGCAATGCGAGCAAAATCGAGATATGCATTGGCGACCTCCGGTGCAATCGTTCCATCATAAGAGCCAACCTCGTCTAAGACTTGCTTTACAACGTACAGCGCAGCTTCCTTCGCCTTGTAGCTGTTCATCGAATCAGTCACCGAATGCCAGACTCTGGTAAAGAAATTTGCATACTTTGAGGATCCATCGTCGTATATTGCCTTGCTGAGACTCAGAAGACTCTCGAGCACAGGCCAGTTATAGCTGCAGAGTTTTGCAACGAGATTCCCGCAAGCGTTACGAGCGGAGTAATTAGCGGTTTCTGATGTCTCCTCTGACAGGAAGATATTAACGTCCAGTTCCCACAGTTCCGCATCTTCAGTCAGGATTTGCGAATAGCCGACCGCTACGGCTAGAATTTGGGTTATCCATGTAACGTTACCGCTGGCCATGCTCTCTGGTGTCAGTTGCGCATCCAGCTCCCGCTTGATTGTTGTCGTATTCAACAGTGTCTGGATGTAATCAAGCTCCTCGATGGCAAGGAAATCTAGCGTGTACGGCAATCGATCTGCATCTTCCATGCGACCCTGTCTCTGTTCGTCGCCTGTGTATAGAGTGTGGTATGGACCAAGGTGCGCCTGCAGGCCCTCCCATATTGTGCTGAATAGTTCTAAGGTACGAGCAGCGAGAAGGTGCGGAAACATAGTGTGAATCTTCTCCAGCGCCTGCAAACCCGATCAGCTGGAAGCAACATACATCTAACTCAGAGGACCTACCTTGACCACCTGAGTCTTTAATGCAATAACTCCTCGCCAATTGATGACATTGGGCCCCCCAGGACTTCCCTGGTTCTCTTCCTGCTCGCTCGGCATATACGGCAAAGGCATCTTGAGCACCTCTAGAAAAAAAGGCGACCACGCGTCTGATGCTTCTTGCATAAATTGCTTCACGGAAGCCTTGTGGCTCTGATAGACCAACTCCATCGTATCGAAACATGCTCGAAAGATGGAGACAGCCAGGGCTCGTGTAGTCCACTTCTTCTCGCCATCGACAGCAACATTGTATATACACTTGACCAGGTCGACCGCGCTCCCCGAGAACTGCTCCTCATCGAATCCATCCTCAACCAAGTTTCCGAGGACTACCAGCACGCCGTGGATTTGAGTCGCGTCAGCCTGGTTGACGAGGTTCAAGAGGGTGGGAAGCAAGGTTGGCCATTGTTCGGGAAAGTCGGCGCTAGCGATTTTGCTGACCACATAGCTGGCCGCCGCGACAATTTTTCGCTCTTCCTTTTTGGCTGTCGCAATGGACAGGACGGACTGTCGGACTTGCTCTTTTGTGGCGTCACTGAGTGTACTTGGCCCCTCGTATTCCTCGAGTGATGGCGACCAGGTTTTCAGGACCAATTTCTTTAACGATAGTAGTGCGGCCTGGCGATGTTGTAGAGAGACTTCCTCGTGCGACGCTATCGAAACAAGGCTGATAGGGAATGCTTCGTTAGTGTGAAGCTGCTCCAGATGGCGCTCCGCATCATTGCGAATTGGGCCTGACGGGTCAAGTGTGGCGACCAAAAGGTCCAGCACTTGTTGCTCCATGAGTTACGAGGTCACCCTCAATTCGGATACTCGGATGCTCAATGGGGCTTTGGAAACGCGACTTTCTCTACGTGCAGTAGCTTGAATAGAGCGAATGCTAAAAATGTTGTTGTTTGGGATCGGCCCGAAACGCGTTCTATTTTTGCCCTAACCCTAAAACAGGCTTGGAGGGGCCATGAACAATGAACTGGCATGGATCGCATCCGGTATTGGCGACTCTGGTCTTCCAAGTACTGTATTAGCGATGGCTACATACAACTCAGAAGCGCCCGTACTAGACACATATCAAGCTGTTGTATCGGCTTTTTGTGACTTCCTAACCGTGGCTATCCACACTATCCTCTATGAACGAAACATCTATCCCCAGACTTCTTTCTTGAAAGCACGAAGGTATAATTATCCAGTCCGGCAGAATAGACATCCAAAAGTGTGCAAATGGATCCAGGATGCTGTAGCTGCTGTGGAGGGTGAGATGTTGAAGGTGGGTGCATTCTATCATGTTTGTTTTTTGTTGTTGATAATCGTCCGCTCTTTCCATTTTATCACTACTATGTCTGTCTCTTCAATTTTAAGCTTTAAAATGAAGAAGAAATCTTATTCTGTTGTCATACGCAATTAAAAGTTATCTTTCTGCATGTAACCGCAAATTCACACCTTCCCCTCAAAAGGCCTGGAAAATTATACCCCATCGAGAGTCATCATGCAGCTTACCGCATCGGGTCTCCTCTTTCATGCAACTTTCATGCATGCCAAAAGTCTGATATTTATATTCTCAAGCAAACAAACGTCCATGCCGTCATCCTCTACCCCCAGCTGCCCGCTATATCACGTATTATCCGGAAGAATAAAAGATCCTAACCAATTACCCCCCCCCCATAGTGCACCATCTCATCCACCTCCCTAATCATCCACGCCCCACCCCCCTCCTCCGCCCCCCTCGAACGCTACGTCTTCTCCACCTCCTCCTTCCCCCGCATCCCCCTCTCCGAAACACGAACCCTCTTCGCCACCGAACCTATCCCTCCAGACCCAACAACAACCCGGCGTTACAACCCCCCACCAACAGCCGACCTCCCCGAACAATTCCGCTCCACATTCTCCCGCCTCTCCCACCAACTCTCCTCTCTATCCCCTCTACCTCCTGACTGCAGTTTTACACTCGCTATCGAGTTACGAGATGAGGAGGAAGGGGGGGTAGATGTAGAAGCGCCGATTGAGAGGGAGGGGAGGTGGATTGTTGCGGAGCCGGGGTTGCAGCGGAGGAAGAAGGGGGAAGATGGGGAGGGGGATGGGGCAATGGGGAAAGGGGTGGTGGGGGAAAGTAAGAGAGGGAGGGATTTAGGAGGTGTGAGGACGGTGCCGGTGAGGAGTTTGGAGAGTGGGGCGTTTAGGATGGAGGTGTGGGTTGAGGAGGGGAGGGGGAAGTTTCAGTCCAAGGTAGAGGATGGGGAGGAGGGATAAGGTAGTGGTGGATGTGATGTTTGGTTCTGAGACTTCATCAGAGTAGAAGATATTTGACTGAGAGAGAGGATTTGCGGACCTGCGCTTCCAAAGTTGAAAGCAACGCTAAATGAATACCGATATTCGTTATAGTGATAGCACTCGGGGTATCTATTTACGAGATGTCCAAATCTAATCATGCCAGTCTTGTTGCCTTGTTTTGCCCCGCAAACGCCATCGCTAAGAAGCACAAGGGTCGTAATGCTGACTATAACACGAGATATGCAGCAACAACAAAAGAAAGCCACCTGCGCGTGCCATTTTGATCCTTTGTGCCATATGCATCGCTATTCCATGCAATTCAAATTCACCAATGTCCTTCGCTCATCCAAACCAGTAATTTCCCTGATTATCTCTCGGCGCTTCATCTGGCACAGGACCAATGATCCAAGGATCTGCATTGGGTACGGTATGTGGGCCTCTCTGATGGTGTTGGTGATGTAACAATGCTGCGGGGGTTGGCTCGAGTCCTAATCTTTGTTGACGACGCTGTTCTCGCCTAACGTTGAGACTCTGTTGGAACGCTGGCTGGACAATTGGATTTTGGGGGATAGGATTAGCATTCCAGTCTATGTCCGGTTGGGGTCCTCCCCATAGTCCATTTCCATGTGTTTCAAACGGCCCATTACCTATACCGCTCTTTGCTGCGGCAGGTTCATTCCCGCCGAAATGATCTATTTCACGCGGCGAATTAAGTGCATTAGCTCGCGGAGATTCTATATCCGCTAACCGGACGCCTCTGTCCTGCCCACGCGGTTCTCGTCGATGTGCATTGCCCAAGACCTCGTTCGCTATTTGGATGTGTTCTCTATGATGTCCCAAAACCTCATTCATGCGCTCTTGTTGGACATGTCTCCGATGGCGAATTTGTTCTTCCTGCTGCTGCTGACGAGCTCGTTGTTGTTGCAGAAGGTTTAATCGAACGTCCTCCTGCTGCTGCTGACGAGCTCGCTGTTGTTGCAGAAGGTTTAATCGAACGTCCTCTTGCTGCTGCTGACGAGCTCGCTGTTGTTGCGGAAGGTCTAATCGAAGGGCATCCTCTTGCTGTTGCATGGTTCGCCCTACATGCATTTGCATCAAATGTCGCTGCTGCTGTAGCTGACGGTAGGCGTGTTCTGGGTCTAGAGCATTACCGTGTTGCCTTGCCGGCGGTTGCTGCCCGTCTTGTGGCGGATGCAAAGGCACATACTCTGGCCGCCCAAGGTGTTGCAAAGGTGCCTGAGGTCGCGGTTGAGGGTCCACTCTATGTCTCTCATGTCTCCATCTCTCGTGTCTCTCCGGATGCCGAATACGCTCGTTTGCCATAACTTCAAACGGTGGTATGACAAGCTCATCGAAATCTGGGTGGTGATGCATCCTCCAGTGCTGATGTGGCCTGTTAGTAGAATCTACAGATGCGGCAAATTTGATCTTGAGGTCGTCTTCTGACAAATCCGGATGTTCAGCGCGAACTTTTGCCATTGCTTGTTTCTCAGCTTCCTCAACTTGTCGATCTTTTCGCTTGTTCGATTCATCGTATAAAGGACATTTAGCTCCTGGGCCATTCGTCACCACGCCCGGCGGGGCTCGGCCTTGGCCATCAAAGTGATTGTACATCACCTTGCTGATGTCTTTACCGCAGTAGTCGCAAAGTACAGCGGAACAACTCGTACAGATGACCTTGTTACAGCCTTCTTCTTTCAGAATCCGAACCTGGCATTTACCGCACGTTCTGATCAATGCTTCAGTTCTAGCCTCTTCGATCACTCGACGTTCAGAAACCCCAGTCTCTTTCTTGAATTCCTCACAGGACATTGGGATATGAGTTTTGGCTTTACATAGCCGACAGGAAACTTCCTCGCATTCGGGGTTATGGCATCGAAATTCTCGATCCTCCTCTACAGGGACACAGATTGCCGCGAAGTCACAGAAAGGACATGTGCTGAGGTTTTGTATCTCTGCCATCCGAATCTCATCCTGCTGTTGAAGTCGTTCCAATTTCTCAATTGTCTTATCATCAAGAAAGCGAGACCTTTCATATCGGGAGAACGTGGCCTTACATCCGCTGCCGTCCATGCATTGCAGTACATACCGAGAGTTTCCGATGACGGTGTTCGCATTGGTTTTCGCACAGTCGAGACAGAAGAAGTGGCATCCTTCCCCGTCGCAATGGGTCATCTTGGGAGGAATGCAGTCATCGTAACAGCATTGGCACTCCNCGCTGTTGTTGCAGAAGGTTTAATCGAACGTCCTCTTGCTGCTGCTGACGAGCTCGCTGTTGTTGCGGAAGGTCTAATCGAAGGGCATCCTCTTGCTGTTGCATGGTTCGCCCTACATGCATTTGCATCAAATGTCGCTGCTGCTGTAGCTGACGGTAGGCGTGTTCTGGGTCTAGAGCATTACCGTGTTGCCTTGCCGGCGGTTGCTGCCCGTCTTGTGGCGGATGCAAAGGCACATACTCTGGCCGCCCAAGGTGTTGCAAAGGTGCCTGAGGTCGCGGTTGAGGGTCCACTCTATGTCTCTCATGTCTCCATCTCTCGTGTCTCTCCGGATGCCGAATACGCTCGTTTGCCATAACTTCAAACGGTGGTATGACAAGCTCATCGAAATCTGGGTGGTGATGCATCCTCCAGTGCTGATGTGGCCTGTTAGTAGAATCTACAGATGCGGCAAATTTGATCTTGAGGTCGTCTTCTGACAAATCCGGATGTTCAGCGCGAACTTTTGCCATTGCTTGTTTCTCAGCTTCCTCAACTTGTCGATCTTTTCGCTTGTTCGATTCATCGTATAAAGGACATTTAGCTCCTGGGCCATTCGTCACCACGCCCGGCGGGGCTCGGCCTTGGCCATCAAAGTGATTGTACATCACCTTGCTGATGTCTTTACCGCAGTAGTCGCAAAGTACAGCGGAACAACTCGTACAGATGACCTTGTTACAGCCTTCTTCTTTCAGAATCCGAACCTGGCATTTACCGCACGTTCTGATCAATGCTTCAGTTCTAGCCTCTTCGATCACTCGACGTTCAGAAACCCCAGTCTCTTTCTTGAATTCCTCACAGGACATTGGGATATGAGTTTTGGCTTTACATAGCCGACAGGAAACTTCCTCGCATTCGGGGTTATGGCATCGAAATTCTCGATCCTCCTCTACAGGGACACAGATTGCCGCGAAGTCACAGAAAGGACATGTGCTGAGGTTTTGTATCTCTGCCATCCGAATCTCATCCTGCTGTTGAAGTCGTTCCAATTTCTCAATTGTCTTATCATCAAGAAAGCGAGACCTTTCATATCGGGAGAACGTGGCCTTACATCCGCTGCCGTCCATGCATTGCAGTACATACCGAGAGTTTCCGATGACGGTGTTCGCATTGGTTTTCGCACAGTCGAGACAGAAGAAGTGGCATCCTTCCCCGTCGCAATGGGTCATCTTGGGAGGAATGCAGTCATCGTAACAGCATTGGCACTCCATCACTTCTCCCATAGCTCGGAGCCTCTGATCTTCGGCGTCTTCTGCTTTCTTAGCGTCGCTGGCGGCCTTGCGGTTTGCTGTGAAAAAAAGACTTGTCAAACAGAGAAACACTAGTATTATAACTCCAGAGACCATAGGAAGGAAAGGTACATAGTTCCAAACGCCTTCAATGAAGGCAAATGTGCCGTATATAATTCTATGCGCCTGGGGAGAGATGGATTTGGACGTACATTCATCCTTCTTGCGCCTTCGAAAAGCAGAATCAATCTCCTTCTTTAGGTTCTCGAAATCAAATCCGTCCTGTTCTAGCTGTGCCATTAGTGCTGCAGAGCTTTTGGTCGACACCCGTCGAGACTTTAAGGGTGCGAATGGTGGAGGGCGTGCGGAGCTTAGGCCACGTTCTGCCTCAAGTATCGCGAAAAAAGCCCCATAGTAATGGTGATGCTCTTTGTACATAGCGTCAATGAATTTGGCTGGAACGAGTTCGAATGCTTCTTGTAGGGCAATTTTCCTGTTTTTAAATATTAGTAACCTGATAGGTTTAGCGCAAAATGCCTCACTGGGAGCGATCTCATAAGAAGTGAATGGAATATGCTCATGTGATGACAGTAGAATGCTCAAGCACATGCCATAGTACTGAAAGAAAGAGAAGCAATACGTACGCTACTGTCTGGTACTGGGTAGGGTCATCCCTCAGATCCTTATACTTCCACTTAGCAGCTTCCTCTTCATCGCTATCTCTCTCTGAAAATTTCCTTTTTCTCCTGTCCTTTTCTTTTGGATAGTGCCCGCTATCCAGGACCTTCTCAATAAGCGCTTGAGACGGTGACTCGGGTTGGTAAGGACCCCTAGCATCCATGTACTTGTTATAGATCTCTTGCACATATTCATGAGAGATGTCAGGGAATACGTCGAGCACGTCTGTGAGACAGCCTTGGTAGTCTTCGGGACGGTTGCGGTGACCAGCATTCTCATGTTCAGAGCGGCCACGCGATGGAGTGATAGAGAGGCCTTCAACACCATGACCAATTCTATTTTCATTTACAAAATCCTCACTGAAAATGGAGTCGTCGCTGTCCTCGTCGAGATCAATGAGCTGGGGCACAGGCACAGTAGGAGCCATTCTTGAGTTGAAGGCTGTGATGGATGGCGGAGGCTACTTCTTTACATATATGCTGGTTGCTCTGAGAGTGTCGTACTTATTGTCAGAGAAGTCGCATCACACTCAGTCCGTAGGCAGGCGTAACACTAATCCAAGGCTAGCGGGTCCACGGCCATGGAGATTTCGCTCAGTAGCGGGGCGTTGGCGAACAAGTTTTGTGACCGTAGGGCATGAATGGCCAAAAGCTGGCAGCCAGCTAGTGACCGCCAGCCTTTGTATGTATGCTTCGTGCCAACGTAGCCAAGCTTACGCATACGGAGGTTGGCGCTTGACACTCCGGAAAGGCAGGGCAATGAACAATGTGACTAACCACAAAAAGATTTACTGCATCACTTGTACGCAAAGCCTTGAGAGATCGGCTCAAGCTTGGATCTAGGACAATATTCACATACAATATCTGCGAAGCAAACAATACAAGATGTAAGATGCGGCCTTAGGAATCAGGTGTTCTACAGGAAGAAGGACCCTACCTTGGGGCGCTAAAAGTCGGCTGGAAACCCCACATAGCGCTACTTTTTGGAAAGCCCTACCCGCCTAGAAGTACGTACCTAAATATGGATCTCTAGGGGCATCGGCTAGCGGCCAGATGCGCCTACTCGCGGCCAATGATGGGCGCGTGCCAAAGCTCGATGCTACATTTTTCTGTCTTTGTCGTATTGAGTATGTCTACCAAGGGGCGTCCAGTGTGGGTACTTTGTTCAAAACTCTTGGTATTCCAATCTGCCAACCATGGGAAGCCTACAGACGCCTGATCTGCCTCCCAGCAACCTTCCGAGCATCGTCCTCGTGCATCCGACACAGAAGGAGCTCCACGCAACAAGGACTTTGAACGGGGAATCCTGGCGCCACGAACTCTCCCTTCCGGCATATCTACGTCGTGAGACTCACCTGGAGAATCAAGATCTTACAAAGAATGGTGGAATCACATGCTGGATACTCGTCGATGGCACAGCGGAGCCCAACAAGAGACTGATCCTTGCCAGTTGTGAATCCCTAAGGAAGCGTGCTTTGATAGCGAGAGAGGACGGAAAAGTGGAGGAGAGCATCAGTCATGGGATCGGAAGCGTATTCTGCAATCCAGAATTCAGGCACCGGGGATATGCAAAGAGGATGATTGAAGAATTAGCAACGAAGCTGGACACCCATCAACAAGCAGCTGGTAAGAAAGCATATTTTACGGTGCTCTATTCGGACATTGGCAAGGTAGGTCTGCATCTTTGAGGCCTTTGTGGCCGCGATGGCTGATTCAGTCCAGACTTTCTATTCAAGAAGAGGATGGCATTCGTTCCCCTCCAGCCACATTGCGTTGCCTCCAGAAAGCGACAAACAGGAAGAAACATTCCCATGCATGGATACAATGCCTCTGTATTCATATCATCTGGCCAATTTTTGTGAACAAGATGAGAGAATATTGAGAGAGAAGATAAGCACCCCTACGCCATCTGACTCCAAGATCCGTGTCGCCTTGATACCAGATGTGCACACAATGACGTGGCATCATGCTCGTGAGGAATTTGCGGCAAAGGAGCTACTCAACAGAGCACCAGACATTAAAGGGGCGTACGTCAAGACCGACTTGGGCGATCAGGTATGGTGCATTTGGACACGGATGTTTGGTCCGGACAATACCTTGCACATCTTACGCTTCATGGTTGAGGGTGCGACACTGGCACATTCTGGCGATCATGAGCCTCGCACCCTTGCAGATTCGGACCCCAGTAGGGTCCGTGCGGCCAGAGCAGTATTACAGGCAGCACAGATCGAAGCTGGGAAGTGGCCCATGCAGAAAGTCGAAATCTGGAATCCAACGCCTTTAGTCATTTTGGCCGCGCGTCAGATCGACCCCTCAATTCGCCTTATTCAACGGGAGGAGGAGAGCATTACAAGCTTGAGATGGCATGGCGATCCAGGTGAACATACCAAAGTGGAGTGGTTGCTCAATGAGAAGTATGGATGGTGCTGAAAAAGATACCCCAGTCAGAAGCGCAGAAACCAGGTAATGGTATAGTAGAGCAAAAGTCAATGCGTCAATGGCAGTAGCGATATCAGTAGAGCAACAATCAAAGCCTCTGTGGCATGAATAAAATACCTATCGTCTTGCATTCTTGAATTTCTCGTGCCATTTTCGAGTGTTCTTCCCATCGCCTTTAGCAGGGGTGGAGCTCGCTGGAGCATTTCCTCCGCTCTCATCGAATATGATCCTACCTCTAACCGGCTCTGAGAATTTACCCTGTGCGCGTTAATCGTAATGCAGAGGCATTAATAAGTGAAAAAACATACTTTCAAGGCATTGAGCGTAGCATATGTCCTCCAGCTATCTGGCAACTGATCCTGCCAACATCGCATGAATTCCGATACCAAGACTCCTTCTGCAGATGTGCTTTGCTTTCCTAGAAGAATGGCTCCCAGCCAGGGTACGACTGTTACGCTACTCAAGGCGGCGTCTGCAGAATCTGTTAACATCTGTCTAATGCGCTCGAGATGCGAAAACTCTCACAGCCCTCCATTAGATCAGCATCGCCAGAGCTGAGTCTAGCTAAGACTGCTTTATATAGAGTAAGGGGATAGCCATCCTCCTCAATAGTGCCACTGAAGGCAGCAATATCAAAGCCGTTACCGAGATCAACACTTCGCATTGTAGCCGCATATATAATAGACTTCCATACACCGGCAAGCATTGTGTCTGTTGGTATCCATAGCTGGTCCTCCTCTTCAAAAATGCACAAGTCCTTGCAAGCGTTATCAAATTCGCCAATCGAGAAAGGTGCGTTCCACAGCAACGATTCTTTGCTAAACTTCTCCGCTAGAGGCGTTCTCGTTGTCAATTCGGTGATACTTTGCGGACCTCCGTAAACCGGGAGATATTGTTTCAAAAAACCAATCGCAGCAGGCACTATAGGTGCAAGCTCCAATGTAGCAGTACATTGAGCTATCGCTGACAGATTGGTCGAGGGAATGGAATCATCTGCCGACTGTGCCTCGGAGGGTTGGAGGACGAAGACGGAATTGGACGATTGGACCTGGCGGACTTGATAGGTCTGGCTGTTGGTGCATAGTACGGCGTTCGGCGCCGGCTGTCCTGGGAGCCCGGGTAAGGAAGACTTCAGGGTAAGGCTCTCGAACTAGTCAGCGTTGTACTATATCAATTGGAGGCAGCCGTTTCACACTTGGAGATGCGCTTTGAAGTGATCAGCTCGAGGAGAGAAGGGGGAAGCTCGAGCAGTCGAAGCTGCTGCTGGTCTTTGCAGATCTCAAATGGGATGCCTGATTCTTCTTGCGTCGACATTGTTAAACTGCTAACATAGATAAGGTAGTAATGCTTGGGGTTACTAAGGCACTGCAGCTCTCGAGGCTCCGACTATCGTATTTGCGAGCGGGATTGGAAGTCTTGGCGGTCGCGTGCAGGTTTAGCCGAGATCCGCCGAACGCGACTTGAACCTAACAGTAGTTGCAGGACATTTTGTTTAGCATTGGGACAAAGGGGAGAGAGTAAGGTCGGTCCTTTTTGAACATGACGGGGGATTGAGTAATGGTCGCGTTTGTTACAAAAGCTTTCCTTTACAGAGTGAATCTGCTGGCAGCTTTTCCTCCCTCGACGCTTTGTTGATATCCCGTGACCTGGAATTTCAACACCACTGTTGTCGACGCAACATGCAGTGGCCTTTATATACATTGTGACGAAGTGATGTATTTTGTGCTTGATAGACACTCTCTCGATGAATTTTCTGTGTGAAGTCATAACAACAGAAGGTTATCGCCTCTAAGATGATTACGCTCTCGCCGCCACTACCAGAGCTGTCTGCGGATGAGCTATGCCTGTACTATACCCGGGATGATGTCCTCGAGGGTCTACCGGTTTTTGTCTTCTACGGCCCCTCAACTACAGGCAACTCAACCCAGAACAGCTCACGGATTCAAGCTCATATCTACTCACTTGCCGGCTTCCATTCGTTCCCTCGCCTTACGGTCGCACCAACCTCGCCTTTGTATGCGGCTGTCAATCATCTACCATCGGAGCAGCAAGGCGATGAAGTTTCTCGAGGGTTGGCAGTAAGTCTGCTAAGCTACTTTGCAGCACTGCCAAAGGAATTGAAGACTGCTTTGCGGACACGAGCAGCTTCACGGCGGCCGAATGGTATGGCACCAATGATGTTTGACGAAATGCACGCCGGGGATCTTGCTGCTACCATGGAGGAAGTGGACGATAAGGTAGAATTAACTGCGTACATTACATCTGCTCTTTCAACTCAGACGCTGTCATGGGTCGACATGGATGTCGTACTTCCTGAGGGAACCATACGGCGAGCCACCTCGGACACATCACAGGAAAAGGAGCCATTGCTCGACAGGGATGGCCTGCCTTTGTATCATTATGGCCAGTATAATTCTATCATTGAAACCCTTGGCTCACCCGCGTTTTTACCTACATCCAAACTTCAAAGGGCGCCATCAAGGCCAACAGTACAGAACAAGAGTAAGACGCTTTCGAAAGATCAGAAAATCTCTTTACGTCGAGAGATGTGTGAGCTGGTTGACACGGAGAGCAATTATATCGGCAAGATTAACGACTTAGCCAACTCTGTTGCCGGTGATTTTCGACGGAATGCCAGATCCGATATCTGCGATGCGCTGTTTCCTCAAGCCTTAAGTCACATCGTGGCCGTCAACGAAAGCTTCTACCAGGATATACTGTCTGTCTTAGATGAGACAGAGAACGATGCAATCAAAGACATTGAAGGTGGGGCGGGGAATGAAACTGACCTTGGGAGCCCAGTCACTCAGGGCAGGAGACGGGACCCGACTGGTAGTACGCACTTTGCGAAAGCTTTGCTTAGATGGTTCCCAAAGTTCATGGGCCCCTATCAGGATTATCTACGTGCCAGTAGCAACTTTCCTGAGATGATTGGCCAGGCCATAGGAAGTGGATCGTCAGACGCACCAACGTATTTGCAGACCTTCGGGGAGCAGCGCTTGAGGTCCGCTTTGATTGAGCCCGTGCAGCGTCTACCCAGGTACAGTCTGTTGATTGACAACATGATCAGCCTACTTCCTTCATCACACTCAGCTCTGACCAGCCTTTTACAAGCCCGAGATATCATTACAGAGATATGTAACCTTGACACCTCAACAACGGCGGACATCACCCGGTCTTCAAGGATCTTGAGGAACCTAGTGGTAGATTGGCCTGCGTCACTTTCAAGTGCCGGACGCCTGATAACGGCCGTCGATGTGACTGAGCTCCACCCTCCATATGTAGCAAGTGGAGGAGGTACGGCAGGTTTACTGCTGTTGTTCTCCAATATCATCGTTCTGCTTCAGAAAGTTGGCGAAAATCCTTTATCGGCAAGGGGTGTCATGGCTGAGATTGATCGTCCAGCTACCTCCACCAACGCTTTACTATCTTCTGCTTTAAGCCTTGATAAGGGTCTCAAATTCCAAGCAGCACTCGACTTGATTCAGCTGTATGTCACTGAGTCGGAGGATGGCCGTATAGTCAGACTTACTATGTCTGGACCGATGAGTGACACGGTCGGAACGGCAGCGTATACATTTCAACCTTCAACAAAGCTCTTCTCTGTACTTGGTCCATACCTGGGAAAGGCGGCACGATTCAGTGAAGAAGTTGCAAAAGCCAGGGTTGAGGCTCGTTTCTCGGAGAGTCTTCGAGAGAGCGGGACATGGACTTTACGTTCCGTCAGCCCAGCGGCGGGAACTTTAGGCGTTTTGATATCTTTGTGTGAAGCCCGGCCGGATGTCACATTGGTTCCCACGATCGGGCTCTGTCAGATTCGACTTACAGTGGATGGAGCGAAGACTACTAAACAGCTTGTCGCCGATGCAGTTGGCGTGAGAGTCGCGGCATGCATTATCTCATGCAACTCTGGAAATTATCGGCTAGATACTGAAGGTGCTGACGGTACTTGCTTCACGGACAACTGCACATCGGAGAATATTACCACAATTCTCCTGGCAAGACGTAAGTCAAGAATCACATATCCGCCCATCGGTACTAACACGCGATAGTCGGTACTCTTCTTCGTCTTTCGAATCAGCCACAAGACATGCGCCTTGTGGAATCTCATGTGTCCTACAATCGAACGATTCTCGAAAATGTGCCAATACGGAAGCAGCAACAGCGCAACCGATCCCGAAGTTTTCGTCCACTTTCACCGGTCAAAATGATCTCCAACTTCCTATCAAGTCAACAAAATACACCATCGAAGCACCGTTACGGCGTATCGCTTATGAAGACGTTGCCTGCGATGCCGCCTCCCCCGCCTGCAAAGAGCGCAAATAAGCCAGCCGTTGATTTCGGTGTCAATGAAATGAAGGACAAAGTGGTCGTCGCTGAGTCTACTAGCGACGATTCGAGGAACCCATTCGTTCTCTTGGAGGACACTTTTGTAGCATACATCGTTGCGTTGCGCTCTCGCAGTGGCAACGTAGTGGGCAGAGTGCTTCGTAACCGAGCCAGTGCAGATGAGCTTGCGGTCAATGAATTATACAACCTGCTCCTCGAAGACCCTAGTAGGCTTCAAGCCCCTGCCGATGCATCTGTTGATGTCTTATTTGTAGCCTTCGAGAAATTTCTGAGAAGGGCATGGAAGGACCGTATGGGTCCACTGGTGTCTACACAAGTCTTGGAAGACATGTTAGCGAGCTTCGATATGGGCAGACCGGTTCTGTTCTCCCAGCAATTCAAGAAGTCGTTGGAAGATTTGTCTCCACAGAACAAGAGGGCCTTCTCGACTACTATACACCTTCTTTCGGAACTCCTTGATGCTTCGGGGAGTGACGGAGATCGCGGTGCTCTGATTGCAACTTTTGCTGAGGCTTTGGTGCTTGAGGGCAATCCTCTTGACTACATCATGCTCCTTGATCGCATAGTGGACGACTACGACAATCTCTTCGATTCCGCCTCCACGGGCCTTGAAAAGGACAACTCGACTCCAGGTACCGGTTCGTGGTCAAGTAAACGATCTTTCAACACCGGGTCATTGAACTCTAATGCGTCGTCGCTGCGAAAGCGGTTCGGGTTTGGCACATTGAGCCGCGAAAATAGTAAGAATGAACCAGAATCAAAGGTGGCGTCGATTTGGCGGACATTAAGCAAAAACACTAGAAGTCCTGGCGACAATGGCAGTAAACCAGCAAGCTTGTCAAAGGCTTCTTTGGTAAGATCAAGATCCACCGATTCTGACAATCGTATGCTTCCACCCTCGCGACCAGCCTCAAGGGATCGACCGACAACTTCCGGCTCTTCAGACGAAACGAGATCTCGTCCTGGAAGCTCCCACCTCAATACATGTACACTAAGCAGTATCGGCGAGAACGCGCCATCAATGCCCCCACCCTTGCCCAGGAAGAAGCGACGTAGCTCGCTCTCGGACTTGACGTCCCTCCGAGATCCTAACACAGTGTCTGCATGGTACCCTTTGCAACCTCGTAAGGCTGTCGACAACCAGAAGAACGACGCAAAGCCTGTTACACCGCCAAAGACTCCGTCTCCAGTGAAGCAAGCTCGACCTGCCAACAGGCAATCTCCTCAACCCTCTGGGTTACCACGAAGGTTCGAATCGCCCTCAATGAAGGAGAACTCACCACTCCGAGAGAACGGCTCCCGAAACTCGAATTCCCCGTCTATATATCACACCCCAGGCGCCATATCTCCCCTCAAACAAAGAACTGACGAGACTAGCAACACAAGCCATAGTCCACACAAACGACAGATCTCCAAATCTGCCATACCAGCACCAAGGGCGGGCCTCAGCGAGCGCGCCTGGCCTCCAAATAGCACCACTGTCTCACCCAATAAATCATCGCAAACCTCTCAGAAACTCCGAATACAGAGTCCCCAGAAGCTACGCAAACGCCTAAGCCAAGAACGCAACGCGCTCACCGCCACCGAAGGATCACTCGAAGCCGAGCTTGCCAAGATAGGAGAGGAAATGGCGATCTACAAAGTCCCACGCTCTCCCACCAAACCGAGATCCACAACCACACACTCCGCCTCCTCCCAACCGACCCTCGAGTCCCTCTCCTCGCAACTCTCCACCCTCTCCACCACCCTCCAAGCATTCACAACCGCCCAAACCGCCTCCCTCGCCTCGTTATCCTCCGACCTCGAAACCTCCCTTCTTGTCAGCGATCGCAAAGCACGCAAACTCGACGAACTCTATCGCGAAGCGAATGCAGAGAATGAAGCACTATATGAGCGATTCAACGACGAGTTGGGGAAAATCCTGGGGAGAGTCAGGAAAGGGGAAGGGGTGGAGGAGATGAGGGGCAGGTTGGGGGAAGCGCAGAATGAGGTCGGGAAGTTGAGGAAGGAGAACGGGAGGTTGAGGAGAGAATTGGGGGTTTTGAGATGTTTGATGAAAGACGGGGCGTGACTGATACGAGGGGCCCAGGAGGGTGGGGGAGTTGACGTGGTGAGATGGGGTCCGCATGCTGAGATGTTCATTAAAGAAAAGGAAAGGGAAGCGATCTGTGATCTCCCTGGCGTTCTGGGGCTGGAAGGGGAAAAGTGTCTTGCGAGTATTATTGGTCCGATCAACCCCACCGTTATTGTGTTTCTTGAGCGGAGTACAACATGCATATCATACCTTAGGTGTTTGGGTCGCTTCAGTGTAAGCTTTGTACTATTGTCACTGAAACGATGTGGAAGGGTAGCTTAATGCACTTATGTAGAGGATATGCCAAGCTGAGAACATTGAGCATGATGGTACCATGGCGACAATCTGATACGGAGATTACATAAGATGACGATAAGAAGCGACTGATAAGGAATTTTAGCGAAACGCGCTTGTAAACAACGGGAAGGATGGTCCGTGGGACATTGAGGAAATGACCACCGCGATCCTTCCTAGGGGCGGTCAGACGACGACATGACGCCTAATGCATTCTGTGTCGGAATATTCCTCCAAATTCATCGGTCCCACAAGATGCATTACTTCTAGCCTCCTCAACGCTTACCAGACCAATGAACACGTGCAATTGTTCCGGAGCTTTGACCGTGTCCCCTCTACTAATATTTGACTGTGCTCTTTCAGAAGATGTTGAGAAATCAAGGCGTAGAGTCGCGACGTGTTGCCCAACATTGACGTGTCTTCTACGACTTCCTCATGCCTTCAATCCTTCCTAAAGGCTTGCGGGCTAAAGAACGATCCTTTCTCTCATCTACGGATTCACATGTGCAAGCCTCCCCAATCGCTGCACGAAGAAGCTCACTGGAAGAGCGTCGACGACCAGCTGCAAAATTCGAGCATGGCATCTCCCCAGGCCCAGAGCCGATCGAGGAAGCAGATCAGGAGGAGGATGGCGAGGAAGGAGAGGGAGAGGAGTTCTACCTGGACAATCGCGAAGATGAGGCTGGAGAATTGTCTCCATTGCTACCTATCTTCTCTGCAGCCCATCTAGGTATCTGCCATTGTTCTGCATTATGAGACTTACTCTGGTGGCTGCTTACGCGCCATAGATGCATTGCCTGTGTATAACCTCACCCATACCATACGTCTATTAATCGTTCCTCGATGCGAGACAACCCTCTCATGGGATCAATTAAGATCACCACAAGTCTCTCAATTCCTTCTCAAGCCTATCCAGCAGGAAATTCGGAATTCTCACTTCTCCAAAGCTACGCTGTATGCTCTGATGGCCAATTGTCTGCAGTTCAGCAAGGAGGTGTCGACTCACCCTGGCAATAGTGGCACGAGTAAAACAAGGGCACTCGTCTGCGAACTTCTTGCTATAAAGCTGCTCAAGGAGTTCAGTACAAGAGAATTGGTCGGTTGATGTTCCGTCATTATTCCATAGCAGCAAGCTAACACGTGTTAGATTGGTGATAAGAGTCTACCCTATATTCCTCACCCACGTTAACGCTCTGATTAGATGCCTTATCCTATGATTTCTATCCACTTCAGGGCCTCCCATCATCAAGCAGCGGAGTTGTTATGCCGTCGCCTAATTGGGGCACGCAAAAGGAGAAAGCACATGCCCGAGCAGCTCGCATTTCCACTCTTGAAATAGCTATACGTGCCCAGGCTAAGCGGTTTCTGGCCCATCCCTTGGTCGTGCAACAGCTGGAAGCAATCTGGGCTGGGACCATTATCTTCCACTCGGCCGCGGATAACTTACACCGGGCTCCAGAAAAGGTGACACCGAACCAGAACCGTGGATATGGTGCCATTGGGGGCCGAACACCTGTGTTGCAAGCCTCTGCTGACAGGCTCCAACCAGCGAAACAAAGGGATCATCTCGAACCCGTCACCATTGCAGTGCGTCGATCAGCAAGCTTATACGATCCGCGAGAAGCTTCACTGTTCAAGTTGTCCAGATTACGGGTTCCAAGGTATCGTCAATTCTTGTCAACATGCTCCTTCGCAATATTACTTGGCCTGTATGTCGCCGTACTGACCCAGCGGTCTCTTGATATAACTGCGTTGGAGATTGTCTTCTGGTTCTGGAGTGCCGGATTCATGCTTGACGAAGTGGTAGGGTTTAATGAACAAGGCTTTAGTCTCTACATCTTGAGCTTCTGGAACAGCTTCGACCTCGGCATATTACTTCTCCTGATGTGCTATTATACCATACGACTCTACGGAATACTGTTACCGGATGAAGGCAAGCACCGGGTCGCTGACACGGCTTACGACCTGTTAGCCGCGAACGCTGTTCTTCTCTTTCCTCGGTTGTTTTCTGTGCTGGACCACTACCGCTATTTCTCACAGCTCTTGATTGCCTTTAGAATGATGGCGATGGATCTCGTAGCCGTCTTCGTACTCATTGTCGTGCTTTGTAGCGGCTTCTTCGTTGCCTTCACCTCATTCGGCACTGGCGACTATGACGCGGCGTCGGTAGCCTATGCGCTGTTCCAGATGCTGATGGGCTTTACCCCAGCTGCATGGGAGACCTGGGGCAAATACAATCTTCTTGGAAAAGCTATCCTGACGCTTTTCCTCTTCATTTGTCATTTCTTGATTGTGACTATTCTCATCACAGTCCTGACAAATTCTTTCATGGCAATCGTACAAAACGCCAACGAAGAGCATCAATTTGTATTTGCCGTCAATACTATCTCAATGGTCAAATCTGATGCACTGTTCTCCTATGTCGCTCCTACAAATGTGATCGCATGGATCCTTACCCCTTTACGCTTTATATTACCATTCCGACTATTCGTCAAAATCAATCGGACGGTCATCAAGGCTACTCACTTCCCAGTCCTCTTCGTGATTTTTGCGTATGAGCGCTTGATCTTGAGGGGCTCATTCTTTGAGCCTACTGATCTCGTCGAGCATCGTGGTCGGCAAAGTCATGGAGTACGCGCCTTCGAGGCACCTGGTGCTGGACTAAATCTCTTCAGCCCGAAGCAAAACCGCATCCGTGAACCTTCGGTAGCGACGCATCATAAGGATCTAGCCCTTGACGAGGTTTTTAGGCGCCCTTTCAGGGATAACACTATTCGAAACACCCAGAAAAGTGCGGACCGCCGAAAGGCAAGTAACGTCGTCAACAACTGGATGCAAAGTATGGGGCCCACAGGAACAGCGAGCCCTCCGATTGAACAGGATCGATCCGTACTTGATAGACTGGAAGCCCGACGTTTGGCTCACCGGAGATCTCAGGCTGCGATGCGAAGACGACAGCTTGGACGTAGGCGTGATTTTACTGACGCAACCATGTCTGTTGTATCTGACCCAGAAGAGTTTTTCGTCGGCGGCCATTCAATTCGAGATTCACGTGTCCGAGAAGATAGTGACCTGCCGAATGTAAATAGAGATGATCTACAAAGGCAAACAGATGCTGACGGAGACGATGAGCTTGTGACGAACGAGGAGGACGACCTTATGACCACTGACAGACCCACAGCAAGCACAGACGAGCGAAAACAAACACAACGGGGTTCGCTGCAGGGTCAGGAGGACTACTTTCAACGCACACCAACCAACAAAACTAAGGTTCCACACTTCTCGTTATCTATGACTTCGAACAAAGACAAACCATCTCCACCAAACCAGTTAGTGGCTGTGCGGACCACCACACAACGTCCTAGCCGAATAGGACATATGAGGAATACTTCTACCAATACTATTCTCTATGATCCACCAGCACGTCAAGATGATTCTTCGACAACATCACCGAGCCGCAAAGCCGTAACGGCTAGAAACAGCGCGAAGAACACCGGCACCGCGACTCCAGTCTCTGCTGGCCGGCGTACACCGAAGCGTCAGATGCCTGGCGCCGCCCGCCCAAGACCTATCATGCCTCCTCGTAACGCTTTCCAATCTGCGCCAGATCTTGCAGGCATGCTCACATTTCACGATCCACGTCGAAGGCCCCACACTCTGACGATGGACCTCGGTTCCGATATTGGCGACAACAAAGCCATGGGCGGTGGCTACGTCGGAGCCATACCTAACAGCTTTGCCACACAAATGGCTTTCGCGACAGGTGCAATGGGCGCTGGACATGCTGTTGTTGGAGCTAACGAGGACCAGCAGCGTATGAGTAAACTCATGCTTGCGCGTATGAATGCTCTTGAGGAAGGGTTCAGAGAGGTGCTGAAGGAGGTTAAGGATTGGAGGAAAGATGAGACTAGGAGCGTTGGGGACGATGGTCCGAATGAGATGAATGTTGTTAGGACGAAGAGTAAGAGAAGCGCTAATCGAGAGGGGAAGGTGAAGAGCAGACGGAATGATAAGGATTCTGGTTGGGTTGATGACCCGGATTTGGTGAAGGAGGGTAGGAGCTCGGTTTAGCGAGGCGTTGGGGGTACTTTGTTAAGTTATCTTATATTCAGCATTGTAAGAATAGGGGGGTGTCTGTCTGTTCGTTGCATGTGCTTGCTATAGCATTGCGGGCGTACTCTACTTTTCGTGGTCTACGGCCTGCTGTTTGCTGCTATATGATACCCATTTTAACATGAGCATTATTTAGGCTAAGGGATGTCTGTGAAGCTCTTGATGATTCGTTGCGAGTATCTCGTTACTTCGTTATGCGCCCTGTTCTTGCTATTTTAATTGATATCCTTCGTGTTTTCTGTCTCGACAAGGGTTATCCATGCATACTATCGAGCTCTCCAAATGCAATTTCTTCGACTCGGAAGTCTCCAGCTAGACCAGCCGCCTCATCACGTTTCATTCCCTTTCATCCCCTTCGCATCCTCAGCACCTCTCCATCCCCACCCCGTCCCCACTCGTCCCTCCCTCTCAAGCTATCCATCACCTCTTTCCCAATTCCAACCAGCAATCCCTCTTACCACCTCCAAGCCTCTTCCTTATTCTAAACCTCCCTCCCTCCCGTCCAGGCTTCACGTCATACCTCTTGCCCCTCCCCTCCGTCTTTCCCCTTCCCTTTCGACTACCCTTTCCCCCGTCCGCTTCTGCGCTCTCATGGCTTGGTTCTACTTGTGGTGGTGGTTGTGGGAGGTTTGAGGCGTTGGGTTTGGGCGCGATTTGTGTTCAATCTTTTACTCTACGCACCCCCACCCCCCCGTCCTGGCTTGACCTCATAACTTTTGCCCTTTTCCTTTGCCTTTTCCTTTGCCTTTTCCTTTGCCTTTTCCTTTGCCTTTTCCTTTGCCTTTTCCTTTTCCTTTCCATTATCCTTGACTGAGTTTGCTCTTGTGGATTCGTGGCTTGGTTCTGAGGGGGGTGGGGTTTTCAGAGTGCTAGGTTGGGGCGCAGTTGTGACGTTGAGGCCCCGTTGAGTGTTCGGTATCTACCTCGGGGCCCTCGCCCTCGCCGCCGGCGGAGGAGAACCCTCCAGATTTCTCACCTCTCAAACCCCATATCCTATACGCCTCCACCCTCCCGTCCTGGCTTCACTTCGTAACTCTTGGCCTTGCCTTCATTTGTTTTCAGATTTTCGTGGCCTGGTTCTGGGGTGGGGGGGCCGGTTAGTGTTCGATATTTTAATCCGACGTAGAAGGCACCGCTGCCGGCGACGGCGAGGGCGCCGAGGGTGGAGGGGCGGGTTAGGATGGAGGTGAGTGTTGACATTTTGGAGTTAGGGTGGTGGGATGGTGAGGGGGGCGTTGAGGTGGTGAGGGGAGTGTTGAGGTGGGGAGGAATGGCTGTGTTGAGGGTGCGTGGTGCTAGCTAGAGGTTTGCTTGGGAGTGTAGAGATCTGTATAGGTAGATGAATGGGCCCTTGGTATTTGAAAAGATCTGTGAAGGTAGATGGGGAGGCCTTGGTATAAAGATCTGTATAGGCAGATGGAGGGACCTTAGTATCTGAAAAATCTGTATAGGTAGTTGGAGGGGCCGTAAATGAAATGGCGTTTTTTTCATGGGACTAAAGGAACCCTTGCCCCCCCGCAATCTGTTCCCCACATCCGTGACATGACAGGGTACATGAGATAGTTCCGATCTGCCGGTTCTGGCCAGTAGTCTCGTACCTGCGAAGATCTGTTTTGCCGATTGTGTATATGTTGCTCGCAGATATCAGGAGAGGTTTGCAGCCTTGCTCGGGAAGTCAGGGGTCGCTGCAAAGGCCGATCCATCCATCGCCTTGAGTCTCGTCCCATCTCCGCCGGAAGTAGGGTATTAGCCCTAAGAAACGCAAGGGTTGCTCCTTCGGGCTTTGCCGGGCTTAATGCTGCCAAGCAAGGGACGCTACTAATACGGTAGTACATGCCCGCCTCTCCCATCATCCTTAACTCAGGATGGATAACAGAACACCTTTTCAACGAGTAAGCCTCAATTCCTCCATCACACCTATTGATCTGCTGTCTTTTCTCATGGCGTCAAAGCCAGAACAAATTCTAGCTTCACTGCTCGAAGAAGCAGATGCTGGGCCCACACGACGGAAATCGCACCACCCGGTCGATCTAAGAGCGTTGGAATATATCGACTCCTACGATCACAATCTCATGTGCGCCATCTGCCACTCGCCATTCGTGCGCCCTGTCACGCTAGAGTGCGAACATGTATTCTGCCAGCGCTGTATCAGCGAAACCATGTTCCATCAAGGGCAAGATCTAAGAACCGATTCAGCTACCTGCCCATCCTGCCGACGAAAATTGCATCATCCAGCAACTAAGAATGTTACGAAAATCCTCAACCAGATCCTCGATGAGCTACGAGTGAATTGTCCCTTCAGAAGCGCTGGCTGCCGGGAGGTAAAGCATAGAGGGCAGATTCAGGACCATGTGGATAAATATTGTGATTATGTGGAGGTAGAATGTCCTTTAGAGACTTGCCTCTTGCCTGTTCAACGGAAAGATACTCGAGAGCCGCGGTGTCTCCACGGCTTGGTGAAGTGTGAGGACTGTCGAATGTCTCTCTTGGAAAAGGAATTGGAGTCTCATCGAAGAAATCACTGCGAGGCGGGCAAAGTCCCATGTCCTGACTGCAAGGCTCAAGTTTCTCGGCGGGATCTGGCGCTTCATGCCGAGATTTGTCCAGAAGCTGTGTTTCCGTGTGGTGCAACACAATACGGGTGTGACTTCAGGGCGAAAGTTGAAACCCTCGTTGACCATGAAAACACTTGCCCGCTGGTGAAGCTTGTTCCCTTCTTGAAGATGCAGAATCAGCGGCTACAGGCTCATGAAGCTGCACTGAAGCACCTCCGCCAGAAAAACTCTATCCTAGAAACTTCGTTCTCAACAATTCAAGAAACCCTCAATCCATCCAACAACAACCTAATCGATCTTCCATCCTCTTCAACCACAGGATCCGATACTGGCCCCTTCGACTCCACAGCCCATCACCTCCTCAGTCTCCACGAATCGCTTCGCGAGGAAGTCAACCGTGTCTCTGCTGCCGTAGAGCATTTAGATGCCAAAGCAAGCATGATGATAATGAACGCGAATCTGACTGTCAAAGAAGATCTTTCTCATACCAATGCGGCGATAGCAGGCATGCGTATGCAGCTGCATTGGCTTATAAGTGCGAGGTTGCAAAATCAGCAACGAGTGGGAGTGGTGGGAACGCAGAGGTCTAGAGAGGGTCTTGGGTCTACGTCTGGTAATGCAACTGCTGGGCCGAGTGGCAGTGTTGAATTGCCTGTTAGGCGCTTGAGCGATTCAAATCGGCAGGATCCTAAACTTTGAGTTGATCTTAGAAATATTCAACAAGAAAAGAGATTTATCGATTAGAGATCTGAGTGTATATATGCGTTTAGTGCTCTATTTCCAAGTAAGCATAGTGGCATCACCGTTTCTTCCAAGACAGGCTGTGCACATGTAAAGGGACAAAGTTGTTCGTTTAAATGAGGAAGACAAGCCTGCTATGCCTATCAATGATGTATCTCGTAGATGAGATAAGACTGCGCTGGTGGATTGGCTCTGACATTACTTGGAAGACACTGAGCATTTGTTCCAAGATGCTTGGTGCCTCCTTCGTACTCTATCACAATGTATCTAGGTGGATTAATACTCCTCGAAGAGAAGACTTCGAAGCGTATTATCCGATTTGTAGACATCTCGTCCCTCGGAAGGTACCCAACGAATAGCAAAGCAAGTAATCCCACTAATTGATAAGATATGGATGTTGAGGTACCTTACCTTAAGGTTGTGTGGAGATCTCGCTAGGATCTTAGTGAGGCGTGGCGCTAAGCAGCGCCACAGGGCTGAAAGTCTGAGTGCCTGCATGACGCTAAATTATTGACGCGATGCTCGTACCGCCGCGGATTCCGTTACAACGGCAACAGCCTCCTCCAGGCGGTAAATCAGCAACTGACTCATGGTGGCAGGCTGAAGATGGGTGAACGGATACGACTCATGGTATAGTCAACCATCATAACTACACATTTTCTCTCAAAACTAACATCAAGGACGAAGCTCACTCTCTGCTCGACTTGCCTCACGACGGAGCGTAGCTCGAGGTCATCATGGTCATAACTTTCGTTAAGCGTCCAGCCTCACCTTTAGATTTTGAGCCCCTTGAGACAGGGCCTGAAGATATCCTCTACCCAGGATCAGACCAGGAATACGACTATGATGACGACAAACGCGCGAAGAAGAAATTGAGAGTTGAGATTTTAGGGAGACAGTACTTGGAAGGACGACCGTTGTTCATCCAGAGTGCCGGATTAAGAGGGCCTTTTGAGGACGGCTGGGTCAATCCATGGGCACGTGAGAAGAAGAAGCGTGGAACAAATGATACCAAACGGCGTTTGGAAACTGCCTACGATGATGAGGAAAGTCACGCTGTGGTTTTGGAGACAGGGAAGGCCGACGCTACAGTGAAGAGGAGGCATCCTGGGGGTATCACCAATGAGGGTTTCAACGGCAATACTGAGAAGGCAACGTCAGTGATCAGACGGTCCCCTGGAAGAACAACTCACACGGCTAAGCGAAGAAAACGGGACTCAGTTGACGAGTCAAAATATGATGATGAGATTGAGGGACCTGTGAAGAATGGGCCTGCTGCGCCCAAAAATAGCAAGAATCACTGGCTGAAATCAGATCATGCTTACTTGCAAGCCGGTTCCAGAAGCAGCCGCAGGTCTCCAACGCCAACAGCTGCCTCCAAAAGCCGCACAAAGCCCATTGTTCTGCCCCCACCGGAGAAAACACAGCATAGAAGAGCATCTCCACGCACGACGCCTGATGTGCAAAGAATTAGGGTATACAGGGGTGGTTTCACACCCATCAACCAGCGCTCGGAACCGAAAGATGTGGAGATACAACCAGAGACAAGAGCAGGGCTTCCAAGGCAGGACGCAAAACACATTGAGGTGTCAAGGACCAGTAGTCTAATGATACAGGTCGAGGAAACGGATCTTCGCGTGGCAGACGAGAGAACTAGACATGCCTATGAAGAGGTACACCGTCTATCACAGGAGGCCGTGAAACGAGCAGTAAAGGAAGATGGTTATCTGCAGGCAGAGAAAGAGTCTCAGGAAGCTGCTTCGCGTGCATATAATAGTAAGCTAGAGCCATACGTCTCAGAATTTGTCGTTACAGATCATGCTACAAGTTCTGCTGGTCTCAAAGCTGCTTCAAGGGGGCCGAAGCCTTCACCACGTGCGGCGCCGCCATCTACCAACTTGCCAGAATTTCAGTATCGGTATACTAGGAAAGTTTCTTCATCTGGTTCTTCAAGAGACGGAATACCTTTTGCTAGTGGCGCTGAAGCGGTCCAGGAGAGGGCGAGATCCGGCTCTTCGTCATCGTCAGACAGCGAAGCTTTTGCTCAAGAACTTGAGGCTGCTCAAATAAAAGCTGCAGCTGCCAGATCATTTGGCTCTTCTCGCTCATCATCAAGTCCCGCCGTTGAAGGCCACGAGACCAATAGCATCAAAAAGAACACGCAGGCGCTGAGACGACTTACATTTACTCCTTCGGGAGGTGCCAAATTGGCTAAATCACGTACTTCTTCTAGCCCAGGCTCGAATACAGCAGCAGCTGGCCAAGCCAAAAGCAAGACAGGCGTTCACGAAGGGAACGGTTTAGTACGTAAGGAATCCACCAGATCGTTCGATTTAGGGATCAGTGATGGAACTCGCTCTCGAGACTCTTTCGTATTGCCTGAAGCCCAAGTCGTCCCGAATGCTCCCATTCAATTAGCCCAATCACGCTCCGACCCCTCGACCAACCTCTTGGAGACAGATAAGCGATCAATAAACTTGCCTAGTTTCGACGAAGGGGATTCCTACTTGAACCTTTCCACTCAAGCTGCGTTCGTGAAAGCACAACGCTCGTTCAAGGATGATCTGTACTCGCTCAAAAGCTCTCCTCTTCAAGAGAAGGCAGGGAAGACAAGCACAGCAGCTTCCAGGTATACCGCTCCGGACGTAACGCCACTAGCTAAGGGTGGTCGTGCAAATGTTACCACCCGTCTGCAAACCGCCAAACCTGAAGAGAATGATGACGAAGAAGCACTGAGCACCCAAGCCATGGTAGACGCAATGTCGCCCTTCGCCATCACCACCATCAAGAAACGTCCTCCGCCTCTTCAGAAACGAACTAGCTTCGCTCCATCACCTACAAAACAGCAATCACCAACACGCATCCCAGCCTCCGCCCTCTCCCCCACAACAAACGCCTTCCGCCGAACCTCCCTCTCAATGTCCACCTCCACATCCCCCTCCCAACGCTCCCCCTCCCCCAAATCCCCACCACCACCACCCGCACGTTCCAATTCCAACCCTCACACCCCATCTAAACCCCCCACTTCTTCAACCCTCACATCCTTCTCCATCCTCCCCAACGGCACCCTCACCGAAACAAGTATCTACCAAGACGGCCAACAACTCCCCCAGCAACATGAGCTCGATTGGGATACTAGTCTCCCCCTCGACCCTTTCGGCCTCACCTCCACTGCCGAAGGACCTAGGTCATCTGGCGGGAATGATCGGACGACTGGAAATAAACAGCCTAGTAGTTTGGATCTTAATGCTGTGCTTGAGGACGCGGGAAGCTTTTTGGGGGAGTGGGATGTTGAGGCGGAGGCTAGGAGGGAGGGGAGGAGGGGGAGGGATAGGGAGAAGGAGAGGGGGGAGGGGAGGAGAGGGATTTTGGTCGAGAAGGGTGGGGAATCGTGACGGGTGGGAGGGGGAAGGGGTGAGGGGATTAGGCCTTGCATCTATCCATATGTATTTGGTATTTACCACAAGCGAAAAAGCGTTTTGACAGCATGGCGCTAAAGATGGTCATTTGTGGTATTCTATATGTCATCTAGCGAGACCGCAATGCGAGATAGATACCCCTTGAATAACACGAATGCTGCTACTCTGTATTGAAATAATTTCATTGAGTCCGTCATAAGAGGACGTGTGATTGATGGGAGCACTGTATCTCAGCTATGCAAATAAGATATCAAGCTCCAGCGATGCCTCCTAGTAACGGAGATGGGCATGGCAGCAATAATATAGATATCCATCTACATCCCTCCATACCTAATCCCACCTCATCAATGCATATTGCCCACTATAATACATTTCTGTCCAACCGGACTCTCTCCCTATACTCA
Source organism: Cladonia metacorallifera KoLRI002260 (assembly GCA_000482085.2). Lineage (NCBI taxonomy): Eukaryota > Fungi > Ascomycota > Lecanoromycetes > Lecanorales > Cladoniaceae > Cladonia > Cladonia metacorallifera. Next base: position 596,806 of record KI911118.1, on the reverse strand, counting down.
AATCCTCAAAACGCCCGCGATGATAAAACTCAACACGCCCGCTATGCAGTGAGTGGGTATCAATCACACCTCAATCAATCAATCAATCAATTCCACGCTCTATATCTCAAACCCCTTTTTCCTTTATAAAAAGTACTCAGTGCGTCGATTTGTAGTAGGCGGCACGTGTCGATCGCGCTCGGATACAGCTGAGAAGATTGTGAATTTGGGTTCGAGATCTTCGTTGAGGTTCATGATGGAGGCGACGTTGCCGCAGCGGTAGCAGTAGTTGGGAGCGGACCAGACGGTGACGACGGATTTGTCTTCGAAATGCCACTGTTGGGGGGGAGAGGTTAGTTAGTTGGGGGTGGATTCATATTGTGGGAGGGGAAAGGAGGTAGGGGGGAAAGCGTACTTTGTAGCCCTCATTGACGAGCTGATGAGCTCGAGCGATGAGCTGGAAGCCGTTCACGTGGTTGAATTCAGTGGCTACTTTGTTTCCGAACAACCATCCTGCGCCGCGGGGGGAGACTGCCCAGGTTCCTACGTCTTCCGGGTCGCTCCATACCAGGTCACAGAAAGCGCCTTCGTGGGGGATTTCCTGCGCGCGAGCTATGACGCGGATTTGATCCAGGGTGCGAATTTCGGGGCTCAGGCCGCCGTGGACGCAGAGGACTTTGCCGTCGATGACGGCGCCGAGGACGAGGAAGTCGAAGACTTGACAGCAGGCTTTCCAGACGGAGGCGTTGCCGTATTTGGTTTGGCATTCTTCGTAGAAACCGTAGACTTGGGTTATTTGACGGGATTCGTGGTTGCCGCGGACGAGGGTGACGCGATCGGGGTAGCTGATGTCGAGAAGATTAGCCAATTCTTGAGAGACGCGTTGGCTTGGTCTTAACTTACCGAGCCTTTAGGCAGAGGAGCAGTGTCAACGTCTCCAGACTGAAGTAGCCCCGATCGACAAAGTCGCCCAGGAAGATGTAGTTCTGATTGCCCGGGATAGAAGAGTTGCCCTCTTTCTCGACACCCAAGGTTGCTTCATGGCTACTCTCCCGCTTCCGTCCTCGCTCTTCTTCCTCATCAGCGTCATCTTCATCACTAACACCGCTTGGATTGACACCATTTCCCCCCTCTTTGTCGTTCGAGCGCAGCTTTTTCTTGAGCTTCGGGTCTGTGATTTCCGTAGGCGGTTCAATATCGTCAGAGGTGATGACTCCTGCAGGTGGGGGTGAAGGCTCCGCTTGTACATCACTTGGTGCACCTCCTGCCACGCGGAAGAGTTCGAGGACATCGTAGAATTGGCCGTGGAGGTCGCCGCACACTGTGACTGGTGTAGAGACAGGCTGTATGTTCGACTCTAGATGGGTATGAGTGCCATTCGTGGGGCAAGATATATTGGGCGCTGCTTTGAGCACCCACCTTCCATTAGAAATTCTTTGCAAATCTCACATAGTTTCTTCATGACAGGTTCTGGCAAGTATTGATTGTTGAATGCACATTTTAGCCACTCGTCAACGCCAGCGTTCTTCGAGAGCTTTGCTGGGCCGGGTTTGGGGAGCTTCTTGCTTTCTGGCATATTCGCTGTCTTCGTATCTAGGCCGAAATTTAGAAATACCCTCTGGATATCCTAGCTGATGAGACCGGACAGTGTGCCACTCGATTGAATTGCCCTACAGTACCCTTCGGCGATTACGAACTCCGGAGCTAGTCCAAACAGAGTTGGTGTTAGTGCAAACATCTCTTCGCGGTGAAGAAGTTGAAGTTTCAAGCTCCGTCTTGATGGCAATTGGATATCTGATAGAATCATAGCAGGGCTTACAGGTGCCTCTTGAGCTCGGGCATTTGTCGGGTGCTAACTACTAGGCTCTCTAAGCTCTCGATACGATCCTTCAAGAAGCCGCGAGGAAGTCCTAGATGCGAAGGCATCTAAATACTGGAAACTCTGGACCTCGCAGGACCCCTGAGCACTCATCATATCTATGGTATAGGCTATTATCATAGGCTGCTGACCCTCCAAAGCAGTAATTGGCGGATTCCTAAGCAGCATAATAACCAGTATTCTCTTGGTATGCATAACAAGAGCTCCATTCTGCTACTTTCTTATACTGTCCCTGGGAAAGCAAGATCTGTGCGCTTAGCATATCTCGAACTTGCAAAGCAACTTGCGAAGACTCTCAGCCTCCCAACATCATCATGACCATCGCAGAAGCCGCATAACAAATGCTTAGAACGTGAAAGGTCTTTTATTGTGAAAAGCTTTTCAATATTCATCAACTGAGCTAATTCTTTCCGCTAGGGTCTTTGGGAAGAGGGGGGTCTCTTGCACTTGACCTCGGATCGTTCGACACAAAACTCGACGTCGTATCTCTCACCATCGGCATTTCCACACTTCCACAAGCTAGGAGAGATGATGACTTCCACCATCTTTCGAGAAGATGTCGGAATGCTGCGTCCATCGCTGTCCTCGTCGCCATGGTTATCGTCCATAGTTCCTTTATCGAAGTAAAGCAAGCTATCGGCACGTCCAGCATTCGAAGTTCTATTAACAAACGATCCAGCTTGTCGGACCGACCAGAGCGCTCTCTGGCAACGAAGAGTCTGTGAGAGCTTTACTGCATCTGACAGTATCTTTCGGAGCCCATCTTCAAGCTTTCCTTGATGCTCTACCGCAACCCAGTTGGCAACCAGTGACATTATACGCGTGCTACAAGCTGTTATGCCCGTCTTCGTAACTTCATCTGTCTTATTATGTGTGTCAAGTCTCGATATCAGCGTTGCTGTAAAAGCTCTCCAATCGTGCAGATCCCGATATGAAACGAGATTTCGGTCTAGATGGATTTAGAACCAATAGCAACGTAGTCGAAGACGTGAGAGTTCTTACTTGAATGGACGAGACTGTTCTCGATCGAAGCGAAGCTATGAGCCAGCTCTCTGTCCATCCAAAGATCCTCCCCGTGGGGCCCTGGATCGGGGGCATAGGGAATGGTACGAAAGAGAGATTCGGCGATGGCAAGCCCTACATACCCACGCACTAAGAGCCGCAGATTCCTGGGTGTCTGAAGAAAGCGCTGGAAATCTGAAACACCAGGAGAAACTCTCCGGAATTCTTCGATGGTCTCCACAGAATAAGCTCGAGCGTCCTGATGGATCTTGGCAAAAGGAACGGACCAGGTCTTGATTTGTCCAACAAGAGATCGAAAGCAAGAATAGATATCTTGGTCACTATCCTGTCTGCCTATGGAAAGCTCTTTATTTTCCATTGAATACATCATCTTGTCGGCTGATTGCTTGATTTCTTTGCTTTTCTCAACCTCTTTTCCGAGCTCTGATGTCAATTTCGAGATTAACCTAGCTTTTTGGTCATTTTGCTCTTGAAGTTGTTGGTAAGTAGGCTCCCGTAAATGATTCTCTCCTCCACCTTGCTCGTTCCGGCCGCCTGCTCTCCAAAAACCTCCGAATCTTGAGCTGCCGCTTGTTGTGCTGCTATCTTTCGAAAAGTCATGGCCGTTGTGTCCGGATCGACTTTCGTGAGTCCTCTGCGACGACATTGCATGGCCCGTTCCGACCTCAAGTCCACCGGAATCCGACAACAGTTCGTGCTGACTTGTAGGAGCATGCTTTCTCGGAGCTGAGTTCGACATCTCGACGTGGATCCACAGTAGACAGATCGATAATATTTAAGCCGATTAACGATCATGCAATCAAGGGTGGAGACATATTATGGAGTTATTGATGTGTGAATAAATGCGTGCAGAGAGCACTGCCAAGCTCATGAGCCCCCACATGCTTATCAATATGCCTGTAAAAGCAGCATGCCGCAAAATCGCTTGGCGGACCAGTACTATGCGTGTAAGCAGCCACCAATATCCTGGCGTTGTCTTTTCCCCCCACCACCACACCGACAGCCAATAGATCTTCCAACCTCAGAATACCCCACTTCCCTAGGTGTGCGGAGCGTGGAACACCTAGGGACAATGAGGCTCTATTTGCGCATGCAACTGCTGTAGGGTGCAACAGGCCGTAGACGATGAGTGGCAATCAGCAAGGGTTTGCGTCCCCCAATAATGTCACTGCAAGCTTAAACTATGACGCTGGCTCCACCGAATCGGGATCAATCCTGAGGGTTAGAGTGTACACACCTACACCTAAAACTACGAAAAATTCCTATGCCCGTGCGAGTGATCCAACTAGAGTCAACATCATTATCAGGCTAACCTCTTTCTAATAGCAACGCAGCCGTTAAGTGGAGCAGAAGGATCAAGCCCATTGGAGCACTATGGGCTGTTAAAGATCACAGATGAAACCAGAGACTGATCCGCCGACGTCTGATTCAGAAAGCCAAGAGGTTAGCAAATTGGTACAGCCCGGAGGAATCCCAACAAACATCCCGATGACCGAAAGAAATGTTGGGAGCAAGGGAAGAATATCCTGAACTCCACTCCTTTTCTTCTTCGTCTCTTGCGCGATTTCCTGACGCACCTCAGCTGCTATGTTTCTGCGCAGTCTTTCTTGGTCCTCCTGCAATGTTCGTAGCATTTGCTGCTCATGAGCCCAGTCTTGTTGGATTTTCCTTTTCATCGTACGGTCACTCTCCTGCAATTGTTTTCGAAGTTCGTCCAGGTCCCTGAGTTCTTGTTCATACTGAGCCTTCAGGTCTGATATGTTCTCATTAATGAAACCACCAGCAGCGGTCTCCTGTAGCGTTTTCCCTTCGTCGACAAGCTCCCGCTGAAGCTCTAGGACAATGGTTTGCTTGCTCATGAGTTCGCTGGCGATGACCATCGCTGAGTCTTTAGTGCCGTGAAATCTCATCATGGTCGAGCCGTTGCTCAGCATGTAAGCCCAGAAGTCTTCTCTCAGCTGCTTTTCACGACTAGCACCAACGGCTTCATCCACTTCATTCCATCTCGTTGTAACAAGCAAGACATTCTTTAAGGCCAGCTGACCGCATATTTTCTTAAAAACATTCAATGCCTTCAACGAAGATCCCTGATACCTGACATCGGTAATCCGATGCAAATAGATCACACCTTTTAGACTGACGCCCGCTTCGTACTGGGCAGCCAATAGGCGGGATATTTCTGTCAAGATCTCAGAATCCGTGCGGCCCGAATCATCAAACCCTGGGGTATCTACGAGCATCGCTTTGGTTCTACCGACATTGACAGGGACCGCTTGACAAGACGCCGTGCCTAGTCACTCGTCAGCGCTTTATCATTTTCATGGAATGAAGTACTGGTAAAGCTGTACAGGATCTTAGATCTGCACCCATTCGAGCAACTTCACCATCAGCGAGCTTGTTGATGAAGTAGCTCTTACCTGCCCCTGTGATGCCCATGACAAGTACCATACTGAGCACATCCTCGGCAGGCTGTGCCAGCGTCATGACTGCCAGACTTAGTAAGGTTATGGTTCGCTAGTTGTTGTTGAAGCAAACTGCCCGGAATTTGAATGAAACTTGTCATAATATATTAGGACTACTGCACCCCTTGACGAATGCGATGGCATTTACAATGAACTGACACATGTCTATTGGACGCTTTCTTATCCCCAACGAGACCTTCTATTGTGTTCCAGACCCCAAGCCTTCCGCAGTTAGTGCCACACGTAGATAAGAAAAAGTGGAAACATCCATACAGAATGCATACATCAGCGCCTCACGAAACATATATCTTTGCAATTGGTGCCCACTTATCGTGTATAAAAGCTTCTCCCGCGTTATTTCTCATTAAGACGACGGGGGCGTTGCATTCACACGATTCTAAGCTAGTCCGCTTAGACTAAGTAGGCGAGAAGACCGGAATTCATCGCTGCTTTTAACGAATTTGCAGCTTGAGGTCTACGCAGCCTTGTCTCACCCACGCCCGAAGGCTCTAGCCTAAGGCCCACGAGCGCCACATGCCGACCACGTGTTACCAGCCAAGTCACACATCGCGATCTCGGCTATTATGAGTCGCACATTACTTGATACGCCGCTCTTTTTAAACATAGGAAGCACAAGATCAACGACATGGGTGCCAAGAGCTCAGAGATTGTTGTTGGTGTAGACTTTGGAACGACGTATGCATTAAAAGACCTTGTGCAGCATGCTCCGATACTGAAAGCTTGTCAGCTACTCAGGAGTTTCGTGGGCCGTGAACGGAGGCAAAAAAACGATTCGTCTGATCAACACCTGGCCTAACCCTCATTCAGGCCAGAATGCTTCAAACGACAAGGTCCCCTCTACAATCAGCTATGTCAACGGGAAACCTCAGAAATGGGGTAACACAGTGGGTTTGATTGACGAGTCGTTCAAGTGGATCAAAGTCCTTCTCGAAGAGAACCATAAATACGTCGCCACTGTCGAACCTGTCAAAGTCTCGAACACGCTGCTAAGAAAGGCTGACAAGACAGCGCAGGGGGTTGTAGCTGATTATCTAAGATTTCTCTGGGAGTACACTCTTGACGACATCCGCAAATTCCACCCAGACTTCCAAGAGATCTTCGCTCTAAGGGTCGTCCTAACGGTACCAGCTGTATGGAGTCACGCGGCGAAAGACAGAACGTCCCAGGCCGCTCGACTAGCGGGATTGCCAGAAGACATCACACTCGTTACAGAGCCAGAGGCGGCAGCTTTAGCCACCCTAAAAGAGAAAGCCGAAGAACATACATTGAAGGTACGCCAAGATTATCTACGAATTCGGACAAAGCTCGCCTTTGCTAAGGCTGCAGAATGTAGGTCGGAGATGCTTTCGTTGTATGCGATGCAGGTGGTGGTACAGTGGTCAGTAGCCGATCTCTGTCAGGTTCTGCTATCTTCTGATGGACCACCTTTAGGACCTGATCAGCTACGAAGTTGAGGACTTGAATCCACTTAAGCTCAGAGAATGCGCCATTGGATCCGGTTAGTCTCGTACCAGCCATAGTCCTCCTCTATTAGTAGCGGTTAATCTAGAGCATGTACTTCAGGCGCACTCTGCGGCTCTGTGTTTCTCGACCTCGGCTTCCAAAAGTACATCGAAACCCTGGTTGGTGCGAACGAATACAACAATGTCAAAGAGCACAGTCGAAAGAAGATGATGAGGGAATTCGAATTCGGTATCAAGCGGACCTTTACCGGAAAAAATGACCAACCGTATGCAGTGGACCTGCGAGGCGTGAAGGATGATCCTGCCAACAACATCAATGACGAGACAATCACAATTAAGACGTGAGTAAGCGCACCTACAGACGATCCATTTCTGCTGAGACCATTTTTTTAAAGGTCGGCCTTACGAACTATCTTCGATCATGTGTATTGTCAAATCGAGAAATTGGTCGACGACCAGATCGCCGAGGTGTCAGAAAAGCGCCTTTCGGTCAAGGTAATGTAACCTCGAGTGAGGAAGTTCAAGAATCCGACAATTGATCAGACATAGGCAATACTATTGGTGGGAGGTTTTGGTGAGAACAGATATCTCTATGACCGCTTGGAGAAATCCCGTGCACAAAGTGGAGTCCACGTATTGCAAGTCAATGGAGCGTATGTGCCGGGAGATCGTCAGTGAAAGACACAGCGCTTACGCTAGCAGATGGTCTTCAATCTGCCGGGGAGCAACTCTATGGGGTTTGGAACACTCTGAACTTACGGTGGCTATCAATGACAATCCATCTATTACGTCAAGACTGTCTCGTTATAGCTATGGGATAGACGTCACACTACCCTACGACCCAAGCAAGCACCTTGTCCAAGATCGTTTTTATGACAAGGTTGAGGGTATTCACAGGGCTAAAAATCAAATGAAATGGCTCTTGAAACGGGTGAGAGATCCTAGTCCGGTTTTTCCTTGTCAAACTAAGATTCCAAAAGGGTGATATAGTTGAGGAAGGTCGCATACTACAAACCGGCTATCTTCGCGATGTCCAAGTGGGCAAGATGGATGCCTTCTGGCGTGAAGGAAAGAGAACCTTTTCACTAGACTTATTATACAATGATGAGCCTACACCACCCACGCGGAAAACTCTTGGTAAGGACTCGCATTACTCGCTCAACAGGCGCTCACTGCGTGATAGGTGTCAGACTTCTCTGCACGTTGATTTTCGAGGCCGAATGTGCCGATCTCATTTTGGAAAAGGGCTTCAGAAGCGCGGTCACAAGGGAGAAGTATCGCACTGCGACATTCCTCGTCTCCATAATCCCTCGTAGTGCAGATCTCGAATTCGTGGTTAATTATCGCGGCAAACAATTAGGCAAGGTCAAAGCGGACTATGCTGAGAATCTTCGCAAGACTAAGGTGTAATCGGAGACTGGAATGATGATCGAGTGTGGGGTGTTGATTGGTACCTCGAGCGTATTGGCATCGCCTAGACCAGCGACAGAGGATCAGCGTGGGTGTTTCTATTGTCTTTCATCCTTACTTTAATACAATTCTGATTGCAACCTCACTGCAATGTATACAGCAAAGTATAGTCCATCTAATATTCTACGTTCGTAACTCGGTCCCTATATAGATGCCTCCCGGTGTCTGTTGGTGAGAGGAGCAAGCGTGCAGTGGCTTTGGTCATCACCGTACATTTGATACGCCAGCAGGCTTCGGGCCTAGCAGAATCAATACGCACCCATTATCCTCTATATTTCATCCGGCATAGGAGCGGCTCTTAAGCTTGTTATGCCTCCTGGAACACCAACTAGCCTCAGGTTGAAGAACAACTTTACAAAGAAGCTGCTTCACAGCATAATCCCACCTCCATCTGAAGCACCAATCCGACTTGAGCATTCAGCTTACTCTTTTGGATACAGTTGGCGGGCTTAGGGAGGTTGAGAAGTGATCACAAATGACAATGTGGCAGAACAAGCCATTCTAGCGTGCGAATGGGCGTTTCATGGCTTATATGTTCTATGGTTGAGCCTTCTTAACACTGGATACTTTCACGACAGAGGTATATTTGGACCTATGGTCAACTGAACCGCTGTTGCCCTGACACTATACTTCCGCAAACCAGCTAGTCAGGCACCAAATTCAGCCAGGTTCATACTATTCCGAAAGCAACAGGGGTGAGAGGTATGGAATTAATGGCTTACCTGGAGGACTTTAAGCATAGGAGCTTTTCAGCTTCTAGTATGGGCCGCGAGGCTACGTTCTGTTGTCCCTGACAGGGATGCAGAATTAGCACTACTGCTGGTAGACACAACACATCTTGGATCATGTTTCCTTGTTCTCCCCCAAGATGCCCCTTTCACTATCCTCTACCTTGCTGATGGCACTTAATCTAGTTCGCGCTATCTTCCACTTGCTTCTCAGAGCCTCCTGTCGCAGAATATGATCTGACTGCCATCTCGCAATGATGTTTCCGTCTCCTCGAGCGAAGCGCTAAAATGGTTTTGATGTCATATGAATGCTTTTCGCGGCAATGGTAGCAAATGTAGTACGTGGAAGGTGGTGTCAAAGCCAGCTTATTGCTGAAACTATCGAGATTGTTTCGGATTGCGATTGCAGTTACTTTATCTCTTCTGACCGTTGCATATCCCTTCACCAATGACGCTAGCTACGAGACATGGCATTAAGAGTGGAGGCTACAGAGCACTGCCATGACCTACGTTGTCCAAATGGAAGCAAAAGAGTGAAATTCAGTGAATGTGTTCACTATCTTTCAGCCCGAAAATAGCTTGTTACGTGCTCATCATAGTCATGTCCGCGTAACTTACTATCACCTGTATCTAGCACCCCGTACAAAGGGAATGGCATGCGTTTAAGATGTCTGCGCTGAATACAATGAACATCACCTATTCCTCAAGCCAAAAGCAAATACTGCACAACTCGCTTCATCAATGGGCAAAGACGACTTGGAAGTGTCAAGATTAAGCATTGAAAAACCAAGTTCATACTTTTGATTCATTAATTACAGATTGCTAAATTGCTGCTGGCCATGCAGTCTCTGACTAACTTTTGGTGAATGATGCATACCATGCCCATCCAAAACACAACGTAAGAGGTTACCGATCTTGCACGTCCTTCCCTCAATCACCATATAATAACCTTCCATCACGCTCGCAGCCGCTACCCTTGCGGGCCCTGGCCCCAAAAGACTTGTCGGCACGAATTCCCCCACAGGCTTTGATGCTATAGAAAACCGTCATGTGTTCACCTAGCGTCGCCTTCACTTTCTCCCCAGTCTCAAGATCAGCCCCAACGACGTGCACGTCTCTCTCCATGTCGTGTAGCCGCTGGGCTGTAACCCGGGTAAGCATGCATGGCCGGTCTCTAAGAAACGTGTAATCCGGTGCCACTAGCATGGCGGCGGAGGAGAATGTGATCACTTTTTCGGGTATTGGTGACGGGAACATGGAGATGCTGTGTGATGGGCGAACCTCCAGTACAATGGTCTAATAGGGTAGCATCTTGAGCTATCCTTCAGTCCCATACCAATGTCAATCCCAAGTGATAACCCTGTTTACTCCCTTGATCTCTAAAGGTGCGCCATGAACTCCAACCCCGAGCATGATAACGGCGTTCCCGCTTTCTATTGGTTTCAGTGCGTTCGTTATAGGATTCCAGGTTTCGCGCGAAGACCTTTTGGCGGCGGTGGTAAAAGGTTCCGCTTGACTTCAACAACATCAGTCTCTGTTTTTGCGAGAGTAATTGTCGTTTGCAATGCTCCAGCCTTGGTCAGATTCAACGGATTGCTCTCGCCATACCCTTGACTGGTGGTATCGTCATGGACTTCTTGAGCACTGACGTCAAGGTGTCAACAGCCCACCGCTGGTAAAAGCATACCGAGCATATCCAGGGTATATCTTCACCAGCTACCATTTTCACGGGTAGTAGCGTCCTTAAGGGGACCCAATGTGCTAATGGATAAGCAGGTATTTGGCAGTAAAGGACATCTTCAACTCTCATAAATACTGTCGATAGTACTTAGTGCTCGTACTAGCCATGGCATATCTTCACCAGCTATCATGAAAGAGCTGCTAGTACTGTATTGGTGAGCTTCTGGCAACAGTAACAGATCTAGTCGCCTGAATGATGTGAACGGCGAGAGACTGAGGTCGAGGGCTATGGCATGATGTCTGAAAGATTGTGCTCTATCATACCACGGGAGAACACTTGGCCTGATGAGATTATGAAATACTAAGCTGATGTCCAGATTGATTTTGACCAGCACAAAGAGATTGTAGTTGCCAAAGATATACTCGGCCTCTACCCTAACTTGACGGCTCACACGCAATAATGAGAACTGAAAATGGTATTCGAAATACCTTCGCTTTGACATGTGCGGCTGACAGGAATATCGGTGAATCTCATTTCGGGTCTCAGGGTAAAGATCTAAGAACCTAAATCTTGCACCTAAATCCTTGATGGTTGTGATACCAGGTCTGTACGCCAATTGCTTTGATGTTGTGGAGATAAAGCCCTCTAACATAACCAGCTGTCGATATCGAGATAATCGGATCAATATCCGACGCCTCGGCAGGAGTTGTGTTGGTAGAGGCTGTGTTGATAGTGTCTATATTGATAGTATCTGTGTTGTCGATGTCCGTGCTGGCCAAGTTTTTCTTGGTAGTATCTATGTTGCAGATATCTAGCAACAGTTTACTTTTAATCACGCTGACCAGTCACGCGTCCGGAAAACTTCTTGGACTCCGCATTGGTACCAACATCAGAAGACAGTGAGGTTAGGATCGGCTTTGGGTCTTCGGGTATTGGTGTGACTGCTTGATTTTGTTGCATAGACATTCTCGGAGATTTTTTCGGTACGGCGTAGATCTGAGATGAGATGTTGACTTGGGCGTGGACTGGGGGGCCTGTCTCGTAGGTCGTTCCCGCTGTTTTCACAGGCTTCGATACTGCTTTCGTCTGCGAAATTGGTACCCGTTCAACTTTGGAGTGGCCTGAAGATATGTCCAAGGGGCCGAATAATCTCTCTAATGCAGAATCTAGCAAAGACGATAAGCGATTTGATGTTGCATCTCGTTCTTGAACTTCGTCGCTGAACATTTTGTCATAGCCGTAGGCTGCTGGCTGCCAATCTCGTAACCGAGGTAGGGGTCGGGAGGGTTGGCGGGGGCGTTGGTGATAGAGATTTGGGCGGGGGCGGCCCAGAGAAGAATCACTCTCTAGCAAAGCCACACGCGCCCGCCTTTCATTTTCACATGCCGTATTTCTGCCCGCCATGTTCACCAAGTCACTGATCGAATTGGTTTGGGTTGGCAGGACAATCAGCACCAACGCAGCAATTGATCATGCTACTCTTGCAAGCACGAGTTGCAGAGTCATCCGCAGGGAAGGTATACGCAGCGCCGTGGCATGGCTCAAAGAACGGATGAGCTGGACCATTAACATTGGCGGCGGCAGGATTGTAGCAGATCGGCCCATCGCCTTCGTCCGGACAGCTTTGAGTGGTGTTCCAGAGTTCGATATTGCAGCCCATGTACACAGTTTCTTTGTCGCAGGAGCAGGTGATGGGAACGGTGTAGCCATCGACGTAGCTGACATCGGCGTAAACAGACTTGTCGTAGCTCAATTCGATTTTAGAGTCGGCGCTGTCGAGCTGAGGCGCCACACCAATGAGACCTGAAAAGCCTTTTTCGAAGAGGAACTGCGTAGAATCGCCTAAGAGAGAAGGTCGAGGGTCACCTGAAGCGGAAGGGGCCCTTGGATCTGAGGTTACGGCAACGGAGAGACTTGCGGTGTGCTTGTTGGTGATATTGACCGTCACGTAGCCAGAAAAATCTGGTGCTGGTCCGGTAGTTGGTTTGATCGCTACGTTGTGAACGGAAGCAGCGACATGGCTTGGAGCCAGACCAGTGATCGTTTTGAAAGCTGTTCGGGTAACATGGCTGTGAACTGGAAAGCCAGTCTGGCTTGGAAAGTTGGATGCAGATGTGATGGCTGCTGCATAGGTGGAGGCCACGAGGGCGGCAACGAATGTGATGAGTGAGGAGTACATAACGAGAGTGTACAGATTCACGAAGCGATTGAGCGAGGGTCTCAGAAAGATGAAGCGAGCGAGGTGCGTCAAAAGCAGTTTTCAACGAGTGAATTTGAAGTGACAAATTATAGCAATCGATGCGTCTGGGACTATTGAATGAGGGGATGAAAGAAAAGTGGTGGGGAAAAAATTCGGGAGGTCTTCGCTGCAGTTCTTCTAGCACCCATCAGTGGAGGAATAGACTCTTTGACTGGCAGCAACCGGATATGAACAGGAAGGTCTCGCAATATCCACTGGTGTATGTTTCTATATATAGGTCCGAGGAACAGCCTTGAGTGGCGCGTAGTACCATGGGTGAAAGCGCCATGTCAGCGCTTCTGCCTTACCTACCATCATTTTATCTCCTCGACGTCCGGTAACACCTGCGATCTTCAAGCCATCGACAAGTGACCAAAGATTCGCAGCTTTACCCCTGAGCTATTGACGGTAATCATTCGGAAAACGGGGGAAGGCATCTTCTTGCCGAAGGTCCGAAATGATGTTATTCCCACGGCTCAGCGATCAGAGCAATTAATTCACATCCTCAACAACTAGTGAAGGACTGTGAGCGGGACTTGCTTTCCGCCTGGATTGGCTCGGTGTCTCAAGGGCTCGAGGAACTCGGTAGCGAAAGAGGGGGTTGGTTCTCCCTGTGTACACATCTCTGTAAGTATCTCGATCGGTACATAGTCATAGTATTGGCGAATACTCTCCAGCCTCGTATCGCTTTGTGAATTGACTTAGGTAGCCCGGAGAGAGCCCTGGAAGCTTTCTTCTCGCGGCCCATAAAAGACCCACCCGGAAGACCATTTCCGAATTTCCGAGGAGTAGCTACTGGCTTGGAGCGGAACCAGCGATGTGATGGCTGCGTGAATATGTGGTAGCTTAAGCCTGTGTCACTCTCCATCCAACTGAGCTGGTATGCGGTTGTACGTTACCGTGAAACTTAGACAGCCTTACCGGAAGCTGTGGGTAATGTGTGTCGAGCTTCGGTGCTCAACGTATGGAGATATAGATAGAATAGAATTGATCTGAGTTCTCAGCAGTCGAAGAAATTGGTGACTTATTTCCTGTTGGTGTTGCTTTTGTGCTTGTAAATGTGAGGAGTTGCTGTTCTCTAGTTTAACATTAGAAAAAGCCGAGCCGGCTAAGTCCTGAGCACCATATCTGGTACAGCTTGTAGAGTCACAAGAGTTGGTGCCTAGATAATTAGCATTTCCACCCTCATCATTCTCAAGTCCAGGATATGATGTTGTCATCGGATCCAGATGCATCTGTTGAAGTAAGACTTTTCTGTGCGAAGATGTGAATTGAATTCTCGGTCAGACGACCTCTCCTGCGTTTGGACTACATGTCAGACAGGGACGAGCAATAGAGGAGTCCTGCTGAGCCGATCCATTTCTCGTGATTATCAAATGCAGCATCGGATTTCTGAAACTTTCATTCAAAATACGCGCCCCATGCGAGGCAGGCGTCAAATTCAATGATCTCGCTGGGGGGATCGTACGCAGTGGATTCACGATACCAGTACAAAATACCTTATCCAATTTCCCCAGACGCCTTCGCACAAGCCTTAGTAGCTTAGATCAGATGCTCAATTTCGTTCATGTACAATTTAACGTGCGAATCCATCTTCATATACTGGTCGTGTGCCGAGTGAATTTCGTCCTCAATATTCTCCTTAAGATCCGCCATCTGTTCTCATCATTAGCAATTCATAGCACAAAGCTGATGACTTGCACAGTGTTTTTCAACTTACCTTCTTCTCCGTCTGCTCTATCCTGACCCGTCTCTTTTCCATCTCTCGTCCCTTCTCCGTTCGCTCTTCCGTAAGCCGTCGATGCACAGCTCTCAGCTCCTCCATTTTCTCTTTTGCTGCCTGGGCTTTCTCTCTGCTCCCATTCCTCACAGCTTCTGTCCGCTCCAACCACCTGTTCAGCTGTCTCTGCAGTTGGGCTTCTGTTCTCTCAACCTCCCGAACGTTGTTGCCTCGTTCTGATAGAGCGTCTCTTCGCTTAGCCGCCTTTAGGTTTTCCTCGTCTTCTTTGTGTAGCTCATTCGCTATCTCTTCTAGTACCTTGTTACAGGAGACAACGTCATTCGCTACCACCCCAAAGGTGTCTGTGCTAGTCTGCAGTGCTCGAGTTCTCTTCTCCAGAGCGTCAATCTGGGACCGATCTCTACCAAGATTGTCTGAAAGCTCCGTCAAGTTTGCCTGAAGTGCCTGGGGAGATTGTAGTACGTAAGGCCGAAGTTTCTCCGATTCTTGTCTTATACCAAGACATCTTTCGGTCTTCTCCTCCAATACCCCCGTCAATCTGGTCTTCTCGCCCCGGACTCGCTCCAGCCGTTCAGCTACTCGCTCTTGACCTTTCTTGAGTTCTAACAGTCGTTGTTTAAGTTCGTCATTGCGCTTTGTCTTCTCTTTCACCTGCTGATCCATTGACTTGCGCTCCCTCCGCATCTCATCAAGTCGCGATTCCATATCCTGATTCTCAAGATAAAGCGTCTCGATACGAGCTTTTGTAGTCTCTGCCTTATTGAAGTGTTCATCTATCGTAGCGGTCTGCGACTCTCTAAATCGGACGAAATTGATGATGTAGGAGAAGATCTTTACAAGTCGGTCGTGAGTAGGCTTGATCAGGTCATTGAAGGAGAAGTCGGTAATGCCACACTGAAACTGTTAGCATAATGGGCTTACGCATGGATACAGCAGCGTCTACCTCAACGAGAAGCTTCCTCAGCGAGACATAAAACCCCATCAAATTCCTCGTATCCGGAGGCACAATCTCCATATGTTCCCCACATACATCCTCAGCCGCAGCGCGCATCGCAGGTTCGACTGTCTCGCGTGTGGCATTCATCAATAGTTCCGCAAACCATTCGAAGACCTTCTGTATTTGTTGAGGATTGGGCTTCTGTAGGTCCTCGGGTGAAAATTGGACACCAATATCACTGATACATCCTGCGATTTCTCGGTCGGGCTTGACAATTTCAGTTATGTCATCTAGAATTTGTAGAGCAATTACGACTCACCAGGCGCATGAACGCATCACTATCGTTCTGTTGCTGTTTGCCCCGGCCACCCTGGCCTTGAGATCCCACCTGACTCATTCGCGGATTGAAGCTCATAATGGAAGATGGAAATGCTATGCGACTGTTCCGCTATATGAATTGCGTGGTGTACAGACGCAGGAATGGCTAATTGCGAAGATGTGGTAGGTGAAAGTCTGTTATGGTAAACAAACACTTAGCGCTAGATATTAGCCTGGTCGGGACACTTATCGCCGATAACTCCCCATCTCTTTCAGCCCTACCAACAGAACACCACAATTTTCTTACGAAAGGAGTGACAAAGCTACTCGATGGACAATGGAAATTTCAGGAACTGGCGCATCCACAAAAAATACCCATCTTTTACACAGCCAGGAGCAAAAAGTTAAGAGGTCTTGCCCAGATTCGAACTGGGGTTGCCGGAATGTTTGACCTATCAAAATCCGGAGTGATAACCACTACACTACAAAACCAGACGGGCCACACTGATGTTGCTCAGATTTAAAATTAACATAATTTAATATATATGAGAAATATAAGATAAGTTTCCATAAGCACAACAAAAAAAGTTTATTCGCTCGTATTAGAAGGATGGAATAAAAGGTCAGTAACGGTGACAAGGTATCTTCTATGGGACAAGTCTACGGTAGAGAATATCTCGTTCTTGATTTCGAATTGATATTGAGTAGCTTTAAGTTCTATAGATCGCCTTCAATCATTGTACTTTTTGATCTACCCCCATCGTATCCACCTAGCACAACCCCACAGTTCCGCAATTTGAAAGTCTTATGGATGAAGGCTGAATAAGTCGGCTTCTTTACCGTACTCAGTGCTGACTAAGCAGGCTGATATTATGCTACGATGGACAAAGCAATCAATCAAGACTTCAACCATCACATGTTCACAATTCTCATAATCTTTGCTCTTTAACGCCTCGGATGTTTCCGTTGGACCATTTCGCCTACCTTTTCAGCGCTATTTATCTTGTAGGTGGGTCGTTCCCTACAAAAGTACCATTATAAGTTGCTACCTAGCTAGGCAAAAGGGCGGTCAAAACCGTTGACATATTCCCTGGTCTTACCGGAACAGCGCTAAACCCTTCCATGCTTTGATTGGTATCAGCTTTCGATGATGTATGTAATCTTGCGCTCTCAAGAAGCCCGAACCCCTTCAGATCGAATTGAATCTCAACCTCTTAAGATTATAGATATATTTGACTGGAGCACTTAAGTTCTGGAATATTTTAGATCTTACCTTTGAGATCAGTGTTGTGGTGGTGATTTTTATAGGCCATCGAACTTCTGAGTACTCGGCAGAGCCAGCATGCAACGGGGTTTCATTAGTCGAAGCGGTAGAAGACTGGAAATCTTTCTTATCTCAGAGCTAAGGGGACATGACTCGTCACATATATCTGAACGACAAATCTTCGCTATATAAGTCTTCTTTTGCGGCGGTAGAAAATCGAAATTCTAAACTGTGCGTAGCGAAACGTCTCTTGTTTTAAGTTATTGTGGACTATAATTTGTACATGTGGAATCTCGTACGCCACGGATCAGAGTGCTAGTATGTCGCCAGCAGGCTGCTATCACGATGCAGGATTTTCAATAGTTTTCCGTGCCTAGCGTAGACAGCGCCCAATTGTTCCTCATAATGCGATGGCGCCAGGTCTTGCATTTATATCCTGCAGTATTCAGTGCAGCAGGTGAGAGCCAGCACAGCATCAGGTCGGAATTTCAACATGCAATTGGAAGACTATGCCATCATTGCGTTGGCCATGTCTATGTTCGAGTTCCAACCCAGTAGTAAGGTTAGGTGTTGGATGATTGTTCACTCTGTGCACCTCTCCCTCAGCCTTTGGCCAGTCCGTAGCCGGACTGTATACATGTTCCTTTGCTGGTGGCCCTCGTCGGTCCGCGTCCTTTTCTTCAGCCGAGGCTGTAAGTGGAAGATGAGAACTTCTATTAAAGTGGAAATCAATCCAGACTACATTCCTATTGGAGTCAAGAGATTCTCGCGAGATCTAACTTCAGGTAAGAGCCCGGGTCCTGAAGTTGGAACAGGCTGTCGGATGAATGAGCAATCGAACATTGGGTGTGTACTTCTGGCAGCGGGATCATTATGAAACCCAATGTGTCTGATATTCTCGGGTCTGATGTACGTATTGGGTACGGAGTAACCGAAGTCTTGGCCTCGACGATCACGAGCACCGTTGAGGGAGGCTGCATAAGACCCGGAAATGTCATTTCACGGTTAATGCATTGCTGGTACCCAATCGGCGATGAAATGAAAACCCAACGACTTATTGATCGTGGGAAGGAGTTCCAACCCGAGAATTAGTCATGTCTAATTTGACTAGCGGTGATGATTGGTATCCTCGCGCGGAGAGATAAAGACTTCAAGCTTTGACCATCCAGGGGCCTGGTTAGTGGGTTAGTCACTAAGGATTTCGTCGGGACCCCGCTGCTAGGCGCTGCTAAGTACGGCCATGCTAAGTACAGCAATGCTAAGCAGAGCGATGCCAATGATCGCTACAGGCACTGGTAGCGGATAACCTCCAGCGCTAGGTTATGTCCGGAGGCCTGTTCTGGTCGGCACACTGTACTACCTTTTATTTTGGCACGAGGTGATCGCTTTCACGTTTATCCCATGTGCTGTTGCTCGTGGCCGTACGCAATTCGATCTGCAAGGGCAAATTCAAATTGTGCATCCGTTGTTCCAGGTGGTGGATAGAGCATCCTCAGCTTCAGCATACTGAGACCCTAGGGAACCGGCAGCCATCCCGTCCACACTCTACTGCGTAGTGACGACTAGCCTCGGTGAAGTGGTAGCAGTAGTATCAATTAGTAGGTAGTGGCCAACTGTCCAACGTGCAGTAATCTTAGGAGGCTTTGATGGGATTTGGTAAAGCAAGGTTACATGGCTTGGCAGGCCTTTTTCGCGGGGCCACGGCCCAGAGGCTGTTGAGGCAACCTGGTTTGGCGGCAGCGGGCAGTACAAAAGTAAACGTGTCTCCACACTTTCAACATGTCACGACTCAGTAGTACGCGCATATCACCTTGTTCACGGTGCATGAACTTTCACTCTTTGGGCTCGGTCTCATCCCATTGGAGCCTCTCTTAAAATGTATATGTGGGTTGATGAGCCAGCGACCGAAGGCGCGGTAAGAACTGTGATGTGAGCTAGAGGCGGCGGTTGATAATTGATTTGGCCATTGGCATTAGCACTGGAACCCGCAGTAGTTGGTAAAGTAGTAGACCTCCAAACTTCGAAGATGGCGGAATTAGCGCCACGCCCACTTTCCCCAAACTTCCTTCCCACCCCTCCCACCTTGCGATTATGAGCCTCTAGCAATTCTCAACCTCACACCTTCATTGCTCCACCCCACCCTGGAGCTTTCCTCTGCTGCAGTACCTTGTCTTAAGTGACAAAGGTCGCTACCAGCACACCACCATCACTGGACCCGCACAAATCTAGCAGGGTTCGCGATTCGCTTGGGTCACTATCAGCCATCATCGCGTCACCTTGATCCGACCAGCGAGCTTGAATACCTGTCACAGCAGACCATTACCGTAGTATTCTTCGCTACTGCTACCGCCTTAAACGACTGTCAATTGTTGCGAAAATCATACACACATTGGACACTGGTAGCACACGCAATATTGAACCATGAGTTCTTCAGGACAAGGTGGAGCTGGCGGCTCTGAAGATAAGCCCAGGGGATTGAACAAGTTCATTAGAAGAGCAAGTCTCGTTTTGAAGAGAGACAAATCCAAGCGACAATCAATCTCTGGTAGCTCTGCACTCGCGCCCATAAAAGATGCCCCACCTGCATCGAGCCCAGCAACTGGAGCCAGGTATGTACTTCATGCTCGCCGAATAATCACCCTCAGCCTAATTGAAATTCAATAGTGCTCCCGTAGCAGGTGAATCCGAGACAGCGCCGACCTTATCTGTACCTGCTCAGATTACTCAAGTCATCAAAGACAATAAGCCTCCTCCAACTCCCATCAAACCTCGCTCGGCCATGTCTGCCAAAGAAAACAGCGCAATACAGGAGCAAAAGGCTCGCGCGATGTTCGCCAAATATGGATTGACCTTAGAGCCTGGGGAATGGACCGTGCCATATACCGATGGTGCACCAAGGGTCGAGAAGAAGGTCCGCATGAGGGTCCATCGCAAATGTCACCGTTGTCAGACATCCTTTGGGGCAGATAGGATTTGCAGTAATTGTCAGCACACTCGTTGCAAGAAATGTCCAGCGTTCCCCAGCAAGACTTCCAAAGTCTCTAAGGGCAAAGGCAAAGCGGTCGAAGGCATTGCAGTCGATGATAACCTCGCCCAGGGAATGGAAAATCTCACAATGGCGAACCGTGCAACAGGGAAAGAATTGACGCGTAAAACACCTACTCAGAGGGTTCGGAGAACATGTCATCAGTGTGGGACTTTGTTCGTTGGAAAAGCAATTCATTGTGAGAATTGCGGACATGACCGGTGCTCAGACTGCCCCCGCGAACCGTAAGGCACCTACAACCTCAATCTGACTTTGGTCACTAATTTTGTAGGGCAAAAACGAACAAATATCCCGAAGGCTACCCCGGAGATAGCCAGAATACGTTTCCCTTGGGCGTGCGTGAGATGAAAGACATTCGTACACACGTCAGGTGGCAATGCGAGAAATGCAACACCACCTTCAAAGATAAAGAAGCTGTTTGCGGCAGCTGTGGACATGAAAAATGCGATACTTGTCCCCGCAAGCCTCCCAAAAAAGTGAAGCGTCCTCTTGATGAGGATGCGGTCAAGAGCGTGGAGGAGCGCATGAAAAATATGGAGGTGTCTCCGGCTGCCTGAAGCCAAACCCTTCTAAACGTACGGTCTATATACGCGCGACGAGCCTATCTTTCCTTTAGTATCTGACGTTTAGCTTTTTCCTTTTCTAATTCTGACGATGTACAACGAGAGGATGGGGCCATGAGGTCTTTTCTACAATAACGTCTAACACGGTGTCCATGTCTACGCAATACCTCACTTTCTCTTCTCCGGCGGCGGACCTCAGTCTCGTCCAGCGCGAAGCTTGATTGCCCCATTGAATTGTCATGTTTTATGTATGCAATCAGAAAAGGTGTCTTGACGCCTACTTGGCACGATTACATGCTCTGATTCGAGTATCTGCGGACTGGGGCTTAAGAAAAGCTCCCTTTTGCTTGCCGCCTCCATCTGCCTCCTGACTGTGATAGTGACCAGTGATCTGGGCCCAGGCGCATGGGACTTTAGATCGATTGTCTCATATCTTCTGGCCGTTACCAAACATTATGACAACATAAGAACACGACGCGCGGCGATTGAAGTAGATAAAGTAGATTGCCCTTCCCCCTTTTTCATCTCAGTCACGGTAAGTGCCGGCACCCCACAAAATGATGAGAAGACTTGGTCTAGAATCAGGATACTATATCCATTTGCAGTCTTGGACCAGGCGACTATCGAAACTAGGTGTGCCATTCAGAAGCTACCCATTTTCTGTTGCGGTTCGGATTCGGCCCGTAAGGAAAGCGGTACGCTGCAATGATGACCATGGTGGGCCTCATTTAGGATTCGAGATGTATGACCGATTCAGCAATAGGGTAAACAATATATTAGTCCTTCCGCTGCATCGAGCTCTTCGGCCAGATGCCGTTGCCTTAAAGGATCCTCCAATTATGTTCCCGTATTTCCTCCAGTGCCCTTTGCCAAAGTATCGCTCCAATATTCATTCCAGGTTTCATACTCACCAGCTACGGAATTCCCTTCGGAAATATCAAACACAACAAGTACTTTCCCTTTCTGGAAGTCAAGATGTCGCCGCTGCCTGGTAATGAAATTCATCACATCCCCAAATTGCGCACCGTCTGGCCCACGGAAGAGCTCCGAAACTCCGATACGCGCGACACGAGTCATAATGTCTAAAAGGTCTGTTCGGGGAGAAAACAGTACTGCATCCGTAACCCGCTCTAATCACAACTAAAGACACCGCGGTAACTGCTAATGCTGGCTCTCTTGCGTGATCTATTGCATGCGGGCTCATGCGTTGGCTTTGCAGCTGGTCGCGTGTGGCTAGCTGGGTTGGGTTAAAGGGCCCAATGGGGCGGGATGGGGATGAAGGCATCAATTAGTCACACACCGTCATTCGGGAGGGGAGAAACAGCGGACCAATGAGTGAGCGCAAAGGAAGGAGATGAAGATGATTGTTATCTTCGTGATATAGAAGGCTGAAATCGCCTTGTTGGACTGCCCCGTGGTTGCCTGGAATCACGATGGGCTGAATTGAAAACCTGTCCCAGGGAGAAGACACTGGGATGGCACTGCTCCCACGAGTGGTTCTCTGTCTATTCTCGAACCGATCATTCTGTCGCCAATCCATGAGCAACAATATGAGTCGAATAATCACTTGCTTCCGAAGCATTGAGGCAATTGCGCTCGAATTCGGGGGACCTGCAAGCCTTCAGGTAGGTAAGCAGCCCACGGCTAGGCAACCATGAGGCTAGACCCGCCAATGTTCAGCTCCAGGATCTGTGTCCAATAGACTGTTAAAGACTCATCCGACGATGACTTCTTACACCGCCCGTGCGCACCTCAGCCTGATGGTACAACGCAGTCATAAAGGTTTGCGAGAACTGCCCTTTACTTTACACAATTGATCTCTTTCGCAAAACAAGATTATTGTCTGCATCGTTCGTGCAACAAGTTTCCGCTATCACAGTAATCCCCGGGTGACTCTTTAGCATACCGCTCTCCATACCATAATGGACGGATCCGATCGGATTGTCATCCATGATGATGAGGCCACGATCAGAACTAGGAAGATGGGTAGTGGAACTGTAACTGTCGGCGTTGATTATCTCAAGCGGCTTGAACACATGATCACTGACTTGCAACTTTGGACTGGTGCTCCATCTCCCCTACCTCCCCCACCACCCCCGCCTCCCCCACCAGGCATGATCATGATTGAAGACGGGGAGGTACCGGAGGCGATCGAAGGCGAAGCGAGTGACGAAACTAACGGCGAGAAAAAGCTTGAAATCATCAGATTGAGGTCCATTCCTTCCTATATTGGAGATGATCGCCCTTTGCGTATCCCAGACAATGACTTAGGGCCAGACCATACGGTCACAGAAGCTACGAAACACATTCTGACCGTCGTGCGAGTGTTCGACGTGGGGAACCGATTTTGGAGAAAGAAATTAGAGATCGTCTCTCCAAGTTTGATTGACTCCCTCCCGCATATTTCGAATTATGAAACTGATGTTGAGATGGTCGACGGTGATCTCCATCTCTATGAGCCTTTCATGGTCCTATTCCACAACCGTCAACAGCTTAGAAGCTTAGCTGAAGACACATCCGACTCTACACCAGCCAAGGAACCTGCAAAATTGATCTTGGACTTCATGCAGCACGAACTCGCCGATGTCGGTCAAAAACTAGACGACGTCGAATCTGCAGACCCTTCCAGTTCTATTTCTTTCCCTAATATCTGGATGTTGTATCCACCAGGCACTATTGTGTATTCGATCGAGAATGGCCAACGTGAAGCCTTCGTTGTCGACTCTATCCGTGGGCTTCGGAAACGCCGGCCTAGCCTCGAAGGCCGTTCCAGCCATACGAGATTGGACATTACCTGTTGGTCAATCAACTATGATGGCGAGATTTATGGACGTGTGTGGTCTACCCACTGCATCTCAGCTTTTCATGGAACCAAGAAGATCTCTGGGCTGGAACTCGTCCCGGAGAAGTACCTGCCAGAGGCTGAGTCTGTAAAGTCTACTTTGCTACTTCGTGGTGAACAATTCTGGTCACTCCAAGGCCAAAAGTATCTGGAATATACTGGAGAGATGTACACTCAACAGGCAAGCGACGATGAAGCAGTCCGTGTGGTAGTTGACCACCTATCCTACCAGCGTCGTAATGATTGGCCTATCACTATCGACAGAAAGCGCGGTCCCTCCGCAGCTCAGAGCAAAAATTGGAGATCCAATAGGTTCCACCGAAGAGACCGGTATATAGGAAGACGGCGAACATCTTCCTCAATCGATATGGACTATCGACCTATGGATATCGAAGACAGAGATCAGCGCAGCAATGAACCCTACCGAATTATCAAGAATAAACGACCCCCGATCCGTGACAACTTCGGGTTCAGTAAATATGATCGTCTTCAGCCTGAATCGAGGCCAGATGAGCTTACCCTGTTGCTTTGTCCCCAACAAGTACATGGTTACTCTCTCCGTGACAAGGTCTGGAGTAAGTACATCAACATCATCTCAATCTCAGGTACCGCTATTAATTACGACTAGAGCAACTGAATGTGAGCCAATTGAGACCGGTCTCCTTCCGCAAGAATGCTTGGGACCGTCTAGTCCTCGACGCTGAATACAAAGACATTGTCCAAGCAATGGTCTCATCCTACGTCGACAAAACAGCCAACCTCGACGACCTCGTAGCCGGCAAAGGCAAAGGACTCATCACTCTCCTCCACGGCCCACCAGGAACTGGCAAAACTCTAACAGCCGGTCCGTCCCTTTCACATCTCCTGATTCCAGCGCTCATCCACTAATATCCCCATCAGAATGCGTAGCCGACGCCTTCGAAAAGCCCCTCTACCTAGTATCGTGTGGCGACATCGGAACGTACGCCGAGCGTCTCGAAGAGCGCCTCGAAGAAATATTCGACTACGCCGTCACCTTCAACGCCATACTCCTCCTCGATGAGGCCGACGTCTTCCTCCAAGACCGCGACTACAAGGATATCGAACGCAACGCCCTCGTTTCCATTTTCCTCCGCACTCTCGAATATTTCAAAGGCGTCCTCTTCCTTACCACTAACCGTGTCGGCATGTTCGACCAGGCCTTCCAGAGCCGTATCCATGTCTCCCTTGGTTTACCAAGTCTAGATCAGGAGAGGAGGATGGCCGTCTGGCAAATCTTTTTGCAAGACTTGCAATCCAAATCCGCCATCTCTGATACGCAATATGGCGTACTCACGAAACTCGTAAAGGAGAAATGGAGCAAGGAGAGGCTGAATGGGAGACAAATCCGTAATACGGTTCGTACGGCGTTGGTGGTGGCAGAAAAAAAGGGGGAGATGGTGGGTGAGAGGGAGTTTGAGACTGTGTTGAGGATTGGGAGGGAGTTTGAGGGGTATATGGGTGCTTTGGGGAAGAGGGAGGGGGTGGAGAGGGGCGCGTTGGAGGGGTTTATGGAGGTTGAGAGACCGTAGGGGATGGGTGGGATGGTGATTCAGGGGAGAGAGGGTTAGTGGGACGGGCGATGGGGTATTGGGGTTTGATGGATCATGATCATACGTACTCATCGGACGATTTACGAAATAGAGAGATAGCGTAGCGCCTGTGGTTTGAAAGATGTTGGCTTTCTAGACAGTACACCGACGATACGATTACGGTAATCGCAGATCACTTTGAGATATGGTGTATGTTTATTCGATGCCTGGCCTACAGACCTAACTTGCACACTATCCTTGGAAGTCTAGAAAGGATTACACCTTAAATGTATAGTCCCTCTTACTGTATGTAGCCCCAGAAGAGGTTTCCTGTCAATCGTATCGACCTCAACTGTGTAGCCTTACAGGGCTGATTCTTAGAGGCCCCCAAAGCTGGCTCCCTAGGAAACAAGCTTTGGGTTGAAGAAACCTAGCTCTAGGGCCAACATAACCGCCTAGACAATTCGCCTTTAGGGTACCTCTGGGGCCCCAGGGCTGGACCTAGGACTGGTGAAGCGAGCCTCAACTAAATCTGAACTTAATTACCCGGAGCATAGTAATTTATGTATTGTGAATTTGTGGTCAATAGGATTGGACAACAGCAAAGCAACCGCATTGATTTCGCTAGTTCTACAGAGATTGAAAATGTAAGTCTTGATTTGCGCTAACTGGTTTTCATAGGACCCATAACTTCGGGTGAGGCCCCTTGACTATGGGCTATATGGCCAAGACTTTGGCTTTTTGGCCAGTGTTAAGGCGGAAGTCCCCCAGTTGGGAAATCTAC
Source organism: Cladonia metacorallifera KoLRI002260 (assembly GCA_000482085.2). NCBI lineage: Eukaryota > Fungi > Ascomycota > Lecanoromycetes > Lecanorales > Cladoniaceae > Cladonia > Cladonia metacorallifera. Next base: position 570,816 of record KI911118.1, on the reverse strand, counting down.
TAGGTTTAGGAGCCTGTTATAAGCAGCTCCGAGGCAATTATTGTCCAGGCACCCTTCGAGAGGGCGGCCGAATACTGATATCGTTAGCACAACTCAAGACTCACGTTTTCAATCTCTGTACAGAGTACTGATGCTGAAACTACTTAGCGTGGGTCCCCACTATCCTTTAGCTGACTAGTGAGGGGCATGGCCTTATTACAGGTTCGATATTACATCTTACATCCACTGCTTCAACAATTACAACCTTACCTCCAGGCTGTTCAAGACGAACTTCTTCCGAAACTTGAGTCTCCCGAGCCAGGAACCTAAATCGATATGGACCCATTAAGCATCTCAGCGAGTATTGCCGCTGTGCTACAGCTTACGGGAACGGTCATTCAATACCTTAACCTCGTTAAAGGTGGCCCCGAAGATCGTCAGAGACTCCTCTTAGAAATATGCAATGTCAACAGCATGCTGTACGTCCTTGAAGATCAAGCAAGTCAAACACAACAGGATGATGCATGGTCATCGACGTTACTGTCACTTGGTGGGCCGAACGGGCCTATTGAGCAATTCAGGACAGCATTGGAGCGTTTGGAACAGAAACTGAGGCCAGTTGAAGGTTTGAGAAAGATCGGCAAGGCTATCGCTTGGCCATATCAGAAGGGAGAGATCACAGAAATCCTCGACGTTATTGAGCGACAAAAGACTCTTTTCAGCCTGGCGCGGCAGAATGACCATATGTGCGGTTTTCTCCTTGTCTAATGTAGACTATAGATACTTAACATTTACAGTCGTCTATCCAAGGCTATCAAAGAAGACATTGTGAGTTTGCGGGGCGAACTCGGTGCGGTTGGGAAAAAGGTTACTCAATTGCACATCGGTCAGATAACAAGAATTTCCCTCTTTCTGCTGAAAATAGCCGCTCATTAGATGTAGATGACAAGATTTGTCGATGGCTAGCATCACCAGATGCATCATTGAACCACAACAAGGCACAGAAAGAGCGCCATCCCAATACCGGTACTTGGTTTATTGAGAGCAAACTCTTTGCTGATTGGAAGACCACCCCAGGATCGTTCCTTTGGCTCTATGGTATACCTGGATGCGGGAAGACTATCCTCAGCTCCACAATCATTGAAGGTGTTATCAATCATTGTGATAGCAGACCCGTCCTAGCCGTGCTGTACTTCTATTTTGACTTCAAGGACGTTGAAAAGCAAGGGCAAGAAAAGATGATACGCTCGCTCATTGTACAGCTCTCTTCCCAACTTGGAAGTACACCCCAAAGTCTTGAAGCGCTCTATTCGTCGTGTACGGATGGTCAACGGCAATCTACGCCCGATATGCTTCTAGCTACTCTACACCAAATAATGGAATCCTTTGAAGAGACGTTTATCATCCTTGATGCGCTAGATGAATGTTCAGAGAGGCAAGAGCTTCTGGACGATATCGAGGAGTTTGACCTATGGACGGACGTGAATCTGCATATACTGTGCACAAGTCGAAGGGAGAAAGACATTGAAGATCGGATAGAACCTTTAGCCCATGATGAGGGAAAGATACGTATTGACAGTATACATGTCAATCATGATATTCGTGCCTATGTTCACGAGAGGCTTCAGACTGATCTGACATTGAAAAGGTGGAACAAAGAACCAGAAGTGCAACAAGAAATTGTAAACGCATTGATGGAAAAAGCGGATGGAATGTAGGATTGTTAATGTCTTATTAATATTGAAATTCAACACAAAAGCTGACGTACGCATTTAGGTTCCGGTGGGCAGCATGTCAACTTGACTCATTGAGAGGCTGTGTGAATCTCTATTGGCTTCGGAGAAAATTAGCATCTCTGCCGAAAGATCTGGACGAAACGTACGATCGGATACTAGACGGTATTGATGAGGACTACCAGCAAGATGCTTTGAAGATACTACAGTGGCTGACATATTCTGCTCGGCCGTTACGACTTGAAGAAGTCGCCGAAGTTATTGCCATCGATGTTAAAGAGAGTCCTCGATTTAATCCTGACAAAAGATATCGAGAGCCACGGGATATATGGAGAATCTGTTCCAGCCTTATCTCTTTACAAGAGGAGGTACTTGAGGATGCTGGCACAGGGAATCCAAGGCTCATTGTTCAGTTGGCTCACTTCTCTGTTAAGGAATATCTCGTCTCATCAAGGATTCAAAAGGGGCGAGCTAAACATTACAGCATCCAGGAGGTAGATGCCAATGCGATAATAGCTGAAGACTGTCTGGCATATCTTCTACAATTTGATGAGCCAGATTCTCTGACCACTGAGTCCCTCCTTGAATTTCCGTTGGCTTATTATGCAGCAATATTTTGGACGAAACATGCCCAGGTGGTTGAGAGACATTCGACCTTAGCACCTCTCTTGAGCATGGAGCTCCTTCTGACCAAGAGACATGGCTTGCTGAATTGGATGCGTCTTCACGACCTAAAGGCTCCATGGGAAGGCTTGAACATGACGAAAGAACTTGATGGTATCTGCCCGCTGTATCATGACTCATTTTGTGGAATGATCCCACGATTTCCCCGGACGAGAGGACTTGATGATCTCTGCCCTCCGCTGTATTATGCATCATTTGCTGGATTGATCAGATCCGTAAAGTCCATTCTTGATAGAGGAGCCGACATTAACGCCCAAGGTGGGCACGTTGGTAAAGAACGTATGCACGTTGGTAACGCACTGCAGGCGGCTTCACTTAGTGGTCATGTTCAAGTGGTGCAGATGCTGCTTAGCCAAGGAGCTAACATCAATGCTCAAGGCGGATTCTACGGTAATGCACTGCAGGTGGCGTCAATGCGTGGTCAAGCTCAAGTGGTGCAGATACTACTCGATAATGGAGCCGATGTTAATACTCAAGGTGGATACTATGGTGATGCACTGCAGGCGGCATCAGGTGAAGGTCATGTTCAAGTAGTGCAGATGCTGCTTAATAATGGAGCCGACATTAACGCCCAAGGTGGATACTATGGCGATGCACTGCAGGCGGCATCAGATGAAGGTCATGTTCAAGTGGTGCAGATGCTGCTTAATAATGGAGCCGACATTAACGCTCAAGGCGGAAAGTTTGGTAACGCACTGCAGGCAGCGTCATATAGAGGTCATAATCAAATAATGCAGGTACTACTCGATAAAGGAGCCAACGTTAATGCTCAAGGCGGAGACTATAGTAACGCGCTGCAGGCGGCATTACTTATAGAACATCATCAAACGGTGCAGATCCTACTCGACAGAGGAGCCGACATCAATACTTTAGAGGAATGGCATCGTAATAATCTGTATGCGGGAATAAAAGAGGGCAGATACGACTTGCCAGGAGCTGATGTTCAGGATTTATAATCAACTAGGGCAGCGCAGAGATCCATACCTAGCGTAACGACAATAATGATACATGACCCCAATTCTTTGTACATGCTAGGTTCATGAATCTTGAACTAGAAAATAAGTGCGGCAAATTAACCCAGAAACTAGGACGAGGCCAACAGTCTGAGGAATTTGTCCAAAGGAATTCACTTCTGCGCCTCGAAACGATTTCTCCTCTCCTGATATGAGTGAGGATGACAGCGGCTTTAAATTGAGAGTTTCGATCTAGTTAGCTGATTCGTTTATGACTGGAGTCTCTTGCCCACGGAACCCACAGCCTGAAAAGGCTTTTGGAAATAGAGAGTTTGGGACACGACTTGCTTCTTGTTTAATGAAGGGAAGAATAGATGCAAATTTACCAGCAAAAGTGGATATGGACCGCCACTTCTCTATGATGGAGAATTCGAAAAGTACAGACATCGTGACTGTAGGTAGAAGCAGATGGGTCTAACCTGTTGCCCTCTTCCCCGCTCCGTCCCCGTACTTGCACAGCAGGAGCTCACATAGGAAGGCCGAGGATATAATTGCCGTAGGCCGCCACCTATTTCAAGCCATGGAAGCCGTTGCGAGCGAAGACAACAGTATCCGTCGATGCAGGTACTTTATGGAATATCTGCATGATTCAGGGGATGTCCTATTTGGAAGGCACAGTATCAACCCATCCATATCTTTGGTGGCTACTGCTCGGCACCTTCTGCAGTGGCCAATCGGTCATAAAGTGCCTGGCACTCCAAGACTCGCCCTGGAACCCAAAATTCTTCGGAGATGCAAGAAACCAATTTCTCAACCTCCCGAATTGATTACACCTGACATTCGAATCCATCGACACGCCTGGAACCACGGACACGCCGCCCAGCGCCACTGATCGCGCACGTCTCCCACAAGCGCGGAACGATCGAAGCCATAACCGCCAGCAAATCCTCCCTAACCCCTATCCCTCAGCAGCTTCTCCACAAGAATCACTCACCAGCTCCAATCCCAACCACTTCACTCAGCCACATCCCTTCCGTTCGCTGTTCGTGCCTGCGCTAATTTCCAATTCCATCGGAATTCTTAGGAAGTAAGTCGGAACAATCCCTCCAACCATCGGCACGCAGCCGATAGGGTTTATGTCGCCGCCAGCCGCCAGATAAAGCTAGCTGCTTCAGGCCATGGGAGACTGCATACATCACCTTTTTGGGACAATGGAAGCAATGCGCATGCGAACCTTGCCACTTGGGCCACATCTGCGGTCTCGGACAGGAGTGGTGCGAGGTACGGTGCGCAGGTTCGCTGGGGTTTTGTGTTGTCGAAGAGCCGGACTTGGTAGCGAGGTACGGATGCCTTAGGGAAGTGACCCCACTATGTGCGTTTAGGGCCAGGTTCATGCAGGGGCCGATTGGATGATCGTGCGGGAATGCAGGAGATCGTTAGCAAGGCCACTGTTTGGGACAGGTAATATATTTTTTACCTTGGGAGGCGAGCACTGACGTGGTATATTTATGGCCTATCTTCGCAACAACGCTTTGGGCGAGATTTATGCAGCTGCTATGACACGTGCCAGGTGCTAACGATATGCCGTGAGTAGGGGTTAATGTGTTCTTCACGCAAAGTAAAGCTTGCAATGGGGGAGCTTGCTCAATGATCGGCCTTGAAGCGATTTTTTGCATTGGGAAAAAAATAAATGTGAAAGATGCTACCGGACCCCAAATATCACCGTCGAAGCCACTTTCCAGGCGATCAGCCACTAGAAAGGAATAGAGCCCTATTCTCCTCAAACTCCATCAATTTTGTAGCTCCACCAGCTACTCCGATATAACCCCACTCCTTTTACTCTAGTATATCCATGCGGATCTTTCCTAGCTTCTCAACCCCGTCTGCTCTTCTGTTGCTCTCCTTCAAATTGTAGTATTGCTCTTTCACATCACGACGCATTTACAACACCCCCCGCCCTGTGGTTTCTCTGTATGCGGCCGGGGCCCGTTGGTGCTCGCTTGGCCGCCTGGGTTGTAGGATGACATTTCCTTATTATATCTTCGAATTTCCCGAACGATGTTATAAAACGCGTTATCAACGTTGATGCGGGATTTGGCAGAGGTCTCTATGAATGCGCAGCCGAATTGGCGTGCGAGATTTTCCCCTTCTGTAAAACACCAAGCATCAGCTATGATCTCCGGTAAGGCAGAGCTCGCGTAGATTTAAATATGCTAGATCGAAGCAAAGTAGATCTCGGGGCGATCATCCAACGTACCTTGCCTTGAGACCTCCCTCTCCGCATCCAGATCGCACTTGTTGCCAACGATTATGATTGGGAAGTAGTCCTTGTCCTTGACACGCAGTATTTGTTGCTGGAAGGTAAGGATCTCTTCGAAGCTCTGTCTTGATGTAATCGAATAGACTAGTAGGAACCCTTCGCCTGTGCGCATGTATTGCTCTCGCATTGCTGAGTATTCTTCCTGTCCAGCTGTATCTAAAACATCGAGTAGTGCGACCTCATCATCTATAACACATTGCTTTCGATAGGAGTCTAGGGGGCGTGTGGTAAGTAGTCTGCTGTGTCTCAGCGTACTAAGGGGACACGCACCCTCTATTGTTGGATCATACTCGTCGACGAAATGACTTTGTATCAATTGAATAGTCAAGCATGACTTTCCCACGCCACCTCCGCCGACAACCACAAGTTTGTACTCCCGAAGAAACTGCGAAGAGGAACAGTTAGAACGTCCTGATCAATTGAAGGGGCGAGGACTCCCAAGGAACGGGAGATATCACGCACTTTATTAGACATAGCGCCAGTAACTTTTCGAGTTCAGTAGGAAACTATTTGGTGCAGCACGTGAGGAGCTTGGTAAGTGGTCAGTGGGCGATGTTGGACCCGAAGTGTCGGAGCTTGTGTCTGAAGATGACGAACAACTACAAGGAATCCGAGACAGAGATGGTGAGAATTGACCGCTTATCGCTAGTCGCTATTGCGCGAATGGGGGAGGAATGGAAGCTGGGGGTAGCTTTGACCGGTTCGAGCTTTGCGAAGTCTTGCTCTTCCAAACGAGGGGCTGAGGGGGCAGGGAGGTAGGATCAGCTTTTCAGCTGTCAGGCAGTATACTGTGTTGATGCTCTAGACGACGGAGCAGGCAGTGGTGAAGGAAGAAAATTCTTGGAGAAGCAGTGAATGGCTTTGATACTCCGCTGATGTCCCTTTTTAGTGAAAGTTTCTACCCAGCCGTCCTCATGGGAGGGAAAACTGACAGGGGAGGTGAAGTCGCCCGGAACTTAGCGCCAACAGTAGTGCACCCTTAGGCCACACTTGTACCCCGAAAGCCAGCACCCTCCGCGAAACTTCAGATAGCTGGGCTCCCAGAGGAAAGGTTTCTGGGTGGTCTTGCCGCTCCCTTTGGGCTCGGCGGGCCACTCTAACGTCGGGATGTGATAGGCGGTTGACAGACGCGTTGAGGCCTGGTTACTATGCCACCTGCTTGTGCCTGTCTAGCTTGGCAATGCGAAGGCCAGGGTGAGAACAAAAATTATATGATACGCGCTTTGATCATATCTGGAATGAGACCTCGGATGATGGAGGTTGGGAGCTCAAGCACCTTGGACTTTATGCGGGAAAAGGGATGTGGCAAGGGGGCATCGTTGGTGATAGCCGAGACCCTTGAGGCACGTCTACATCACAAGCATCGGCCTTTTGACCCTCTCCGTCTTCTAATATTTTCGAACGAAGCGTGAGCAGGCGTTGATCAGTTGCTGCGAAAACGTAATCTTGCATGGGGCCATGTGTTTACGTCAAATTAAGTCCCGATATCTGATATCGATCGGCTGGCTGACAAGCCTAAGGAGCTTATTCATGCTTCCAAGAGCTAGACATGTTGAAAGCTCCTAAGATTCTTAGGTATCATTACGAGAGCTTCTTCTGATCAGTACATCCTTACATCATCCTAGATTGGTTTCGTCTGGGTCATCACTCTCGTCTGCTTGATCTTCTCTATCGACCCTAATACCTTGCACGTTCTTCTCGACTTCTGGTACCAAAGAATCCAACAGAGCCTTATCTCTTCCCACAAGCGTTACTGAATTTCTCTTCTTCCCCCAGCGGGGATAACTTCCGACTTTGATACCCTTTGGTTCAACTCGTGCTGCCAGCTCAGTCAAAAAGGGCGCCACTGCGCTCTCAGCCATCGGCGTTGAAAATAATAACCTGTACACGCCCTTTCCTTCAGGATCTGTTAGCCTTGGTACCAACCGTGGTTTGAGTCCGTCTAGTAATCTTTCAAAGAGCCTAGGAACCCCTGGCAAAATATGGATATTGCCATTGACAACACTTATGGGCACCCAAAGATCTTCGTTTACAAATAGTACCTGATCTTTCTCGTCTCTCGAAGTATCTATCGGCAGCCTAATCATGCGCTTCTTCGCTTCAAGTGCCGGAGAAGGCTCATCCCATTTGAAATTCGGCTGTGACGGATGCGGTTTAGCCAGCCTTATCATGCGTTTTAATGCGTCTTCATGTTCCACCAGTTTCAAATCGAACGCTTTTGCTATTGATTGGTAGGTAATGTCGTCGTGTCTGAGGGTGTCATTGAGTAAGCATTCGTCATCGGACATGCAGGCTTTGCCACTCTTACGTTGGGCCAATTCCCCCACTGAGAGCTTGTCAGCGTATACTCAGCCGCACTCCTGCAGAAAGTCTTGCCTAGTAACTACAAAATCGTAATTGTCACTCATCCGCCGTGCAGCCTCCACGATTTCGCCTTCGTCGTCGCCAATCACTTCTATTCGCTTGAGATTCATACCCAGGCTGAAACAAAACTTTGCCAGATATGCAGAGTTCGTATCAACAGTCTGACTCGCATTCGTTCAGCTGAAAGAATTGAGCACGATCAGCCGATAGCGAAAACACACCTTCCCGCCGAGCACTTCGTCTCCAATTATGATGCATCCTGCCGTGTGTATCTCACGCTTGGTCTTCTCTTCCGGCGAGAACATGATGTTGCTCCTAGTTATTGTACGCGAAGCGGCGGCGGTAGCGGCGGCGGAGTGAGCGTGATTTGGGAGTGGCCTTGAGAGGTGTCGACTCAATTGGCTTAGCCTAGCATACATGGAAAGTATGCGGGAGTCTGTGCGGACTGCCCAATGGAGCTTGCGAGCGAGAGAGTAGGTGTTAATTAGTATACAATATGAAAAGGTCAAGTGGTGATGTACTCGAACAGAAATCGGACTGACCGGGAGGATCCGTCGGGGCGGGACTATAATTCGCCGATATCTATCCCGATCGCAGGCGCCCAACCAGAGCCTATGCTCAATTGAGTACACTCACAGTTCAGAGCTCTATAAACATGGTATGTATAGGTCTTGCCCATATCTTGGGAAAGGCTGATCGATCTAGGGGTCTGAAGCAAGGTTATACACCTTCTCTTGGGAGACAAAAGAGAAGCTGCGCAAGTTCAGATTGGGGACTTCGAGGGCCAAAGACCCTCAAGCGGTCATCTGTACGTTACGCACTGCTTTGATATTGTATGCACGCCATACCAACCACGACATCACCCTAATTTTTGAGCTGACGTTTGCTGCACGTTAGACCAGATCGACAAGTCTAATCTGGAGATCGCTCAAGCTGAAGACACGGTCTATACGAATATGCAGGAACTAGCAGAGGAGCTGCCACCACATTCTCCCCGCTATGTGCTACTGAGCTATCCATTGACCCTGGTCCGGACGACACACTGTCTGTGATGGAGTGTTTGGCTAATCTGACGATCAGGCTTCGGGACGCCAATCGGTGCCGTACGTGCTGCTATACTATCTACCTGTGACATGTAACGCTGAACTGAGGATGCTGTATGCTGGAGCAAAAGAGTTGATGAGAAATACTGCCGAAGTAGGAAGAGTCATTGAGTTGGCTGACGCTGAAGACCTGGAAACAATCGAAGAGAAGCTTGGTGGGGAGCAATAGCACGTGGATCGAGCAATTGTATTACCTTGACTTGGATACACTAAGCTCTTACGACTATGAAAATCATGACGGCCTTTTGTACAACGCTCCTCCGGTTCCAGCCTGTGCACGTATTAGCGAACATTGGCGCACATCAAGATTTCTTGTGCATGACAGTAGCAGCAGCCTGAGCGTCAAATCAGTAAACAATACAGCGTGTGTTGATACGCAATGCTGTTGTTTCATCTACCAAGGCAACGAAATTTCCGGGAACGCTTACCTGGTGGTTCGGAAAGATGAGAGTGTCAGCAATGACAACGTTTTCTCTTCGGCCAGCATTGAATACAATCACTTCAGCAATGTCATCTGGGGTAAGAGGTTCACAGCCGCTGCTGGCATATTAGCTTGTATCCTGGTACAGCCATAGCAAAGTGCAACGTACGCATAGACAGCATCTGCTTTCGCCTTATCTCCATAGAATCGTACCACAGAGAATTCCTCAAATTCCAGTTAGCTTCAGCCAACCAAAGATAGTACAGGAAACCTACTGTCTCCACCTGTCCAGGATCCACTTCCATGACCCTTATCCTTGTGGCGATTAGTTCTCTCCGCAAAGCATCTGTGAACGTCCGTACTGCCGCCTTTGTTGCGCAGTATATTGAGCCTCCAGGATAGCCTTCTCTACCTGCAATGCTACCGATATTGATGATATCGCCACGGCCGCCATCCTCACGCTTTTTGAAGATAGGCATGATGGCTTGCGTCATATTGATCAAGCCCGTTACATTTGTCGAAATCATAGTATCAATATCCTCTTCTAGAATATCTGGCGCCTTCGCCGTACCTTTAACAAGACCCCTGCGAGCAGCTATTCATCTATAGATGCCTTTTATAGTAGGTACGGTATGGTTATTGTGACTTACGCATTATTGACTAACACATCGATCTCTCTAAATTCAGCCGGCAATGACTCCACGAAGCCCTTAATCTCACTTGGTTTGCTAACATCCAGTTTCACCGGCAAGACCTTCACCCCATCGCCAACATCTTTGTTAATTTGCTGCGCAACCTCTTTTAGAGTATCAAGTCTTCGAGCAGTTAGAATTAATTTGAGGCTTTTTGGAGAGGTCCGAGCGAATTCCATTGCTAGGCTACATCAGCGCTGATGTGCATGCAATTGGGAGAATGCGCTGAGACCTGTGCTTTTGCCAATGCCCGAGGACGCTCCCGTAATCACAATTGTCTTGCCCTCGAGGCGCTTTGCCATTGCGGAGGCCATTGTTCGTCTCGCAATTTGGCGACAGAAAGGATAGCAGAACACCACGGGCCGCCTGAACGCTGGAGGCTGCAGGAATTTAGAAAAGCACAATAATTGCTTATTTTGTGTGGAAAGCATACGAGAATTACAGAGAAGTCAACAGGGAAATCAATGGCCCGTTTTAAACTTCATTGCAACACAACGTCACTCAGAATCTGATTGGTCATTTATTAGTCATCATGTTGACCTAAAAGATGGACATCAGTCTCTTTTTCTTGAAAACAACACTATAGAGATTCTATTGGAAAGGAGCACTACACGACCAGGCCTAGCTTCATCGGTCTAAGCGACTCAAATACCATACAGTCCAATAATGATGCGGTGTTCAAGATGAAACTGCTACTTATTCGGTGGCAACAATCTATTGGCCTATTCGGAAAATTTTCGCTACCATCTTTCAGATTGAAATTGATAATCTCCTAGCGAGGTCGTACTATTGTCGAGCATACTATGGACTGCATTAGTCTGCAGGCTTCAATATAGCCGACGTCACCTCATTTTACGCTCAACATTTCGAAGACCCAAATAGACACCTATGTACATCGTGAGGAACAACCCGTGAGCTAACAGGCTGTCAGAAACCTCGAATGTTACGACGGATATCGCGTACATCCGACTTCCCTCGCATACATATTGGTCGCGTGAGAGATGAAACATGAATTCAAAGAGCCGCATTCGCTAAACGTCAATCGATCGCGCCTAATTGTGCCGTCTTGGGCGTCTCAGAACAGAGCACCTGTCAAACGAGGAATATATGTACAATACCAACGCCGGGATCATCCACACATGGACCCTGTCTTAGATATGTAGTCTAGAGACCCTTGGTTCCACTCTAGATGCCTATACATATCTCACGCGGGATGTCATTGCCGCCATCATGCCCAAAAAGAAAACATGGAATATAAACCTAGAGACATCGCTCGAGAATGGAGATATTACAGTGCAACACAGGGTGATATCGGATACCCTAGCAAAAGGGCATTAAAGCAAGAATGTGGTCTTTCTGTAACCTCTTGGCTCTACTTGCTTTATCTCTAAACCCACTTATGGCTTTGGGTGCAACTGTACCTATCACTTTCACAGAATCAGGATCTCAACTTGCGAATTCGTCTTCAACCAAGTACCGCCTCCAACAATCAACCCCCCAAAACATCTCGGATAGCTCACAAACTTCAGTTCTAGCGCCAACCTACCCACCGTCTCACTAAGTCCCACCAATCGAATTCCCAATCCTTACGCAGTACCAGATTCATCCATATCGCTCTACTTTCAAAACGAGCCACAGCCGCTTATGCCAGCCTGGAATCTCATATCCTGCCTTCAACTCGTACAAAGTAGGATAACATTTTACCTTCGCACGAATCCTGACGCCCCTATCCCTAAAGGGGCTTTCGAGACCATATCGGAAGGTGTCTATTTTGCCGCTATCTCCGTCGATGGCTCGCTCACATATGTTGATGTGTTGGCGACTGTTCATGGATACACGTTAAAGCTGATCCAGGACGGATACACTTCAATAGCGGCGGACATCCTGGTCAAAGGGACGGCCAGAAGAATAGGCTTTTCGGTTCTGCAGTGGGCTGCTGCGACTACGGATGAAAGCTAAGAACAATACCATGTCGAAACCCGGGGTGCGAGAGCGCTTAGTCTACCAGCAAGGGTAGATCTGAGTGGTGAAGGCGGTATGCTCAATCCTCCTGAATCTATCCTCAGTCATTCTAAATCTATCCTCAATCATCCTGAATCTATCCTCAATCATTCTGAATCTATCCCCAATCATTCTGAATCTATCCTCAAGACCTGAGAGCTAGAAATCAGTATGCAATACCTTTGGTCTTGTTGGTATCTGCCACTACGCACCTACACGTTGCACGATTTAGCTTCCTGCAAGGCGTCTATATGTCAAGAGCTCAACCACTTGATAAATCCTTTAGAACGGTTAACGATCTTTCAACAAACCTTCTACTTCCAAATCCATAACCCATTCTTCATCGTGTCAGCCTTTGCTAAGCTTTTCAATCTCACATAATGGGTTATCACATGGATTTATTCCACGAGTCTTTCACGACTTGCATCTTTATATTTCACAAAGAGGAGTGAATATTCTTATTTCATTGTATTTTAATTTCTTATCTTTTCTTTTCTATATATGCTTGTTTCTACATTTCTAAGACTAAGAGAAACGCTGCTAGCTAAGTCCAACCAAACAGCAAACATAGGGCCCGCGCCATGACTGGGTTGAATTTCTATATAATCCAGGACCGATTATCCTCCATCTTCATTTGCACTTCGCCAGCGAGCCATATATTGGCTTCCTCGAGAACCTTCTGCTGGCGTAGAAGTTCGACGTACGTATGGGAGCCTGGGCCTCGTGAAGCTGGGTCATGGTATGACTGGACTTTGAGAGTTGGGAAAAGGACGGCGAAGTTATCTTTCGTAGGACGTCAAGAAAGCTGCTGGAGTATGCCATCTCGTAATACTGTCTTCCATCTCGTAATACTGTCTTCCATCTCGTGATACTGTCTTCCATCTCGTGATACTGTCGTCCATCTCGTGATACTGTCTTCCATCTTGTGATACTGTCTGTTCCTCATCCTCGGAGGTGCAATAGTCGTCAGAGCTGGGTGGTGAAGTAGGATCCTGTTGCTGAAAGTGGTTCGTGACTTGTACGTCATCGGGATCGTCAGCAAAAGGCCATGGCACCATCTCGTCCTCGTCTTCGTTATCGGGTAATGACTTTCGACGCTTTGACGGGGACTCATTCTCTTCGTAGTCGTCTTCCGAAGACCAGGAACCTTCCATCTCGTTGGATGATCTTGGTGACTGGGAGGGTTCTTGGGACTTGGCTGCGTTGGCTTTGGATTCTTGGGCCTTAGACTGGAAGGGCTCTTGGGACTTGGCTGCTTTGGCCTTGGATCCCGGCTCTTCTCTTTCCTGGATCTCCTCTCAATGGTAATATTGCCGATCAGAGATCGCCATATGAAGCCACTGGAAGGGGATGTACTGCCAGGGCTTCCAATTCAATGGCCTTTCCTCAAGATCGCAATCGTTGTCGAAGCTTCTCCCGGGCGCGCATGGAGCTCGAGCAGACTGGTGATCCAACTCGCAGAAATCTCTCTTAGTGGTGAGCGATATATTCTGGTAAATCGAACGGAGCCAGCAGAGACAGGTTGTGTTGAGCTGAAACGAAAGCTCCGGTTTGATCCGCGTTGGAAGAAGGGTTTCCAGCCGCTTCTTCCAGCTGGGTCATGTCGGTCTGGAGGTTGTGAACCTGTCGCTCCAGTTCTATCACCTTGGCCTCTGCGTCGTTAGCCCTGGTGTTGTGTCCTTCCAACTGCCGTGTCTTTTCTGCGAGCTTTTCTTCGAGCTCACTCACTGCAATAGTTGCCCTGCCACGATCTTCGGCGAGGTCTTTCCACTTCTGGGCCTCACGCTGCAAGGTCCTTATCTCGGTGGCTTGCTTCGCGTTTGTCTGTTGTAGACCTCGACTAGGAAGGCCTTCGTGCCGGAATGGAGAAAGGGGTAAAGCATTGAAAGCCATTGCGAAAGATTGCCAACTTCCTCCTGCCAGAGCGTGACTGTATCTTTCAATTTTGATGATTGGAAGTCCATTGGGAAACGATAATGGGTATAGGGAGCGGTATATATATATATATAAAAGCGACAGAGAGACTGCGGGGAGGATCGACCCGTTTTGAGGACGACGGCCTTTAAACTCACACTGTCCTTGCACCACCAGCGAGATCCTCTGAAAGGTGAACACCAGTCCTTGAAGGAATAGCCAATAATTCATGTAAACGACCAGCGACGTTCTTCATTCTAGTAGTCGGGATTCTGGCGGCGTAATAGCTGCTGTGCCAATCGTAGTGAATGGTAATGCTTCCGGGAATCGCGGCCATGCACCAGGCAGGGTGGACATATCTGGCGTGAGAGGAGGAGTGAGTAAGACTGTCGAAGTGTCCAATGACAAAGGCGTTACTTGCCAGCCTTGCCTGCTCCATAGCCTCTGCCCTTTGCATTCACGCCCATGTTTAAATGAAAATGTTGACGAGCCTTGCTTGGCCCTGTAACGATAGGGTTGGGCATATATTGAGGCTCTTCCGGAGGAACGAATAGACGACGATGCATGATTGGGGGAGATGGAGTGCTGCCATCGATGAGACTGGATAGGGTTTGGTCCTTCTTTTGCTCGCCACTGTCACCCAGAGAGACAAGGCGACTGGGGCTATATAAGCCAGATAGAGAGACTCCCAGGCGACAGATGCTGGTACGCCATAGATTGGAGGCAGACCCATTTCGCTGCTTCGGTGTTATCTAGTTCGCTGGCGTCGTAGTTCTCAGGTCTGCCAAGAAGATACCCACCATCTTCCATCATGTTCCTCCAGTGGATCCAATCCTTGTCGACCTTCGCCACTTGGCCTTTGAACCTCCATGCTCACTGCCTGTCCGTGAACCTGTGATACGGTTGGCTGGAGGACCCATATCTTGTATATATATTTATAAAAAAAAACTCTTGAAAACACAGACTCAGAAGTGTCTGTCATGGGATCCACTGCCCTCGAAAAACTTTGTGTTGCTGCTCCCTCTTCATGGCGTTATATATATAAGTTGTTCCTAGTCTTATCCGGCTCACCAAAGCATGTTCTCGGTGTACCATCTACCAAACTCTCGTGCGGCCTGTCCGATAGTCGCCGCAAAATCTGGGCGGAGAGGGATCTCCGAGACGTCGTTGTACTTGCAGTTCGGTGGGGATAAGTCCGCCTGCAAGACATCCTTTTGGGTCGATGGCTCTCCCGCTGGCGTCAGAAGAGCATTCTCATCCTCGGTAGCACCCTCGGTAGGGATCATTGTACCCAGTTCCGGTTCTGTGTTCCGAAAAATCCCCGCAGGCGGTACGTCCACTGCCTCGTAGTGACAGACCGTGAACGCTGATGCTTCATCTCCTTGAGCATCACGAGATATCAGCTGACCAAAGGAAATTTCCGGTAGTCCGAGGGAATCATCATCTGCGCGCGCAGCGCCGCTAGCAATATCTTCGCTCATCTCCCCTGTGAACCTTTCTTTGCCCTTTCTTGGAGACACAAACGCACCATTTTCGTCGGTCTCCCAAGATTCACCATCAGGGCCGTCGCTCAGGTCTTCAAGCTCTTCATATTCTTCACGTATTTTTGGGGTGAAGAACCGGCCCTCATCTAGAGGCGAGATGACTCCGCGGGTCATAGAGGGGAATGCCAATAGTGAGCGAAGAGGTGGGGCTTTTTCCCATCGCCCATCAGCTTCACCATCATCAGACCCCATTTCAATTTCCGATTCGTCTGGTGCGGACTCGAAGCTGTTCTCCGCGTGATAATTCTCGCCTTCTTGGAGATCCGTGGCTTCAGCAACTTCGTAGGATGCCGAAGCTGGAGCACGCCACCTCGCGATACTCTCTTCGTCCATAACAAAACGAAGATTAGAATTCCCGAGTCTCTCTGGACTTTCCCAGCCTCTTTGTTCTTTCAGCCGAGGGTCAGGAAATGAGAGGCCAAGAAGATCGTGTTCTTTCATAGAATAGGGTCGTTGGAGGCCTGGGAACCCGTGTGACTCGCTGTACGCATCGTCAAAAATTTCTCTCGTTTCTGAATTCATAACGTATGGGATTTCTTGCTCATGATCATAGGTATCCGACTGCCAAGTGCCGTAAGGCTCATACTGAATTGTCGTCAACCCAGTAAGAAAGTTCCGGCACGCCGTTGCATTACCGGGGTCCCTAACTTCCTCTGGGACTGACACGTCTTCTTGGAGCAGAACGGGATCGACCCATCTCGTGGCTTGGGAAGATACAACCGCCTTTAAACTCACACAGTCTTCAATTTGCGCCCTCCTTTTACTTGTCATTATCACCCACAGAGACAAGGCCGAAGGAGTCCGAGAAGCTTGGTATACGGGATTTCCAAGCAGGTTAAGATGGTGACATTCTGGGGCATTAGGCTGATAGTCGTTCGTTGTTCCAACCTGGGCAGTATCGTGTTCTGCTACGGCCTCATCATCCGGCACAGCGGTTTCCTGTGGCAATTGCTCACTATCAAGCTCAGTGGCGGACTGCCCAAACGTTGCGTCCAGGTCTGGGTCCTCCAACCGGAGTGGTTCCTCGACTTCTTTAGGGCTGGAAGCGCGAGGGAGAATATTCACAGTCTTATCCTCCTGGACGGATTCAGACTCTTCTTTTTCTTGGATCTCCTCCCAACGGCAATATTGCCGATCAGAGATCGCCATGTCAAGCCACTGGAGGGGCAAAATTTGCCAGGGTTTCCAATCCAACGGCTTTTCCTCAAGATCGAGGGCACAAATCAGCGTCGAAACTTCTCGCTGGTGCACGTGGAGCTCAAACAAGTCTTGAGGCAGTGAAATAGTTGGAGAGGTAGCAGCTGTGACAGGCTTCGATAGTGCGTTAGCGCTATTATCAGACGAAGTTTCAGAAGCGCTACTGGATAAGGGTGAGATGTCGTCTTCCGACACCAGGTCGGTCAAGACGCTGAGCGAATTGGCTTTTTTCAAGCACTTTTTGGTTGAGTAGACGGATCCAAGGTTGTCCGGGTTCGCGATCTGCTCTTCAATTGACTCAATGTTCAATGTCATATTCGAGGACGAGTCGGCTTCCTCGGGAACATAGATTGGGGCATCAGCTTCAGAGCATGCTGGGGATGATGTGGCTTGTTGGTGTAGCGAGATCTCTTCGCCCGTAGCAGGTGGGTGAGGCTCACAATCCTCGACCCCATCGCTGACATCTTCAATCGGGAACCCTGACGAATCGCCCCCATTCCTGCGCCTAGGAACAGCCTTCATCACTCCGTTGGAGAACTCAGCGACATGGCTGGATTTGCTCGATGTTGATGATATAGACAGTCCCAAGATCCCCTCCATCGTGAGGAAGACGTCATGTACCCCCGTTTCCAGGTCGTAGACCACCGTATACGCCTCGAGGCTGGCGTGTGGGAACATGGAAGGCAGACAAAAAGTTCCGGCATCGAAGAAAATATCGTCCTTCCAGAGGCTAGCATCGGCTTGCCACTCTGTTGTGGATACCATGCCATTTTCGAATCGTGCGGGCTACACCAATCAGCATCTATCAACATGAGGCATGGAGAGGTGTTTCTTACCTTGGGTCCATATATGATAGAACAATTTGCTTCAGGGCAGGCATAAAATTTGTTGATTTTGAGCTGCTTATGTGTTAATAGTTGTACAAAGATAATTTATGAAGAAGGAGCTACCTGGTTGAACAGAGCCGCCCTCATCAAAGGAATCCATGTATCGGACATATTTGAAATTGGTGTACAAGAGTTGTCTTGTGAAGTGTTGTCTGCTCCGTATGGTGTTCAGTCCAGATTGTATGTTGAGATTGCTTGCTTTGCTGGACTGCTGATGTATGAAGAAGGATGGTTAAGCTGCGAATTATTTATACGTGAAAGAGGAAAGCTATTATCACAGTACTCAGAAAGCTGTTATCAACGTGTTAGACTGGATGATGTGCAGAGCTATATTGGAAAGAAAGAAGCTCTGTACCGAAAAGGATTTTTATAGTGTAGAAGAGGAGCAACACTCACGGAACACTTTGGTGGTTGACCAGGAGAATAACACTGGAGTGTTCGTCACAAACACAAAGGCCATCGTGTAATCAACAGCGTCTCTCCAGCTCCACTCGTCCTACTGGTCCTTCTGAGAGCTTTAGTCTCGACACTTCTGTGTCTCAGCACATATGCGTGAAGCACGATCCTACCGCACAGGACAAATGAAGAGACGAAGTGTGCTTTCTACCAAAGCATGCAGCTGCTTGAGCAGGATACGTCTCAAATGGTGTAACGGAGCCAAGAGACAAGTGCCTGGAGTCTTGCCAAGCCGTGTGGAGTAAACAAGACAAGCCCGTCTTTGTCCTCAAAGAGAGTAATAGCACAGTATATATATACATAAGGAAAATATAACTTCTTTGCTTAGAAATATGAATGGAAGAAAATGGCTCCACAGTTCAATTTGACTACCTCACCGGACCCCTCACCGAGACCCAAATGAGATGAACGACTTGTTCTGCAAAGAATATGCCATCACCGAAATCCTCATTTTTCAGCACATGACAAGGACCACTGGCGAAATGTGGTGAGGATTTGACGTCAATCATGAGCTCTGTACCACAATACCTCTGTCCTCCCCAACTGACCCCCGCTCTTGATGTTGACGTAGGGCATTGTCAGTGTGTCACCCTTATGAGAACCCACTTCGCGAGAACAATGGAGACACTTCCCTTGCTCGCATGTTGAAGGAAAGGTTATAATGCTGTCCAAAAAATTTCCAGCTCAAACCTCTTTCCTTGGGCAGCGTCAACTCCTAAGGATCCCTGGGTAAAATTTTGTCTCAACTGCTTCTGCTTTGAAGAATGATCTTAGATATGGTGACATCGCGCTCAAATTGACGGAACCTGGTCCATCAGCTATTGTTGCTATTCCAGGTCTGCGTTCTCGTCAGTCCTCATCCGTCATGAGTGGAACATTTTGAGGCTCCCATGCCAAGTCAAAGGTCAAGTTGGGGACGGGGCGGCCCCTAGAATAGTGCCTAAGCGAGCGCCTACAGACGATTTTGGAGCCGACGTTGGGGGCGGCTTCTGGGGCCGGTGCTAGCCGTTCGCACTTTGACTTGCGAAATGAATGGACCTTCACATTCAGTATTCCCATAATGTATCTGACTTTGAGCTTAGAGATCTATGAATGTTGGTGGTCTATTGGAGTGTACAAAGAAGGTTTACAGAGACCGAAATAGAAAAGTAGACAGGCCGCATTTTGCCCGCAGTATTATAAGATGATAGATACTTGAGAGACAATGACAAAGAGGCTCCTCATCTATGGCCCGATATCTGATGTTCGTTATCCTTTGTCATTGGCCGTGGGAATTCGGGCCCTGAGATGACTAAATCAACACAGAAACATAACCAGACACAGTTAATTACACTTGAACAGAGTGGGTAAACGCTCTATGTACACATCCCTATGCTTCGCGCCTCCTTTGAGCGTATCGAGAATACTTCTAACAGATAGAATCCAATATTATCCCTATATAGCATCCGCAGCCAAGATTTCGGCATCAAGCGGGACATACTTAGGCCCCTCATAGGCACCCTTCCTCATGAACCAAAATCCTATCACAAACAATGACAGCCCTCCAATCATGAGGCTCGCGTAATTCATCGTAGACGCCGAAACAGGCAACGAGAACGGGAAGCAGAAGATAACGATGAACGTGATGATGTACAGACAAGCCACAGTATTGACAACGAACCCAATTGCCCCTGGCATCCAGAACCATCCAGGCTTGATGCCCGACCTCCGGTTCAGGAGATGAGGTAAGATAGCTGCTAAATATGACAGACTAGACAGCACAACGAAGGATCCCACAAACGCATTGAAAGCGGTCGAGGAGCCAAGGTATATACAACCTAAGATGGTGGAAATAACAGCACAAAACAATACGGAATTGAACGGGTTCTTATATGTCGTGCTAACTTTAGCGAAGGTCGAAGCGAAAGGCGTAACATTATCCCTGGCCAATGTCCAGAACATACGGCTGGAGGTGATAAAGACGCCTATGAGCGCTATGAAGTTTGGTAGGAAGGCGAGCACGAGCAGCCCGACGGTTCCACTTGCTGAATTAGTGGCTTGGTCGTAGATGGTGGCTAAGGGGAAGAGGTAACGGCTGTCGAGTACGTTATTGAGATCAGAGATGCTGTAGAAGAGAGAGATGAGATAGGCGAAAGAGCTGATGAAGCCGACTACGAATTGTGCCAGAATGGCTTTGGGAATATTTTTGGTTGGCCTGGTGGGGTGTCAATGAAGGACAAGCCCTGCGGTCACTTGAGGGGCTAAAGCTGTACCTTGGTATCTCTTCCGCAAGATGCGAGACCACGTCAGGAGTCCCGACAGCAAAAGCTCCATTAAGCATGCCGAGCAAGAAGACAAATCCATTGCTTGTATACCCTGTAGAATTCTGCCAGTCCCGCCAGACGAAGTCGTTTGTGGCATGTACACCAGGCATGCTTGCACATACGACAATTGTAATGAAGACTCCACTGATGATCAAGAAACCACCTATGGATTCAAGCATTGGGAGCAATTTGTTTGCAAATAGCACAAGAAAACACGAGATCCATGTAAATAACAGATAAGCCACAAAGACGTGCCACCTCTGTGTTACGAACGTGGGGTGGAACGCGGCATACATAGAAACTACTTGTGCTGCAGCAATCTGCGCTGTGGCAGCAAGGCCAAAAATCCAAGCCAGAAAGTTCCAGTATCCGGCGAAGAAACCAGCGATTTTTCCATGTCTTCCAGCAGTGATGCTAGCCCAGTGATAGACTCCACCAGCCGAAGGCATCGCTGAAGCAAGCTCGGCAATTGAAGCTGCTATAAGCCAATAAAACATGGAGACGGCAATGAATTCGTAGAGTACGCCTGGCGGACCTCCATCGTATATGGCTACGGTGACACTGCCTGTTGAATGGATGAGATGTAGATTCATCTACCTAGGTGCAGGAACACCACTATATAGGTGTACGTACCACCTAACGCCACCCAGGTGTTTCCGCTTGTTATGGCGAGAGCGCAAATACTGACGAGGTTGAAATTTCGATCCAGCTCTTGGTGGTGACCTGATGCATTGATTGGAGCCTCTGTAAATGTAAATGATACCTGAGGATCCCGCTCCTTTACCAGCTCTGGATCTTTGACTTTTACGTCCATGTCTGAGGAGATTCCCAGGATTTCAATCTTATGGTTTAATACTGATGCTGGCCCACAAAGTAGATTGTTTCGCTTGATGAAGTTCAGAATCGGGCCCTATCATCGTTATTATTAAAGACGGGTGATCATCACCTTCCTTATCAAGAGTCATCCTTATCGAACGTCACAGGATGCGCACATCGGGATGCTAGATTTGTCAGCAGAATTGGACTAATAATATTATTTCCGGACTCTGCCTACTTCTCCTCAAGGCGAAGAGATTGTTGGAATTGAACAGAACAGGGCAACACAGTGAACGACAGTGTAAAATGTACAACTTCATCGCCATCAATCCCCTTTGCAATGCTACTGGATCTAACCCATGCCTACCTGACGAAATGAACACCCAACCTGCTCCACTAAGTGGGGCTAAAGCACCTGCCTCAATAACTGGACAGGTTGCTAACACGTTAAAGGTGTTCTCGATAAGAGATCATACGAACAAGGTCATTAGAGACATGGCTATTCGCCTCGAGGCACTGGAGTAGCGGATGTCTAGCTGAACATTGCCGGCAGAAATTCTAGGGATTTGTTATTGCGGTTCCGTCATACGTTTAGCTTTAGTCATTTGTGAAGTACAAGGTGTAGAAAGAAGAAGAGTATTCCACGAGACCCAGATCGTCTCAAAGATGGACATAGTGCTTCTCAAGCCCGTCTTTGAATATATCCTCTGAGATGCTCTCATATGGACTATCATCTTTCCCATGAAGCCCGGTCTGCCCGTACGGACCTTTGCTTGAATGAGACCTCTCAGGCAGCCACATCCCTCGAGAAGCCATGATTGCCGAATCAAAATTTCCATGCACAAGAAAGCACCGTGGTTCGAATATCCAGTTGTTGACGAAGATCTCAATGTTCAATTCCACTCCCTCCTTCTCACGCATAGCGACGAGAAAGCGTGCGGAGTCGAGAACACGCCAGAACTCGGCTTGAGCATCTGGCGAGTTCTTTGGAAACAATGGATGGCGGCCGCAGATAGTCATAGTGCGAATTTGCATTTCGCCACACCAATTAACCGAAGTGTCGGCAAAGAGACCTTCGCATAGCGAAGGCACGGTCAACGAGAGGCTTTGTAGACGAGGGCACCGGAGAATCTTTTGACAGAGGTGATCTATTTGTTTGGGAACGAAAGTCGGATTTTCATGCGCGAAGCCATTTGCAGCACGAGGGGAATATTCCACGACTTCCAAAGACTGGCTTGAGGAGTCAGCAAGTGCCTCGATACCTTTAATGGTCACGGATGCAGTTCCAGTAAGATGTATCTCTCGTAGGTTGCGGGCTGTGTGAGATATGGCGATTAGGTCCTCATCGGTGAGCGGCATGAAGTTAGAATGACCGAAGATCTTCAAGCGTTTGAGACCACTGAAATTGACATGTGGCGAGTTCAATGGCTTCTTATCGACCCGATTATTGATATTTGCCATCTGCGAGTCTTTCAGGTCCACCGCGAGAAGCTCTAACGAGGATATGGATCGAATCTGATCGTTACCTCCAAGGAGCCGAGACCAATTATTCTCATACCCGTACCTCAGCGCTGTCCATGGTAGGGTCAAATAACTTAGGTTGCTACATCGATTGAGTATGCCGAATATCATAGTATTCGTCTCTGCTCCGTAGTATCCATCAAACCAAATCCTTCGCACGCAGGACGCAAGAGTTGGATTGGCTTCGAACAGCCGCATCGTTTTTCTCAAAGAGTGGTATGGGTCTCGGTACACAGCAATGCTGGAGGGCTGCGAGTGGACGGTGCCAAGCGTTCTCGATTGCATCCACCTGTCATAGCCTATTAGCGAGGGCAATACTGTAGGTTTCAGGGTCAGTGATTACCTCTCACTGCCTCGCCATCTGCTAACGTATAGTGTTTCCAGAGCATACTCAGCAGCCCAGTCGTGCCATCTCCGAGCAACCTGTCGAAGACTTTCTGTGGAATTGAACCTTAAAGTATCTGGTGACAATTGGCCTCTTATTACACGTTGTAGTTGTGCATGTTGTAGGGGCTCCGGTGCCTGGCTAAGCCCATAGCTATAAAGGGGACCTTGCTGAGCATTGAATTCGGCAGCTGCTTGGAGTATTTTAGAAAGAAGCTCGTAAGGAAGATCATTGATAGTCACAGTCATGGTGCTAAGGGTGTCTGTAGTATGTGGTATATTTTAGTGGAGAGATTCCTATGGCCATTATTCTCTGTGCGTTAGCAGTCATTCTGGTAATATATGTTCTGTTCTCGAGTCTGGATCCCTGCAGTCATTGACCTAGACGCGAAGACTGTGCAGGCTTTGCAGTATCATGAGGACAACTATGAGCCAATACTTCGCGCATCCAACAAAAACAAGAAGATGGAGAGGTGGAAGAATGACATAAAATGGGGGTAATAGCATGCGGATTGATTGGCAGATGACGGAAATAGCGGAATAGGCCAAGTTATTTCTCTTGGCAAACCAGGTCTACTGGCGTAAGAAGGTAAGCATTTACGAGGTCGCCCCAACACATACGTGCACATGATGAGAGAATCAAGCAGGGACTGCAATAAGTTTGCATTTCCTTTGATTCTAGATACCTCTCATTATCCTCGGATAAAAGCCGTACAATGGAGTCGGCTTGTTGAAGAGCAGAATCTTCATGATCAATCCTACGGATGGCGCGATCAAAGCTAATACATGCAAGTCCTTCAATGTACCTGCAAGGAATATCGGAAATTTAGACAGGGGAACCTCAAGCGGAGAATGTCGACATCCGGAGAGATGCTCAGAAATGTCATTGCTTGCCTCAAGCTCTGGACTGGTAAACAACGTCTTCCCCGATTCACCCTCAACTCCGATTGTCTCGCAAGGATCAAATCTTCCTGAATATCGCCTCTGTGTGGGAGGTGAGTCAGTTCAAGGATTCTCGGAATATGAAATCCTTTGGACACACCCATTGTAGGCTATGCAACAGGCTTAGTAACGTTCCTGGTCGGATGGAGCTGTCAAAAGGTGGTTTTGTGCGTCCCTCTTGAGAGCCTGCTGATTGAAGTGTCGAGGTACCTCTTACTTTCCGCAAGGGACATAAATTACCGGAAATGGCCTTATCATCGGCTTGGAAGTCAGAGACCTTGGATGTTATCATGGGTTGAGAATTTGCCATCTACCCTCATCTGCGGTCCAAGACCTGTATCCGTGGCGGTTACGAAACGTTATTCTAAAAGAATCTTCAGCAAGATAAAAACAAAATCGATGTCTCCAGTGTACTTGGCCGCCTATGCTATCATGTGGTGGGGTACACTGTAGCGTTTGCCTGTCGTTCATCAAGACCTGATCGGCAACCATAGTGGCAGGGCAGGAATGACGGACTAGCGGACGCCACGACCGCTCAAGTTCTGCTAACCATATTCAGATATCCCACGCTGACTACTTCTGGTAAAGCTTATACGCCACGCGGTAAGATCCACCTTAAAGTTCCGACCTTGGAGATGACCAGCTGGTTATTGCACATCCTGCACCACATTCGATCTAACTTTACAATTTTTCGTTGCTGTACCAGCATCCTTTGAAATTTTAGTCTTTCGACCCGTTTGTCTCTGTGGTGTTCTTACTACCCATTCATGCAAGCGTAAGCAAAGGCGCATCTCAGAGCTTCTATGACAGTGGACAATTTCCTTGAGTAAATAGTGCTAACGGACTATTAAACCACTTAACAAGCAGCTGAGCACTACGACAGAACTACTTAGACCCTAAAGCTCTAGGATGATGAAATCTCCGATCTGTTGTTTTAAGTCCTACGCCAGACGCGCTAACATCTTCCACCTTCAATGTTCTCAGGCGGACCGTTTGCGATCCGATTCTGAAAAAGCATGCCTCTCTTATTCCATTAATGACGCCACTACCTACGCCGCCGTTGCCAAGTTGAAGCATTCAATCTCTTGTCCTTTCTCTTTCTGTCAACAGAATCTAAGCTTGATTTACCTCGTCTGTTCACACAATGAATACTGAAAGCCCCCGTTCGACCACTGACACAATACGCGGACTCTTACGCCGCTTACCAACTACAGTCCGTGGCCATGTCGTTGCTGTACTGGGCGAGCTTGTTGGCACCATATCTTTCCTATTCTTCGCATTTGCTGGCACTCAGGTTGCCAACATTTCGTCAAACACAAACACAGGGACTATGGTAGTTACAACGGTCCAGCAGAAGAATCCGGCAGAGCTTCTCTACATAAGCCTTTCGTTCGGTTTCTCGCTGGCTGTGAATGCTTGGGTCTTTTTCCGTATTAGTGGAGGATTATTCAATCCAGCTGTGAGTGATCAATTTGTACACTATCAGATGCCTGGATAGCACGAGATCTGGCACAGGAAACATTATTCTGCCGTTCGGTAATGCAGATGAGTGAAAATTACATGATCAATTAGTCGGGACTGATTAATTCCCTGAGTTCCACATCAAGGACTGAACAGACCTCATTCCACGCCCTGCTTTCTGCGCATTTTCTCCCTATCATGCTATACGCGAGCCTCGTGAACCAAGTACTAATAGGCAATGGCGCTTTAGGTAACAGTTGGTATGGTGCTCATAGGTGCCATCACATGGGTTCGCGGTGTGCTGTTGTTCATCATACAGATCGTTGGGGGCATAGTGGCGGCAGAACTGGTGCAAGCCTTGTTCCAAGGTAGTCTGGCAGTCAGCACAACGCTCGGAGGAGGTACTACGATAGCGCAAGGTGTCCTCATAGAGTTTATTCTTACAGCACAGCTTGTGTTCACAATCTTCATGCTCGCGGCAGAGAAACACCCAGGCAATTTCATCGCACCGGTTGGGATAGGACTCAGTCTGTTTATTGCTGAGCTTGTTGGTCAGTTCCTTCTCGCTGCCACGTGTTCCAGATCTGGACTGTGTGGAGGCTTGTAGAGCGCCTAGGGCTAACAATCAACAGGCGTCTTCTGGACCGGCGGGTCTCTCAACCCTGCACGCTCATTCGGCCCTGCAGTGGCGATCCGCAGTTTCCACTCAACTCAATGGATATATTGGGTTGGGCCCTTGTGCGGCTCACTCTTGGCCGTCCTCATCTACGCATTGGTCAAATCACTAGAGTATGAGTCCGCGAATCCTGACCCGGAACTCGGACCTACAGCTCCTTCTATACCAGCTGCAAAAGATTTGGAGCATCAAAAGAGCTTGCAAGACGGAAATGGTCGAGTCTGAATATAAGCATTGCTTCTAGTAAAATATATGGGTTTCCAGAAATGAAAAGGATTCTTGATAATGACATGACTCGCATGGCGTGCTGAGTATCGAACAAAAGATTCACACGGCAAGACCCAGAACAAAGACCCCTCGGCCACCAACAACCAAACCGTCTCAGAACATGTACTTCTCCAGCCTCACAGCCTCTCCAACATACCAAACCACACCAACCCCCTACTTCGGCGGCTGCCAAACCTTCATACACCCATACGCCTGCTCCACATCATGGCACCCAATACTCGCATTAACCGGCCCAAACGCACTCCCCATATAACTCTGACAAGTAGCCTGCCAATCACCATTATACTTCGTATTCAGCGCCCCCCCCTGGGGCAGCGCATCAAAGAAATCCAGCTCCTCATAATCATGCAAATCGCGCGTCAAATAATACGATTTGAACTGTACGGCCCATGATTGGCCGTAGCCTACGGTCCAGAGCTCGGGGCCGCCGGGACCGCCTTTGCACATTGGTTGGTAGTAGGCGCTGATTTTGAGGCCGGGGGCGGGGACGAGGTGGTTGAGGCCGGTGGCGCTGGCGGGGTAGGTTTTTGTGGGTTTGAGGCCTTGGGTGAGGGTTAGGGTGGGGAGGAGGAGGAGGAGGAGGAGGGGGTGTAGGATTTGCATTGTATTTGGACGGAAAGGGGTATCAATAGGGTGGTAAGGGGGTTCTGTGTTCTCGAAATGTTTGTCAATAGGCGGAAAATTCTCTGTGTTCCCGAAGTGGGTGTCAATAGGAATACATTTATGGAATGTGAGATGATTTGGCATTTGGGAGGATAAAGAAAATGCAGCCACATGCTTGTTCTCGCGGGATACGGTCAAAGAACTCGTAAATTGATGATGAAAGAGAACTACATTTCAGGCTCCGCACTGCCCATTGCCCTCGGTTAATCGCCACGTGTAATATTGTTCTTCATGGTTAACATTGTTCATCACCGCTGCTACTAATCTCTTCGACGGGCACAAGCACCTCACCGAAGGGAAAAATCACGTCGGAAGGTTTTTCTTGCAAGCAATAAGTCAAGCCAGTGCCACTGTTCCCCTAGTGGAGTCTTAAACAATCAAATTCAAATCTTCATAATCGAGCTCTATCGTCAGCATTAGTATTAAGCGTCTGTTCTTCTTCAACCATCTGCTTCTTGTGCAACATTCACCTGCCTTTGTTCAGTAACATTGACATGGTATTGAACACTACTATGCCAAACTTAGCACAAAGGACGTGTTATTCCCAACTGGTTTGGTTGGTCTTTTAACCCTTTTAAACTCATGTATTCCATTGAGTCTGCGTGAAGGATGCTGCAAAAGGGAGACTGGCCATCTTTGACTTAGGGGAAGGGCCAGAGAGGATAGCCTTTAATCAGCACAATGACATGAAAGCCTTCCATTATCCAAGTCCATTGTTTCTTGTTAACCCCCTAATTCACTTAAGTGTTTCAACGTCGCATCACTAACATATAGCTCCATACTTACGTCCTCAGTCTGCGACTACCCCCATCAGTCTCTCCCAGATACTCCTCCCATCTAAGAACAACCCCATCACCCACATACTCTCCCCTAGAACCATGTGCTACGTCGACACCCACATCTGCACCGGCTGCGGCCACACGCAGCACCTCTCCGTCCGCGTCCGCTGCACCGACGCCCAATGGACCATGCCAGTCCAATGCAGCGGCAGCACATCCGTCCGCGCCATAAGATTCCACAAAGGCGAGTACTGTATCTTTTGCTATCATAAAGCTCTCAGGCGAATCGAGAACCACTATCGGAAAGAAATAGATGCTTTGTATGCCGAGGCAGGAACAAAAGGGTTGTCGGATCGACTGCATAGAAAGCGAGAGGAGACCGAGGCGGATAGGAAGTGGAAATTGGATGAGTTGAGTAGGGAGTGGCTTGATAAGCAGGTGGTAGAGGATAATTAGTGGGACATCTTGTGGTTGAGTCCCACATAAACTAGAAGCGTTACGGAGAGATTCCCGGTAAGGTAAGCGGTCATGCATATCTCCTGCGCTGTTTTTCCTCGTTTGTGCTGGTATTGCGAAAAGAGAAGAGTGATCAGACGCTGGTTATGAACACTCAATGTGAACACGAGTAGGCAATATTAGATTCTTTACAAATAATGACGGCTTTCTACTTTTCACATATAAGGATGTAATGACAGCTTGGCTCGAGAGATGATTTTGGTACTTCCCAGCTTGAGACCTCTGAAGCTTGTAATCGTATACGATGGGCAGTCCATATATGCCGGAACACTACGACCAATTCCGGGACTATGACGTGTTGCTCACCTGTCTTGTAGCAGTCATGTTGGTGGTATTTCTTGCGGCATCAGGCTTACATAGCACCGGGACAGGTCGCTCCTGGTTGCGCGCCCCCTCCAAGCTGCCCTTGTTCCACTAGCTCTATGGCAGCCTGTGCCACCGATTGTGGGACTGGGTCAACACCGACGTTAGTAAGAGTGGCACCGACAAGGTTCTGAGAAGACATAGCATTGGCACTCCTTTGATATCCAAGGCGGAAGACCTGCACAGTGCCTTGTGCCTTTTGCATGAAATATCTTAACCCCGTCTGCAACGGTTCCGTCTCAAAGCAAGTATTCTCGCTGATATAAACAAGTCCTCCCAGCAATCTGGCCCCAACCCAAATGAAAACATTCAGCAACATCGCTTCGAATCTGCCAATCCAGCGCTTTGGTACTGACTGTAAGCGCCACAGAACTGTGATGAAGATGAATTCGATTCCTGTGGTGGCTGCGAGTATCGCAACTTCTTGGTCGATGGTAATGTTCTGGGTGGGCCATTGATGCGCGATAGCAAGCCGTGTACCTCCAAAAGCTATACCCACGCTTCCCAGCAGGCCAATGATGGAGGCCGTTATGAAGCCCTCAGAACTGTCTGGATCACGCCACCCCTCACGCCACCCCGGCCCTTGCCAATTAGGCACCATAAGCCGCCGGGTCGCGCCTGCCCCATCATCGCAAATTACTTCATTGAGGGTGGCATTGATTTTTTCGGATATCATAGTCGTCATTGTCAGTGTATAATTATATAAAGCTGCTGGGGGCAGTTGCATGGAAGTGATCAGCGTAGCAAAAGTGGCATTCGTGACAAATGTGCCATTAGGCAGCTCAGCATCCCCTAATATTGCGTCGGCTGCAAGACACCCCGGTATGGTCAGATTGTAGGCCCCATGATCAGTGCTATTAAAGAAGACATTGAGTGCTGAATGGGATCGTACTCGGTCTACAGAACTGACGAGGTCCCGTCGACTCAGAGAACTGGAGTTTTGGGTTAGGAAAGAAGTGCCATTGGTGGTGTCTATCGTCCAGGCTAGAGCTTCTGATCCCATGCCGTCTGATGATTCCAGTAGGTCCCAAACAGTATCCGTCAATGGTACTGAGAGTGAGGAGAAGCCAGAAGCGAGAGGAAAAGAAGTCGACGAAGCCGACTGTGCGGTACCGGATCCTAGTCTGGCGATGGACGGTGATGCTGATTGTGTGGACGCAGGATCAAGTCCAAGGACCGCTGCAGGTGGCTCTGAGACAATTAGCCCAAGGCTGGAAACAGAGCTCAGAATTGCAAGCAGTAATATTTCATAAACATGATCCATCATGAAGAGGTCAAGTCGCAGACAAGTAATCAATTTCATGACCTGGGTCTTTGCTCTTGGATGGTGGGAGGATGCAGTATCCAAGACCTTCCACAACATGTATATATACATTAAGCGCATCTACCACTCTCCATCATTGAGTTTGATCCTCTACAGAACTTGAGTGTTGCGGATGTAAACATTAACAGCGAGGAAAAACTTGTTAATCGCAACTCGGAAACATTCCACCGTCCTGAACACTCGGACGAGGATTAGAATGTCGTCACTTCGGTCAAGAACGTAGTTTCAATGGCTGATTGAGGCGTATACGGGCGGCTGAGCCCACTAGGCACCGTCATGCATCTTCCGAAGCACACAAGCATTTTCCGGTGAATCGAGGAGCAATCAACATCATATCGTATAATGCGAAAGTCTGGTATATCCTGGAATTGCCCTTGGGGTATACCAGACCTATAAGGTTACTGCCGTGGCGCTATTACGAGGATCTGTGGAATAGTCAAAGCCCAACCTTCGCGGATAGCATAGAGGTAGCAGTGCCGGTAGTGGGCATTGCCACGAGTCATATACACAGCTGGCGCGGCGGGCACTCGGCAAGTCCACGGATAGGACGAGGCTGTTCACGCTGCATCGAATGACCATCAAGCTTTGTCAATATCAGTGACTGGGCGATTGTATTTTTTCCGCAATTTTTCGTCACTCAATGCCGCGCATGAGAATTATGCGCATACGAAGACAGGAGTGTTTCAGAGTGTATCAGGCCGTCCAATTTGGGGTGAATCGACGTGTCCTCGGCTCGGTCGGACCTCTCGTAATAACATCAAGATGTCTAGTCCGTCTATGAGGACAGTTTTGATAGCTAGACTGGCATGGAGGCATGAGAGGCAACCCCACAGAGTTCTATCGAGTCGGGTATCGAGTTTCGAGTCTCTAACCCAGTTATACGGATGGAATATCACAGTGGGGTGGTTGATTATACATAACCCTTAAGCCAAGAATGAAGGCCATCCAATCAGTCTCAAGTCCCACAACCAGCCAGCCTTGGTTTGGCATACAGCTTGGACCTTACTCGGGTCACTCCCGCTTTTCACGTCACAACAGATCATGCGGGAAGCCATTAACCCAGGCAGGGCAGAATGCCGCGTAACAAAATGCTAGAAGCCCCATATTCGCAAATGGATTACGTGGATATGGGCCGCTCCGAGTGAAGTGATCTTCTCAGCAGCAAGGAATCCACCGACAAGCAGGCCCAAGAGAGCCACTTAAGCGCAAAATCTTAAGCATAACGCGGTTAAGTGATACGAAGGTCCAAAAGAGATTCGGAAATATGCAGTTGGATAGAGCTTGTTTGACCTGAGGAGTTGGCAGTTGCGGGAACACAATCTTCGTATGGAGGTACTGCCAAAGAACTTAGCAAGATGAGTCAGCATCGTCAGTCAATCCTTCCTGCTCCGGAACACAGATACAAGCTGTTCACTAAAACAATATTCATTCTAACCACTAGTCATCTTGTCCTAAACGACCTCGTCCAGGACTAGAACTGCCTGATACTAATCTACTGATGATCTTTGTCTGAATCACAAAATCTGAAGTAATTGGCGAACGGTCATTGATGCCTTGATTTCCTGGTACACAATATCTCAAGCGACTTTCATGCTGTTACCGCAGCTGCCAGAGCATAAGCCTGAGTGCGACCAGCCGATGATCTTCGGTCCTTGAGATGCAATCGAATGCTGTCTCCGATAGCCTGCTGCAAAATTCGACTCTCATGCCATCACAGCCCACCCCACTCGATTCCAGGAACAGGATCTTGGATCTTACGCGAGCTAAAACATCTCCAGGTAGAGAGGCTATGCTTCCTGGATGGGTATGGTAGGAGGCTTGTCTGTCCCAATGGTGAGATTGAAGCTTCCCAGAAAGAATCCATTCTGCTGAAAAAGCACATTGGTCAGACTTGCAACTCCATAATCAGCCTCAATGTCAGCCACTGCGCCCAATACAATTAAAGCTGCCTCGCGTGTGATGTCGAATGTGCGCTCGTTTTTCAGTGACCAGCTTATTCCCTTAACTTGGAGCGCGATCGAGTTTATGATCTGGTCCGGGCATTGCATTGAGAGGTAGTGTGCCATACTTGCTAAGGCATTGAGAACCTCATCTATTGAGGAAAGCGGCTTTGGGACATAGGAAGGAATGATTAAATAAGAGGATGGATTGTTGGGGACTGGAAACCTAATGGGTAGATGTACTGGCCACTTATCGATGCTTTGATTGCTGGAATTGCGGTCGACCTTGGAAATGCCTTGGACGAGGGAAGGTAAGCTATAGTTCTGTGAGAGCTCAAGGGTAAGAGGCAATGCTGATGTTGGTAAGGCGGCGATGAAGGGGGTAACGAGCGAAAAGATCAGTGTCAAGCAAGTTGAACGATGCATGACTCGTATGACAGCGGTTGTTGACGCTTAAGATCTAGGTCAATGATTGGAGAGCGTTAAGGTATCCCAAATTTTGGAGTGATGATGCTCTACTGCAGGGTTAGAAGGCTTCTTAAAGCAGTCGACACAACTGTAACCTACCCACAGAGCACAGACGTCGTCACAGAGGGCGAAGCAAAAAATCGCATCTCAAAATAGCCTGCGCGTTGCGCATCGCGGGTCGCTTGCCGGCAACTGCAGCCTTGACCACTCTTTCTGCATTATATCTATTTGAACTTTGAATAAAGTTGTGCATATTTCATTGACGTCCATGGCGATTGTGTAGCCTCAGCATCTGACGTCTCGGGCGTAGCCGTGAAGATCTTCTCCCTTTTCGCGCAAGCCACAGAGGGATGCCTGCCATCCGTCAGGACTTACGGCCGGTATTATATTCACTTACAGGCATGGCCGGGCGTTGTTGCCGATCCTTCATTTCATCTTCAACAGAGGGAAGAATGTTTGGGACTGCAACCGAATGTTATACAAGCCACTATTGGCTGTTGCCATCGGATGATGTAGCCAGTGAGAAAGCGGATAAGGACTTTCACTCCAGTAGTGGATTTTGCGCGGCCTTTATGACTTCTGGACGGCGACCTTGATCTCCGTTGTCGTGCTACTTGAACGCTTTCTCTTTCTCTTCACGGAGATTGTGATGTGGTTTCTGATCTTCAGTATGCCAATGCTCTTGCCACCTCGGATAATGATGGTCATGTTCTTCGGCACGGCTACGTTCTGGGTGTAATCCACCAATAGAACAAGGATACAACATTTTGTACCACTTCCATCTCGTATCATCGAATATGCTGCATCTTAGTAGCCTAGAATCTAACTTCGAAGCTCATTCCTTTCTTACAGCCTCCTCCATACAATCTCCTTACAGAATACTCTTTCGTGTTATTCAACACGACTTTTTCATTACTACGGTCAACGTGGGAATACAACATGCGGGCATCAATTCTCTAGTCATGCACGAGCCTTGTTGAATAGTTCACTGAAGCGAGCGGAGCAGACAAACACGGCACCATAAATGCAGTGCTTGCGAGAGAAGGGAACACCTGATAGCACAAGCACGAAGAAGTAGAAGAACATCACAGGCAATAAACTCAAAGCGAACAACAACAGCCTCATCGATCGACAATGTCATGATCCTCGCCACATAAGACTCATCCAGGCGTCTACAGACCTCAGAATCTATCCTCCACAGACATCGACACACTCTTAATGTGTCGTTCGGTAAAGACATACTACTCCTGCGGCCACCTTGGCCGAACCGTATTCGAACGTTGTCCACGAGAATTCGAGCCAGCTCACAGAATCGACAAAGACTTCACACTAACCCACCCGCTAATGTGCGCCGAATGCGAGAGAAGAGCACGACTCCAAGAGCGCAGCAGCCATCAGGAAGCCAGCCGTGGTTCTCGTGGATAGAGAGGAAAAGCAACGACATAATTCAGTCTATCTAGGGAACTATTTCCGCATAAATGATGAGAATTCACACCAGCACCTTAATTTGATTCATTTACCGGGACGCACCACCATATTGACTCATCAACCTCGCCCAGCATACCGATTCTGATAGGTCGACCTCAGGGCACCACCCCCCTTCCCCAATAGCTTTCACGCCCGGACCCCCAACATCACAATGTGCCACTCCATCCACCAAATCTTCACCTGCGGCCACCACACACCACAGCTCTCCCTCTGCCCCCTGGAATTCCTAAAAGGCCATACATTAGCTTACGCTACGCACGACTTTAATCATGCTTGCTGGTGCTGTCGCAGAGAGCAGAAACTTCGGCAGAGGCTCGAGGAGCATAAGCGGAAGATTGAAGAACAAGAGCAAGCAGGGGAGGCGGATGATGAGAGAGAAGTCGAAGTCGAGGCTCCTAGCTGTCGCAGAGAGGGGAAACTAAAGGAGAGGCTTGAGAAGAAGAAGTGGGGGATTGGAGAACAAGAGGGGGAAGGGGAGGTGGGGGATGAGAGAGAAGGAGGAATTGAGGCGACTAAGCAATCTTGCTAATGATCTAACGAGCCCTTCAAAGCTCTGGGTAATTTTTGAGGGCAAGATCAAGGGATCTCAGCTCATTAATTTCTAAAAACTTTGGGGAGTCTACCTTCATCTGTGGGAATCTATATCTGGCATTGCCAGACTGATTCCTGTATGGGCAATGATCTTACAAAGACGGCATAGATGCCTTAAAGAGATCCGACTCGTCCCGTTGGAAGACAAGATAATTGGGAGACCCTCCCAAGTCTTCGAAGGGCTTCCAATCCACATAGCAGTCGAAAATCATGAAGCCCACATAAACAAAAACCTACTCCTCTAGTCATTTCATTCCCAGAGCAATGAGATTCATATCTTAAACCACATGTACATAACACTCACCCAATGCCAATTTCGCGCCCTCACCCCCTCAACCCTGACACTTAACAACATACTTCCTTCCGTGCCCTTCTCCCGATCAATCTCCTCCGCACATTTCCCCAAACAACCCCAAAAAACGCCCAATATCTTCTCCAAACTTCGACGACAAAACCCCTTACACACTCACTCCGCTCCTATTCCGTCCTCCCAATAACACCACCAACACCTCCTCAGCCAATAACTATCTCACGCCATCGCCGCAACCGCTCTAGAGATTAGGATAGAAGATAGGATTGCTCAGTCAGTGTATTTTCAATTCTTTCTCGGAGCTGTATTCAATGGCGCCGGTTGGGAGGGGAGGGATAAATGTCTGTATTATTTTGTTTTGTTTTGGAGGAAGGGGAGGGGGAATGGATATTGCTAGGTAGGTGCTGTGAGGGGGGTGTTGTGAGTGAGGGTGTTGTGAGAGGGGGCGGTATTATGGTAGGAACATTGGGATTGGGATTGGGGATTGGAGAGAGAGGGGGGAAGGAAGGCTGGGTTGGGTTGGGGGAGTGGATGTTTTGCTTGTTTTGATGTGAAGGGGGGGAAATTGTTGCTAGGTGTTGTGAGCGGTATCTTTTTGTGAGTGTGGTGTCAGTCGTGGAACTTTTGTGTGTTTTTCTACCATCGTTCCTTCTTTCTCCACCCAGCACAAGTCACGCAGCGAGCGCATCAAGCAAATTGGCCAAAGCCACGCATTCTTTCAAAAAATTTCATTTGCATGTGCCACTCATCTTCTAACCCCCTCTGAAACTCTTATGCCAGNCCACCAGGGAAGACAGTGATGAACTTCTTGAAATGCTCGGGCTCAGAACGCATGTATTCGACGGTAGCTCCACGTAATTCGACATGGTGTGATTGGTCTCCGAACAATTGATCGGAGAGTGCATTGAAGAGACAGTTCCCTATATTGCACTGTTAGAATGGGATGTTCTGGAAGGGGTGGGGAGGGGTTCTATAGCAGGGGCATGTATACCGTTCCCAGCAGTGTCAGCAGCGTACAGGCCTATGGCCTTGAGCTTTGGAATCTCGACCTTGGGTGCCATGATGGGTGTAGCAAATATGGATGCAGTTGAGGAGGATATATTGGAATAGCGGGCTGTATAATCGAGGTATTAAATCAGGCTTGTGGGCCAAGTACGTGGTGTCTGTGTGGGTACGGAAGGCTGTCACGTTGCATGTGAAAAGAGCGAAGTGCAAAAATTAATTAGGTCAGGATATTAAGAATGAGGAGGCTGGTACGTCTTTCAAAACTGGGCTCGGTTCTTTGTGAACGGAGGGGGTGGTGTTTCACCCTCGTTCATTCACTGCACCCCCTCCCCTCCCCCACTCCCTCTCCACCCCACCATCATCAAGCCCCCAGCTCCTTCACCACCAACGCCTTCAACGCATTCTCATTCGCCCCCACCACATTCCCCACCTTCTCTCCATCCTTGAACACATAGAACGTAGGCATAGCCCTAACACCCAGTTCCTGCGCCAGCTCTGGAAGTTCATCGACGTCGATTTTGTAGAAACGCGCCGAGGGGTGGGCGTGCGAGAGGTCGACGACGCGGGGGGCTATTACTTTGCAGGGGCCGCACCAGGTGGCGAAACAGTCGATTATCATGACGCCGGGCTGGGAGAGGGCGGCGCGGTAGTCGGTCATGCTGGGTGGGGAGGGGGGTTAGTGGGTGTTTTTTGGTTGGGGGAAGGGAGATGGGGAGGATGCTGGGGAGGGGGATGGGGGCAGGTGGTGTGGTGGGGGCATGGAGATGGAGGGGATGGGTGACGTAGTGGGTGTACGGTTGGAGGGATACGGCTGAGGGAGAAGAAGATGAAGACGGCTTACCTTTGGAGGTTGTGGACACCACCCTCTGTTGACGTCATTTTGGCAGCGGTTGTGGTGAAGAAGTTGATGTGTTTATGGGTCACGGGTGTGAGAGATGTTGCTGGTGATTGAGCGTGCCTGATGTGGGTGAAGGCTGTCGTAGCAAGTCTGGTGGATCTGTTGTAGAAGGCCAGAATGAAGAACAAAGGGACAAGGCTTTATATGTGTTGTGTATGAGCGGGTGATGGAGATGATTCTGGATTGATTTGGAATGTAGATGGATGATGTGGAATTATTCGGTAAGATGGTGGGGTTGTTGTGTTGGTGTAAGTTGGTAGTGGGTAAGATTGAATGATTGATAATGCACAGCGGTACAAGCGGTACAAGCCGGGTATTACGGGGGGGCTGTTAGGGGTTTGCTAGGGGATTGTTAGGGGAGGCAAAGCGTTAGGGACGGGGCGATGCAGGCAATTTGGAATTGTCAGGCAAGCGACTGATCACCTCATCACACAATCATCACATGATTACTAAGGACGACTTCTCTATGGCCATCCTGCTCGCTTAGACACCGCTCAATGCACTCTCTAACACTATCTAATCATCATGATGGGAACGACCGACCAATCCTGAAGGAAGCTGAAGGAAGCTGAAGGACTGAAGAAGCGAAAGGATTCCCTCTGTCCATTGTCCACGACGATAATTGTCATCCGCTCCGGGTGCGTTGTTCCTCAATACCAAGAACCCTTACCCTGGGTTCAGCACAGAAGACATACGATATATACAATATAAATATATATAAAGCTGGCCTCGGCCGAAGCGAGACGCAGACGCGCAGAGATGCAAGATGCAAGAGAGATATGCAACAACACCAGATCTTGGGATGGAGATCGCTTGGGTAACAAGTACCCGGGTCCATCACAACCTGCCAGGCTGCATAATCCCCTGAAAAATGCCCTATCCACGACATGCATCCTGCCGCTATACGCGCTCCGTAGCCTTCCAAGCCGCGCATGCGCATGCCTCTATACCCACTAGCCATGAAGCCATCTCACATCAACTGACTGCTTGCTGACCTTACCCGCGGAAGTATTTGTGATTTACATTGCACTGCACTGCACTCTGGACCATCTAGATACCCAATTCCATAGATCAATTTATTACATACAAGAATCGGATGCCTGTAGAATCGGCTCTCGGTCTCTCTCGCATTTACATCTAAGAGAGCACTTGAAGGTTCAAGGAGGGGGGGGCGAAGCGAGTGATGGGGGTCATCGCTCGGTGCTGAATCCACTTTCAGCCACCGCGTGGATGCGTTGCAAATGTCGGTTTTCTGTGCGTAAACATTCCAAGAAGAATAGGGTAGCTCCCTTCCCTTCCAACAACTCTTCACCGCCTGGATATCATGCACCAAGGGTCCTTTCCACCAAAAAAACACCGACTGCTTTTGCTGGTACCAACCCCTGCCGAGGCCTGATACGAGGGGCGAGAGGAGATTACAATTGAGGCAAAGGCCTGTGATTGGGCACTGGACGGATAGACACGTCCAAGTAACAATATGGGGTATAGTAACGAGCGAAGCCATTTGTCATGCAGACTCCGATAGACAGCGTGGAAAACATAGGAAATCTTTTGTAACGTGAACAGTAGTAAGTACTTCGACCCTCAATCGACATCGTCTTCATGGGTCTCTGGCATTCTAGGCGATGGCATACTAGGCGATGGCATGGATGGCGACAATGGACTCCGCTCTCCCGAAGCTCCCGAAGACGCACTGAATCTTTTTAGTTCTCCCGACGACCTGGGTGGAAGATTCAATAGCCGGGCGCTACCCGCACTGATATGTCTTGCATGACCTTTGCCAACGTCCACACTCGTCGCTCGTTGGATGGTTGGGAAGTGCTCGTGGCTGACTGGTGAATCTCCTGCCGGAGATGATTCCTCAGACTCTTCTGCATTCTGGAAATCGTTGAGAAGTCCCTCTCTCGACCTGGCCCTAGGCCCAGGTCCTTGACGCACAATAGTCGGATGTTTACCGACTGCACTATGCCAAGTGCCTTCTTCTTGAGCAACAGTCGAAGCTACGGGAGCAGGTTGAAAGGACGAGTCATCATCACTGTCGCTACCAATGTTGGCAGCAGCACCCATGTAAGGACGCTTCCGTTCTGGAATCGTTGGAGGCTCATCTGGAGCTGGCGTGAGTGTGCCCATATATTTCTCCTCCTCCGGTGTGCCTGGTACCTCCTCTGCCGCCTCCTCCATTCGCTGCTGCTCTTCCAACCGTTTCGATAATGAACTGGCACTTTCCCGGGCATGTGGCTGAGATAATCGCTTGACTGGTCGTCCAGTAAGCCAAGATCCCTCCGAGTCGACAGATGCTAGTGACTGGGACATGAGAGCGCTTGCAGGACCCTCCGGAGAATTTGCTCGTAATGACGCATTTCGGCTCAGTGCTACTTCTTCTCGGAACGCAGGATGAATATCAGACAACGGGGCTGTAGAAGTTATCATGTCTGTGCCACGAGACCCTGGTATGTCTGAAAGTGGAGACTGACCACCAGCTTCTGGCGACTGCATTCGAGAATCCGGTGGGGAAATTGGCAGCTCAGGTAGATCCTCCTTGAACCTTGATTGAGTGCGTATGGGAGTCCCCGACCTTGCACGTGGTACCCTGTTGTAAGCCGATGGAGGCATCTGCCTTCCTTCCATTTGTCGTGCAATAGACTCTCGAGAGGTGTTCGAGAACTCAGATGGGGTGCCCCGTCCTCGGTCTGTCGAGTTTCTCTTTGCTCTCGTATCACTACGTCTGAAAATAGACCGCCAATTGGTGGAAAAACGAGTACTGGAATCCGAATCTCTCCTCTGATCTGCGTCCACCAGTTCCGGGATATCTGGGGTACTCGGTGAAGATAGCTGCTGGTACATTGACAAATTCGGATGTTCCGGGATATTGCGGGCTGGGGATTTCGGTGGTGACATGCTGGCTGCCGATAATCGCACTTCTTTTGCAGTACCATAAACCGGCTCTTCGCGTTCCTCAGGTATTGAGGGTGCTTCGAGATGTGACGTAGCACTGCCAATAACAGGATCATGAAACGGATCCTCGACGGCCAAGCGTTCTTTCGATGGATCCTTGAACCAAGACTCAGGAGTCTTGACGGCTTCCTCTCTCGTAGGTTCTTGCGATGACTCGGGAAGGTCTGCTACTGTAGAAGTCCCCGCAATCCCAAGTCCAACTTCCTCTTTCCTTGGAGTTTCCCGCTCACTGGTTGCCTCACCAGGATTTGCTGCATTTTCTTCTTTTTCCTTTTGTTTTTCGGCCTTCCTCTGTAGTCTTCGATCAAGTTTCTCACGATCTAACATCTTCTTCTTCTCTATCCGTCGTCGATCCCGCTCCATCAATTCTTTGATAGTCCCAGCGTCCATGTCATCAACCAGATCGTCAATCCTTTTCCGAGACCTCTTACCAGTATCCTCTTCTAATATCATGGGCTGTTTATCTTTTCGCGTCGAAGTTCTTGAAGGGCCAATGCTGCCAGATGCAGAGTGGGGTTTCTCTGAGTATCGTATTGTAGGTCTCGGGGATAAGGCATCAAAAGCACTGACCTTGTATGCGTGCTGATCTGAGGAGATTGACAGTGCTGAGTGCAAGGAATCACCTCTAGGAAGCGAAATGTCTGATAGTGGTCTTTTGAGGTTCCGATCGAGTCCCCCTGGAATCGTTTTGCTGTCACGAGCCATGATTCCAGGGTTATGGGACACAGGACGCTTGGGTATCGGTATTGGCGAGGGCATTGTCTTGATTTCTTGCTCGCGAGCACGGTCATCTGCCTTCCTCTTACTTGACTTTCGCCTCATGACTCCTTCGTTCTTGCCTTGTAGCGTTGGCACCGGCTGTAGTACGGAGAAGTTTTGGTCGGCTTGTAGACTCGATGTCGAAAGAGGATTTTGGAAGTAGTATGACGGTACATCGCCGCGGTCGTTGGGAGGGCTGGTGAACTGACGATTCGCTTTGTCGGCGCCCGTCTTCTCGTTGAGCTCGTTCTGCCGGTGCGCTTGAGGTATGGCAGGAACTGCAGGTGTTGCCTCGGTCTTTTCAGGCTCCCGAGTCCTGGAATGATTTGGCTTAGTCAATTTGCCGGTCGAACTGCGTCGTCTTCGTTGGCTGTCCTTGCGGCTCGGCTTCCTACCAAGTGTTGGAGCGCTTCGGTCGCTCTCTGGTCGAGGGGGGTCCCTCCTGCTGCTTTCTGACTGCAGATCCCTCGAAGCGGCCATGTTTTGGTCCTCTGCTTGTTTTGTCTTCTTAGATTTGCGGCCAAAAGGCCAAATAGCCATTTCGTCGTCAGGCCTCTTCAGCAACTCTTCGCCACCGCTGCGTCGCCTCTTGCGACGCCAACATACGAGGACCGACAGCTTGAAGGATTTGTGCGGTACTTGGCGAATCAAGTCGCCTTGAGAGGGGCGGGGAGTTGGTATGATGGCATTCCATGCGCGTAATTTGAGCTTTGAGGTCCTGTTGTGTCAATGGCTGAAAAAGTAATGTTCGAATCGGCTAGAGTGCGACCGCTGGCGTGTCCGGGTATTGGATGTGCTAAGCGGCTTGAGCTTGTTCAAGCAAAGATTGTGACGAAGCGGATAAAACGGTGTATGAAAGGAGCGACAACAGTAGAGTTGGTAGACAGTCAATGGTGGGTATATTACAACGGTTCGAAGGGTTCAGGGTGGAGAATGTTGAGAATCCGGTAATGCGATCATAGGCCTGCTGAGCCTGGGTCTGGTCTGATGACACCGGGTGGAGGATCAAGGTGTGGAAAAAGGACGGGGAGGGACGAGATGGGCAATAGGCGGCGCTGGACTAGCATGGCGCCACATTTTCGACCCTAAAGAGGCACCTGTTAGGGTACTTTAGGGTATGGCAGGGGTCGAGACGCAAGCGCAGGGAGAGCGCAGGGCCAACGCTCATCTCCGCCCTGCTGGCACGGCTCATGGTCGACTCACTGTGAGTCCACGACTTACTGCTGGGTACACTCGCATCTCCGAACTGCTTTGGTCCAACCTGTCCGCGTTGTCCCTGACTGCTGCTGAACATCCAACCTCTGATTGGCCACACACCTTACATTGAAATCCGGGGTACAGAAAATGATAATCCCCTTGCTCTCGTGCCTGCGTGCCCAATCAGGCTTTCAGGAACAGTCGTGCCATGGCCGCCCTACCGCGGATGATCCGTCATAGCTGCTGTGGCTCGAATCTGGCCCATGACTACTGGAGTACCTGGCTATCCATTGGTAGCCCTCGAAAATAGATAATATACACACTGTCAGCTATAAAATTGTACATGATGTTCGGATCACTTGAAGGGTCAGCTGAACTCGACAGAGAGGCACGGTGAAATCGCCCAATCTCACTGTGTAGAGCATTTACACTACTTCTAGGATGCCCAGGATGGTGCATGTATTTATAGCATCAGCTGAAAGTCAACTATGACGCACGTTGGTTTGGGAAACAACATCGATTCTCTATACTATTTAAGGTGTCTCTATCAATGTGCAATGATGCACCTACATAATCCCAGCTCCCATCAATCAGTGATGGAACTCTTCCATGCCAAGCGCACCGTGCATCTCTGGTGACCCAACATGATGTGTATGTTAAGTGTGATCTTCTCAATTTCCAACGGCGAATACTGCCCAACCAAAAACCAAGACGCCTTCGCTAAATTCGGTCGTTGCTGGAATCGGAGCTCTTCCTAGTCCAGCAAAGTCTTCCGTATGCAATCCCTTTAAGTTCCCGCTTCGTGATGCTTTCGTGAATGATAATGAATAGATATAACACCGTGTTAATGCTGATAACAATGCCTGTAAAAATCCTCGCTGATATACTCCGGTCGCTATGATCCCCTTAGGCCAG
This sequence comes from Cladonia metacorallifera KoLRI002260, assembly GCA_000482085.2. NCBI lineage: Eukaryota > Fungi > Ascomycota > Lecanoromycetes > Lecanorales > Cladoniaceae > Cladonia > Cladonia metacorallifera. The sequence continues at coordinate 528,006 of KI911118.1, read as the reverse complement.
ATTCAAATGCCGCGATGCTCGTAGTGCGATGTGGTGCAGATTGTCGAACGCTAGAGTGGATGTGCGTGCTGTGTGTGTTGTGTCATGGAGGGTGAGCGCTCAGATGCTGAGCACTTTGATGCCCATGCTGAGGGCTCGATTGTTTTGGTTTTGTTTCTTAGTAGCAGTATGCAACGCAGCAGTGGGTTGCGTGCCGACGAGGCAAGCAGCCTTTTCGGCTGCTAGACGGTCACGCTCATTACGAGTTATGAGACGCCTCCTAGGCTTGTTGATGGGTCGTGGGTGTTGAACCTTCTCAGCATCGGCGTCATAGTCTCCGATGTTTGACTGCTCACTGGACGCAGTGGAAAGAGGTCGGACTGTGCCTACTTGTTTCTTGGGTTGCGAGAGCTTCAATCGGATGGGGCCTGAATCCCCTTTGCTTGTGGTCGAATAGTCGGAAGCTGAAGTGGAGACCGAAGCAGACTCGGAGTCTCTGTAGACTGCATCGTTTTGCCAATTCTCTTCTTCTGTCTCGTCTGGATCATATGACTTCTTGTCCGTGAGTTTGCTCAGTGCTGCGGAGAGTTGATTTGGATCTGGAGAAGCCATATTGGCGTCTTTGGTTCGGACGGTAAGGTTGTGTGTTGAAGGTGGTTGTGGTCGACTTTGACGTCGATTTTGCTTTTTCTTTGGCTTTTGCTCCATCTCAAAATCACTGTCTGGGTCACGCTCGACGCTCGAGCTTGTGCCACTAGTCTTGGTGCTGCTTTGTGAGGATGACGGCAACAAATTGGTGACTGCCTCGTTGACATCGCCTTTAGCTTGCTCGAGAGCTTGCATGATGCTTTCCCGGTCTGTGATATGTGGTAAAGATCGAACGACGGCGTCAAGCTTCCATTGCGGTACATGCGTAATGTTGGAGAGCTCTGCCTGCAATGTGGCTTCGGCTTCGGGGGATGGTTCGGCGAAGTGGACGTAGGGAAGCCCAGTGTGGGGCCCTGCAATGTTTCTGATAGACGAGAAATGTTCATATGGCTGTTATGTACGTTAGCTGAAGTTTCTCTTTCATATGGAGAAGGAGTATAGTTACGTGAAGCACGATGTAGGCAGTGCGAGTGGCTTCAGGTTGACCGTGGAGTGGCTTGACTGAAATAAAGTGTGTGAGTTCTTCGTGGTAGACCCACACCTCGACCTGGAACCTAGAAGCAAACGCAGTGATCTCCATGTTATCACCGTAAACACCTCCCTGGGCCATTGTCTTTAGGTGACGCTGAAAGGAAGCTTCGATCTCTGTTGCGGTGGGTCCAGCTAGGTCCGTACGATTACTAAGTGATCCAGGGTTCTTGCGTTTAGGATTTCGACGAGTGCCCCCACCAGGGAAGACAGTGATGAACTTCTTGAAATGCTCGGGCTCAGAACGCATGTATTCGACGGTAGCTCCACGTAATTCGACATGGTGTGATTGGTCTCCGAACAATTGATCGGAGAGTGCATTGAAGAGACAGTTCCCTATATTGCACTGTTAGAATGGGATGTTCTGGAAGGGGTGGGGAGGGGTTCTATAGCAGGGGCATGTATACCGTTCCCAGCAGTGTCAGCAGCGTACAGGCCTATGGCCTTGAGCTTTGGAATCTCGACCTTGGGTGCCATGATGGGTGTAGCAAATATGGATGCAGTTGAGGAGGATATATTGGAATAGCGGGCTGTATAATCGAGGTATTAAATCAGGCTTGTGGGCCAAGTACGTGGTGTCTGTGTGGGTACGGAAGGCTGTCACGTTGCATGTGAAAAGAGCGAAGTGCAAAAATTAATTAGGTCAGGATATTAAGAATGAGGAGGCTGGTACGTCTTTCAAAACTGGGCTCGGTTCTTTGTGAACGGAGGGGGTGGTGTTTCACCCTCGTTCATTCACTGCACCCCGTTTGTAGGCATGGATGGGATGGGCAGCTCAGCGTGATGAGGTCGGATTTTAGGGGCTCTCGCTAACATTTATCCCCTGGGACGTAGGGCTGAACTCCGTTCACATGCCCCACGAGGAAAGCATGTGAAAATACTGCCCCTTACTTATTATCAGGTGCTTCGAGGGAATAAGGCTCTCGTGGCTCTTATATCATTTGCGTAGTCCCGCTCTTTCTCAAAGGCAAAACGAAAGCTGAGTGTGCGCAAGTTTGAGCAGGCATCCGTTTGAGGCCCCTCCCCCAGTGAATTCAGCCATCCTTCACTTTTGTGGTACACTTCACTTGGCAATTGAGTCATCCGACTCATCCGGACCGCGAATAACTCGGCTTCACTCAAACAATACCGAATATGGCTGAAACACGTATTGTTGTTGTCGGGTGAGCCGCCAGGTGGTATGAATTTTGCCACTGCCACTGCCACTGACACCCTGTGACATCTCAGTGCTGGGGTTGTGGGTCTTACGACAGCTCTACTGCTATCTAGAAATACAAATTGCAAGATCACAGTGGCTGCAAAGCACATGCCAGGCGATTATGACATAGAATACGCGTCTCCTTGGGCTGGTGCAAATTACCTGCCGTCAGTGACTCATTATGATTATTCGAAAATCGATACTCCGCAAGACCTAGAACCAGAAAAACCCTGACAATGCCTTAGAGTTGCTGTTCCTGGGACTGATCTTGAAAAGTGGGAAGCAGATACTGTAAGCAGCAATCCAGCGCCACTTCTGCCACATCGGATCCTAGGATTGTTTTGAAGACATCCTTTAGAGGTGGCTAGATCCTCCAGCTTTATCTGGGCTCTAAGAGTCTCCCAAAAGAATTTCTCAATAACGAAAAGAAATGCTGCTGACCCTCGAGTACTCCAGTGGCCCGAGCTAGAGAAGTTAGCCACACTGCATCCCGAGGCAGGCATTCATTTCCAAGGTCTTAGTTCATGCTACTTGGCCCAGTAAATACTGAAACTGTACCACAGCTGCTACCCTCTATAATCGTACCAAGGACTTTGAGGGTGGGAAGGCCACATCTTTAGCAGCATCAACAGTGTCTGATCCGTGGTATAAAGCAATCGTGCCCAACGTGAGTCATCCACGGTTCCTTTTCAGCGAGTGTTTTCCTGAGCCGTGCCTAGTTCAGGAAGATACCCAAGGATCAACTACCTGCGGGCTATGACAATGGCAATACTTTTACGTCGATCTGTATAAACACAGCAATCTATCTTCCCTGGTTGGTATCCCGGTGTCTTGAATCTGGTGTCATCTTCAAACGCGCAGTTTTTGATCACATATCTGAGGCGTCTCATGTTCATCATTCTGGGAAAAGGGCAGACGTAATCATGAATTGTACAGGACTTTCAGCTGGTAAGCTTGGTGGTGTTGAGGACAGAAAGATGGTCCCTGCTCGTGGACAAATTGTATTGGTAAGGAATGAAGGCGACGGCGCGATGTACGCTACTTCTGGAACAGATTTTGGTGGCGAGGACTTCTGCTATACTATGACACGGGCCGCTGGTAAGCCACAGTTACAGCTCTTCGGGAAGCACTTATTTGACATGTACGAATAGGTGGAGGTACTATTCTGGGCGGGTGCTACCAGATAGGCAATTGGGATTCTCAAGCGGATCCGAATCTTGCAATTAGGATTATGAGACGGGCGGTAGATATCTGTCCGGCCCTGACAGATGGAAAAGGGATCGAGCACCTCAGCATCATTCGCCATGGAGTGGGTTTACGACCAGTGCGCATTGGGGGTCCCAGAATTGAGAAAGAGAAGATCGACACCATGTGGGTGATACATAACTACGGTCACGGTGGCTATGGGTATCAGTCGTCTTACGGATGCTCGCAAGCTGTCGTAAAGCTTCTCGAAGAGGTCTTGTCTGTTCGAGCCAAGCTTTAAGATATGAAAATCTCAGGCACGCTGCTAGTTTTAATTATTGACGAGAGACCTGGTGCTTACATTTTCCCTTGATGCGTCAGATTCAGCAACCCACTGAGACACCACGGGACTGCTATTGCTATTGTAAATACGGCTGTGTCCCACTGGCTTATTTAAGCTGCTGCAACACGGAGTTAACAGTATTCTCACTAAAGAATACAAGTAACACAGTAAAACCTAACATTTGAATTCCAGATTTCGGAATAGATTTTTCACTTCGGTGATATTTCCTTTGTCCGTAAAACTCGTCATTCTCTGTCGACCTTCTTGAACTCTAATGCCGTTTCTCCGGCTACAGGCTTTAACTTTCGGAGGTGAAGATGCTTCTACGCCCATCCAGAGCAGCTATATGGACAATGTGACGTATATGGGTGGAATAAGCTATAGCTTTAGCATTAATTAAAAGGGTCAATCGTAGACTTATCCACGACTTATCATCTGCGAACGTCTGTGTTCGATCTGCTCAACTTCTGTTGCCGTGCGATAAGACATACTTGCCAACTGATGATGCTTTTGAGCTGGGTTGGATGATGGTTGCAAGTGGAATGGGATGAAATCTCTCTATTACATGCCCTGAGAAGATCATATACATCTATCTAAGACGCAGAGGACACTCAGGATAGAAAGGAGTGAAGCTTCCAGCATCGCTATTTGTCTTACAAGATTCCGCAGTAGAGACCTAATTCTCCGTTCACGTCGACATTGCAGCAGCCCCCGCCGCATGGGTGTTTAAGTTATCGTTCCCTGGCCATACATCCTCCGATTTAGGTCAGAGATGGAGTATGCAGTAAGGAAATACCGTCTTTCGTCGCTCAGGGTCGCTTTCAGTCCAATGAACGTCTCCTGCAGGATCTTGTAAGTGAGCCACGGGGTACCATCGAGTCTACAGAAAGCATCCGTCGTTGAGTTGCAGCCACCCCGAAGTACCTGATATGGAATGTCTCGGGGCCAGAGCGGGCTGTCTCCATGGAGGGCAATATGACGTTGTAGTTGATATAGAGCGGTTGTGATGACCCCGCGAAAGGAGGTGTGGTCAAGGGCCTCATTTTTATCGATAATGATAGACACAAATCTTGAGCTGTTAGGTATGTCGTACTGGAATTCTTCTAGATCATTGTCCGCTGTCTGATTTTGAGCTGGGTTCGCTACTATAGATTTGTTGGTCTGGGAAACGACGAATGTTGCAAGTGAACCACCGACAGAAGAACGACGCTCAAGAGAAGTCGAGTCGAAGAAGGCTGTCCGGCAGAGCGTGGAAAAAGGCAGAAGAGCAAGCCACGGCGCCAGAAGACCCATTTGAGGCTATGTTCTTATCTTGGCGTGGTGTCTCAGTATTTGTGGAGGAGAGACATTATGTACAATCAATAGGTCATCCAGATGGCTGCTGAATGGAGCTGTAAAAAGGCCCTGCAACGTCAGTTTTCACGACTTTGAGACTGCTATTCGCGATCAAACCATCGGCCCCGCATGAGATCGAGAGCTGCACGCCTGATTGGAGCGTCCATAAGGGACATGAGAATACAGAGGATCCAATTTCCCATACTCGACTTAGAAGTGATGAACGATTATAAAGGGTAAGGCACAAGGAATGGATGTTGAGATAGATATTTTTTGGGTCCCAATAAACAACACAGCATTGGCAAACCTTTACCACCTTAACACAGAAGTTCCTAGCCATGAGAGTTTTGTCATGCTAGTTCCAAGATTAGCCATCGCAGACACAACCTTACTCAATGTCGGTCTCAAAATGAGAAATCGACGATTTATACCAAAAGTGTTTGAGCCAGAGACGCGTGTGCTGAGGCGACCACGTCACCTTGATGTTTGTCGCCTGCCGTAGGGAACGCCTTGGCCCAACCCAACCTCCTCGACCGTGCAGGCTCCTACGTTGAGATAATTTTTCCCTCGTCTGCATTTCACAACAAATACCTCGATTCTCTTCAAAACTCAGCTTGGACTGGCGGTGAGAAGCCTACAGCTTAATTGACCGACATATCCAATCAGGCTTGTCGCACGAGCTCCAGTCATGGATTTCTCAAACATATTGTGAGAACCCAGCCTTCCTCAACATGCGATTTGGGCGCGCAAACGCTTGCGCAATGCTATCGCCTCTGCGCATCAGTCGCTGACGTTTGAATCTCTTTACACAGCCGGCTTGTCAATCTCGTCGTTGGAGGTGTGATGATACTTGGAGGCATTGGGCAGTTTTTTCCTATAGGCTTGTAAGGCAACCACAAGAAACACCCTCTTGCCGAAGGATTTACTGACACTTGCGATAGCCAGAGTGTTATTGTTGGGTGCTATGTCATTATCTTCGGTGCCGGTAAGCCTCGAACGGATCTATCAGGTGGACGTTTGGGGGCTAATACTTGCGTTCCAGCGACTGTTTTGCTAGAATTCCAAATCCCGCCATACGTATCTCGATGGGCACCATTCCTCTTCAGCTTCCTCGGACGCGGCATTTGTAGGTGTCCTAGCTGTTGTCGGCATTGAATCAAGTGCTGACACGAAATAACAGTCTACATCTTCGTCGGCACAATCCTTCTTCACGAACCAGTCATCCGGATCGTTGCTGGGGCCATTATCGCAATCATCGGACTCGGCTACTGTGTGCTCGAGTTTATACCCTCAATTGAGCCGCCTCAGAATATGCGAGACGCTGGTGGAGAATGGGGAGCCGAGCAAATATGAGAGACTGGGCTACGTGTGGGAAGAACTTAGCAGGGATCCTACCAAAGGGTGTGGGAGGACCATGCGCATTGATCCATGAAGAGGCACTCTTTCCACAACTTTACTATATCAAGATCGAGATCTACGATGATGTGAGGAAGGATTCAAGGGAAATCAGTGCCATGGGCCGGGAATGCGGACTGGTTTTCAAGCAGGATTTTGGCTTAATATCTGTAACCAAAGCACGTTTATGTTTCACATGCCACATGTTTTCCTACCAAGTACCAACAATGAGCAACGCTAGTTCCAAGATCCCATTTGCCAGAGATAGCAAAATGTGCCATCTGAGGCTCAAGTGCCAGTGTTCCGCCATGTCCAGGGAGATCATAGAGCTATTCCCATGACGGAAATGCCAACAGTTGTTGTGACACATGGTTAATCTTATCATCTGGGAGATCCCGACTATCATCGTAAAGTCCTGGCAATATATTATTAGACCTCATCAGCCTTAATCAGGCCACTCCCTAGCCAATCAAAATGATAGATAATCAGATTTGTAATAATCCGGGGATTTAGTTGGAGCATCTGTCCCTGCCGCCAAAAATGCTAATGCGTCCGATCCATAACCGATCAGGCGGCTTTTTCCCCATGCCTCTACACCGTAATGCGCTCTTTCACAGTGCGTGCCTTGAGTAATCCCTTTTTACTAGAGCGCACATCTCATCCCTTCAGTACCTGCATCTGCGGTAGATAACCCGACATAGTGGTCAGCGAGGCAATGCGACGCTCATCTCCTCAGATAATCTTACAGCAACTGTATTGATCCTCCGCTACGGCAAGGTAACCACCCGTAAAATCTCCTTCCTGGCGAGATCTGTCATACCGAGCTAATCTTATCCAGTCTGCCTCACCTAACATACGACACTCGCGACGCGCTGCCTTGTGTTAGTAACTACGAGGGATTTTTGGGCCTGGCCACTATATCATTCTTTCAAAAGCTCTGACAGCCTCATGACACATCTTATCAGCCCCGACCATCTTCACACAATCACATCGGCCTTGCGCCACATCATACCATACATGTGGAGATGAGCGTAGTAATGTCAGCAAAGGAGTAAGAGATGTCTTCACAGGAACCGCCACTCTCCCATATGTCAGAGACCCAAACCACAAGGCGGTCAGCGGACTTTGAATATGAGGCCGCCGAGCAACTCCTGCAACACTCGCGAAGGCGGCGCGAAGGCAATGGGGACACCGTGACATTAGTCGGAGAACACACATCTTTACCAGACTTTGCTACGAATTTTGGTAGCGCAAGTGAGGAGCAAAAAGACGATGGCGGACCACAGGGACAGAGCCAGGAGGAACAAAACAATTCCCAGGATCGCCAGGCAGACGCAAACTATGCAGTAATTCCACCAGCCCTCGGGCAAGTTTGCAGGTGAGGATGACGTACTTTTTAGTAATAAGTATGGCGTTGGGTAGAGTACTGACGGATTATATTCAGCAATTGCGGCACTACCCACACGCCTCTTTGGCGTCGATCTCCCAATGGCTCGACTATCTGCAACGCTTGCGGACTATATCTCAAGAATCGGAACATTTCTCGTCCCACTAACCTCAAGAGGCCGCCTTCGCAGCCTATCTCAGCCCATGACTCCGAGATGGATCCCCAAGAGCATCAACGGAGTCTATCGCCTCTGGCTAGCGATAGTGCAACACAACAAAGTAGATCCACATACGTGTCTGCAGGGCAGATACCCACAGGCTCCTGTCCGGGTGGGGGGCATTGCAATGGCACTGGAGGTGCTGACGGCTGTAATGGCTGTCCAGCATACAACAATCGTGTTTCGAAAACCACGCAAGTTGCTATAATGCAGACACCTACGGATGTAACACAACCGGATGTTCGAAATGAGGATATCTATGGCACCCGTACCCCGCAGGATGACAATAGTCCAAGACCTTCTATATCTAATATTCATGAGGGCGTCACTCAAAATACCACCAGTCTTGTTCTTTCATGCCAGAACTGCGGAACGACTATTACTCCCTTGTGGCGGCGAGACGAGAGTGGTCGCACGATCTGCAATGCTTGTGGTTAGTCCTGTATGCCGTATCACCTTCTATCAATTCTGACAAATCTTAGGGTTGTATCATAAGCTTCATGGTGTGCATCGGCCGGTCGCTATGAAGAAATCTGTCATAAAGCGTAGGAAGAGAGTAGTGCCAGCCACGAACGAACAAGAACATAATGCACCTCAGCTCTCGACTTTTCCAGTCTCCCCAACGCCCGCCCCACAGCGCATTACCAGCCCTGAGGGTCAGGGTAAACAGCGATATTCTGGAAGCATAGATGCTCCAAGCCCTCTCGATCTCCGTCCCAATCCCGGTCATCTCGACAGTCCTGAAGTACGTAACAGACAGCGGATCGATGCGAGTATGGATCCCAACAGTCCTTCGAATCTTGCTCTTCGTCAGCATGAGCAAGCCATCGAGCAAACTCACATTGATCAACACCACTACGAGCCTCCACCAATTGAAGTTGATTTCACAGGCTACCGATTAGACCAACGGCAGGACAATAGACGGAGACCTTCAACTCATCCACAACATCTCCCTTCTTTATCGAGCATCCACGACCCATCCTTACAACCTACCGATCCCATCTCATTAACTTCACGACTCAGTCCACTTCCAAATTCTTCATCTCGAAAACGAAGTTACGATAATGCAGAGCGTGATAATCCTTCACCATCTACACCACAAAGTACTACTAAACGTCTAAGCTCCATCTCATCTCTTCTTAACCACCCACAGCAGTCTACCACTGAGGACATGCCCATTGACCCAAACCTCTCCAGCATTGGCCAGCAACAGCCACGATTACATCGACACTCACATCCAGACTCTCAACCACATCGATATCAGTTGCCTCCGCCGGAAAGTCGGCCAAGGCAAAGCACGAGCAGTGACCCCGGGGGATGGGAAATGAGGGAAAGAAAGGCGAAATTGAGGAGGGAAGCAGAGCAGATGCGGGAAATGCTGAGAGCGAAGGAGAGAGAGCTTGAGGAATTGGATGGCGAAGGTTAAAATTTTTGTTAAGATTCTTGTTCTTGGACAATTGGAATCATATACACAGAGATACCATAGCAGTAGAATGCAACATTGTACAGTTTTAGTCGCGTATGATCTAGGCCGGCAAGATTGGAACCCCACTGTCGTACCATATAACTCTTCATCTTCCCGTACCCACCTCCCTACGAAGCCGACTTAGGCCTCTTAGTCCCATACTTCGACCTCGCCGTAATCCTATTTCCCACACCACCCTATCAATCACACATTAGCCAGCCTCCAAACACTCCCTCCCCCGAAACCCTCAGAAAACAACAAAAAAAAACTCACCAAATCCATCGCCCCCCTAACCAAATGATACCTCACCCCCGGACAATCCTGGCTCCTCCCCCCCCTCACCAACACCACACTATGCTGCTGCACATTATGCCCTTCCCCACTGATATAACACGTCACCACCCGCCCACTACTCAATCTCACTTTCGCAACCTTCCTTTCGGCGGAATTCGGTTTTTTCGGGTTCATGGTTGACACTTTTAAACAGACGGCTTTCATGTGGGGACGGTTGACGAGAGCGGGGGAGACGGGGTGGCGGGCGCGTTGGGGTTTGCGGGGTCGGCGGAGGACTTGCATTAGGGTTGCGTGGGTGGGGAGGGTGGTTGTGAAGGGTCGAGAGGGTTGGTGGACAGGGGTTGTGGTTAGGATTG
>KI911118.1:339557-517202 GCA_000482085.2 Cladonia metacorallifera KoLRI002260 | reverse complement strand
GGAAGGGGAGGCGGAGGAGGGAGGTGGGGGTGGGTGGTGGCATTGTTGTGAGTGTGGTTGTGGTTGGGATGTTGGAGATGGAAGAAGGTATTTTGATAAACGCTAGGACTAGTTCTGGTCAGAGAGCGCCAAGACGTAAACTGAAACGCGAATCTTGGAATAACTTGGACATAGGCACTGCTTTTGGACTTCAAAAAGCCTCTCATTCGTGAATGCAGTACTTTTCTATGTCTATCTGACTCTACTCGTCTAGCGCTCTAGTCAATGCAGTCCGAATTCTATTCTACTAACAAGCGCATGCTCTCAAAATGTGAATCAGGACTTCTATGTGACCAAAATGTAGCCGCTCGGGACTCAGAAATTCTTCATTTTTGCTTGCTCAGCACTCTCTTCGGCCACCGCCTTGACCGTGGTCTTTCCTTCCCTAAGAGCATTACGATTTAGCGTCCTGTGTTGCTTACGATAATGGTGAGGAGCTTACAAGATGGCTTTTGTGGTCGCAAGGATGGAACTCCAGTCTTCAAAAACGGTGAATGGCACCCCTTCACGCTCACAGTACGTGATGAGGTCTAAAGAGCGTCAGGAAGAGTATCACCCCCAGTGGGGAAGCGCTGGCTTACCATGACCCTTTTTAGCGAACAGCAGGTCAGTCTCGCGGGCTGCTGACAGATCTGAGACACCGTCTCCAGCATAGAGCATTACGGGTCTTGGGTCGTTTGGCCTCTCCTCAAAATGCTCGCGATATGGTCGAATCGCCAAAGACTTATCATGTCCATGATGGCTATCATCGTGGAACTTCAATTGCCAACCCCCTTCTTCATCCTTCGTTTTCGGAGGGCGGTCCACCGCTTCGTTGCATATAATCTCAATATCATTGGCCTCTGGGCCCACGAGGTGTACGAGAAGAGCTCGGATGATGGGCAGCATGCCTGAAGAGAGGACTATAACTGGGACATGGTTTTCTCTGGACCACTTATAGAAGTCGTTGAAACAGGGATCCAGCTTGATATTCTCACACAGGAGTTTGATGCACTCGGGGAACGGGGTCTTGACGCTGTCCATCATGGCAGTAAACGCATCTCTGCAGGACTAATTAGACCGGCAGAGATCCTCGTCCCGTTCCACATTCGACTCTCCATACCGGAACGATATCCTGTTGTGAAGCACATCTTGATTGAGGTCGTATCTTCCCTGGGCACCGAAGCCGAGTTGGTCAGTCTGGACGGGTTTTGTTAGTGCAAGGTCATGGTCAATATGGAGAAATACTTGCCAACCAGTCATTGCCTAACCATTTCTGATTAGCCAATACAAATCCGAACAGTGGTATAGTCACTTACTGTCCTTGAGCGTTATCGTCCCATCGAAGTCGGTAAAGAAGATAATTTTGGGCTTCTCATTCAACGTCTCTGGGTAAGGCATCCTTGCTGATTGAGACAGGAGAAGAGAAGAAGAAATTTGCAGATCCCGTAAGGGACTCCGACTGCTTTCTATATGCGATTATGAGCTATTGATGCTCTCAGACTTTGCGGAGATGTTCGATGTGGCTTGTTGACTTTAAAAGGCTCTTTAACTTTTTCGATCGCGGGGCTCGCGGGGCTACTTTTCGCCAAGCACGTGAACCCGTGTTTACCCCTCGCCGTTAATACTTATATAAGCATGAACATCCAAGAGACGTCAAGCCTTCTCCATTCTCTTCATACTCATGTCAACCTCCTTGACCTTTGGCATGATAGCCATTCCTTCGGATCATGTCCTTCAACAAGTTGCCCAATGAAATAATCTACCAGATCTCCTCAAGAGTTCAACCAGCAGACCTTGAGAATTACGGTCATACGAGTCACCGAATCCAAAACATCGCAGCACCATTTGTGGAAGAGCACAGACAGCTCAAGGAAAGGTACACAAAGATATTACTAAACCATATCGATGCCGCTAAGCTATTCTACGAAATATGTGCTCGGCCGTGGGTGGCACTATACCCTCGGCATCTCGAGGTCAAGTCGAATAGGGAATGGAGGACCTTCGAAAACTCCCGGAACAGAGTGCGAGCTGCACAGGTGGAGGAGGCAATGATGAAAAGGAGCACTATTGACGTGGATGATATCTGGTGTACCATACGAAGGACTGGCCTCATCCTAGAGTCCGACATAGGTGTTTGGGTCCACGCAATAGACCGAGGAGATGAAGACTATCTTTTCGCTATCATGCTTGCCTGCCTACCGAACTTGGAACGAGTCATAGTCCGGCTGGATCGGATTATGCTTGAGCAGGTTAAAGAGATGGTCCGCATGATTAAGCGGCAGCCTTCCAACCCTTATCGTCTCAAGGCACTCTCAAAGTTGCGTGACGCTAGGGTCATAGAAAGGGAGGGCTCGAACACTTGTGACTTGGAGCTCTTCCCACTGCTCGCATCACTCCCAGGAATACAAATTCTCCAAGGCCGCAATCTGGTTGGGATGTACCGAGAGTGCTATCGGGATGGATGGCTCTCTTACCCTGGTGCTAGCTCGACCATCACCCACATCTCCCTCGAGACATGCGGCATGTCAGTAGAAGGTCTCGAGAAGCTTTGCAGCAGCATCAAGACATTGCGAAGCTTCAAATATGTGGCACATCGAGCTGGTTGGGGTTTGCGAAGCATTGTAGACGTGCTCAAAAATGCCAGAGGGACCCTTGAAGAGCTTGTGCTGTCTACCGGTGCAGGAGGTTATCGATTCATCGGCACTTTACGAGCTTTCACGTCGCTAAAACATCTTACAGTGGATTCTGGCATGCTGATACAGCGCGGGAAGATGTCAAGGGCCGTCGACATACTGCCTGCCTCTATTGAGACTGCGACCTTGGCGGGCAATAGCCTCACTCGGCCTCACGAGGAGCAATTCTTGGCGGACCTTTACAGACCTAGTTTTTCATTTCCCAAATTGCGCAATTTGCGGGTGGACGATAGCTGGGGACTTAGGGATATTGGTCAAGACCGTCTGAAGTTTCAGCAAGAGTTCCATAAGCAAGCCTCACCGGCATGGATGATTCGGTATCGCTAGCTTCCTCTCTTTCAGGTTATCCATGTTATATATACGTCTATTTACCATCGTTATCACTCTCCCTCCCGTGCTATCATACCTAAAGATCATACGCCCGGTTGTTGATGGCTGTTGAGGCCCAATCGGACCTGAACTATTCCCCCGTCCTTGAGAGTTTGAAGGGTTTTGTCGTCTTCCACCTTGCTAGGATGTTCGCTAGCAGGGTGTCCATGAGCCAGTCCAGCGTTGTCCTTTGCGTCTTTAAAAGAATTCACCATCTCTACCAGCCTATTCACGAGCTCAAGCATCCTCCGGCCTACCCACTGGAAATGTGTCACCAGTGCTCTCTCTGCAGCGTTGGCAAGGCATGTCAACGTCCTGCACAGCCAGGAGAGAGTGTTTTCCCCTTTTTTGTAACACGATCACTTCTATTAGCGGTACACGGAGTACATCCCGAAGACGAGCCAAGAATACCGCGCCAGGCTACGGGCCTTTCGGGCATTGATCCTCCTCCCCTTACCCCTCCTCAATGCCCTAAAACCCAAACCCCAACCCCACGAGCTACTTTTCGCTACTAAAATTGACTATTCCTACAAACAAACAATGCAACTCTGGAGAAGATCTCAAATATCTTCTTCCGTATTTAAGGTGATCCACTTAGGTCTCTATCCAGTTGTATGATTAAGACTCTCCTTTCTATTAGGAATGAGGCTCGAGGGAAAGGGGGGGGGAAAGAGAAAGGGGAGGGAGGTGGGGGATGGATGTATCTTTGGTTTCTATGGGTGTGGTGGGGGTAGGTGGGGGGTGGTTTTTAAAGGGAAAGGTGGGGTTTGGGCGTTGTGGGTGTGGAGCGGTAGGAGGGAGGTATTGGGTGGGTGGTAGGGGGTGGAAGTATTGGGTAGGTGGAGAGAGGGGAGGAGGTGAGCGGTGGGAGAAGAGAACCCATGGGGCTGTTTATTTTGGGTGGAGGGGGAGATGATAATATGAACAACCCGAAACAAGCAACGGCTTAATATTCACTTCTATCCATCTATCCAGCCATATCTCAACTCACGTGCTCTTGTTACGTTCCGACAGCCCCCATTTTATTCGGGGTATACTGCATCCCCATTAACTACTTAAATACCAACAGATATTTTATACTCCTTTAAGAGAGACGCGTTGGGTTTCTGCAGATTAGCTGCTTCGAGGACTTGAGATTTCTGCTTTCTGTTAGTACGGAAAGGGATGGGATGGGTTTGAGAGGAAGGGGATGGGAAGGGGAGATGGAGAGGGAAGGGAAGGGGGTTTGGAGCGTTTTTGAAGATGGGGTCAGGGAAAGGGTGAGGTACATCAGTCGAGAGAGGATTTGGAAAATAAGAATCGAGGCGGGAGGGTGGTGTGGAATGTTGGGAGGAGTGGTTATGATGGTGGGGATGAAGGCGTGGGGATTGGAATGTTTAGGACGGAGAGAAGGGTTTCTTTCTTCTTATGAGAAGGTGCTGGGATCAAGTGAAGACAAGACGAGACGAGAGGCAACGGAGAATTTGGAGATTCGTGCCATTGCCTATAGAGAGAATGAGACGCGTGAGTTAGTGCATTGATAGAGAGAGACTGGTGTATGTAGTATGCAAGAGAAAATGGTTCATCTGTCATTGTGCTTTCTGCCGGATATGCGCTGGTGCGCCTATGGAGAGAGTGAGACTATGGAGCTAGTTCATTTAAGTAAAGAGACTAGAGTATGTAATATGCAAAAAAGAACGGTGTATTTGTTGTCCTTCTTGCAGGACGTGCGCCGGTGCACTTTATCCTCCATGTCCATGCGGTTCACCAAACGAAACCGTTACTTATATATTGGCCAAGCCGGTGATTTTAGGTCGGTAAGTTTGAGTTGAAACTGCGGTTGTGCTATACTTTGAAAGAGGAAGACCTGGCGAATACTTTGGGACGTTTGGGGGGATATTAGGTGTTAATCATCCTCTGGAGTTTTGTTAGTTGGGTTGTCGTATTCGAGGAGAAGTATTCGCTGAGTGTTTGCTAAGCTCATGGGCTGCATTCGAGTGTATTGCCGGAGGTATATCTCAGCACAATGTGATTGTAGATATAGAGTATATAGGCGGCATTAGGCTTGCGTAGCGATGTTTCGCTGCATGAAATTTCTGACGATCAACCATGACAGCATTACTAACAGCATCTGCGATCATTAGTATCCCTATGGACTCGCTGAGTCTTGTGCATGATCTCTTACCAAGGGCACAGCGGCTATGAAATACCTAATATACTTGTAAGTATAACGAAACGGTGTAGGTGCCTTCATCCTACCACTTCATAGATGGGTAACTCCGGACTTCAGACACGTTCATGCCAAATACACCGGCCAGAAAGGTTAGGGGTAGGAAGATAAATGTGATCCAACTCAGCCGCCATAAGCTGGTGTTGATCTCGAGAGACTGACGGGCGTCACGAATGCTGATGGATTTATAGACCTATATGCGTTGTTACCCACCATTTGATTGAACTATGTTGGTCAAGGATTTACCAGATCTATCATATTGGCCACTGGTTTCTTGAGAGACTCGTCAATTTCGTTGCTTAACCGCTTGAACTCTAATATGTTTTGGCTCAACCAGTCTGGGCCGAAAGGCCTTTCCACAAGAAATACTAGACTATTCTGGATGTCTTCCATGAGAAGCAAGTGAAACTTAATGAGCCTCTCAGCTTCCGAAATTTGCTTTGTTATGCTCCACAGTGCAGATGACCACTGGTCGTTTGCCGGCTGACTGTAGGTTCTCTCCTCAAGGACAGCAATGTAGTTGTCGATGCAAAGAATGAAATCGCTCCATTTTCTAGCGACAGCTTCAAATATTATTTGTACTATTGCAAATGCAATGGCATTGCCCGAAGGTTGATTCACAAGATCGAAGTCTTCCAGCAAATTTTTCCAGGTATCCGGGCTAGATATTAAGTCCTTGGTTGTAATTCTCTTGTGAGTTCTATCAAAAATCATCACATAATTTTCGAGACTTTTCCTGTACGAATCGACAAAGAAAAGTTCTTTCCCTTGCCTGTTGTTGACTTGGATAAACACCGCGATCTTCTGTAGACAGCTAGTAGGCAGATTCTCGGAAAGCAAGTTTCTATCTTTTATGTTGGGTACCGCTGATGTAGCAACAGAAGCCCTGAATGGTTCACTGGTTGGCTGGTATGCGACAAGATTTTCTATACCAAAGGCCGTCCTGATAACGTTGCGAGTCTTGTCAATCACTGGTCGCCAGAATTCGGTTTGCCGAATTGGCAAATGTCGATTGCTGTTTGCAAGGTTACCAATACACCAATCAAGAAAGTTGACTCGGTTACGATTGAAGTCAAGCGAGAAAAAATTCCGGAAAAGTCTTCGGAATGCCCTCCAATCGTCTTGAATATGCCTGCCAGCATCTCAGCAAGCTTGATCTGATGACATAATCTAGTGCCTTACACTAATCTCACATCGCCTGTAGGTTGCTTATTTCTCGTCTGAGAGGGTCTGAGCATTGGTGAACGGTTAGAAGCTGAGAACTAGTACTAACATCAGATACCTTCAGTTCCAGAGCATATTCATCATCCACAACCTCGTGGCTCCTTACATCTGTCGTTATTGAGGTAAGGTCTATTGTGGGCTCACTTGTAGCTCCTGAATCAGACGTGGGAGTCTCCATAACGTTTGACATAGTCTCGACGTCGTCTCGGGTTTCCGACGACTCCAGGGGTCCCATTTGAATATGAGCTAATTCATCAGGCACTGTTGGTTCTGGTACGGGCACACGAATACCATTGAGGCCACCTTGTTTACCTAAGGCCGAGGGATTGCGATTGCCATACTCCACAAAGATAATGCTCCTCTGATGAGTAAGTGGATTCAGTAAAAATGGGCCGCCTGTCCCAATAGGTCCATGTTCTACGAGAGCTAGCCCAAGTTCCGCGAATTTGCGGACTGTATCTCCTTCACGAATTCGGCATTTGCGCCTCAATTGAAGCTTGTGTAATAAAGCCACATGGACTGGTTGTGTTGAAGGTGGCTCGGGATCTGCCTCGTCTTGCCCGAGGCCAGGAGGCGCATTAGGTTTAGACAGTGGGCTATCAGTATCATTAGACGTCGCGACCAGTCTTCGATTAGCCCTAGTGACCCTTGTGAAGAAAGGATTGTAGTTCGCGTTGCCGTCGTCTTCTGCGGTGCGATTGGTTTCTGCGTCCCATAGATCGCGCCGTGCTCCACGCCGGTATTTATACATCGTTCGCGCCAACTTGAGGATAGTGAGATGCGATTGAAGGATAGCATGCCGACCAAACTGCGGGGGGTTTAGAGGGATCAGTAAGACCAGGCAACAATCAACCCGAAATACGGCTATGCCAGGCTTCCAAGTTCTCGGAAGCCGAGTTTACGAATACCGCATATTAGTCAATCACGAAATGGTCTAGTCAGCTTCCGCCCACCCAATCAGTTCCCTCCACGCTCCTAAGAAAGGCGATCTTCTTGTACAAGAGGCACACATAGATGATATATGTGCCTCAAACCTATATGTGCCTGTTAGTGACTTCTATGTTCAGTACTATGCATTCCGCCGAGTAGTCCTAGCTTTAAGACTGCAAAATGCTTGCAGCCTTGTCAATTAAGTGTCTAGCTTGGTGAAAGCTTTGTCTATATGCTGTGGCTCTATCAGCTGTTCTCTATCAACTGAAAGGTATTAGTGATCTATGAGACAACGGGATCAAATGAAAACTGTATGATCAACATGCTACTTCCGTACCACTGATTAAGCCATAGGCTTTCCCGCCTTTTGATCTTCCTTTAGCTTGTCAAGCAGCTCCTGAGGTGGGCTCTGCCTATATCCCTGTGGATTGTTCTCGGTCCACCTCCACAGGTCTTCGCACGCATCGTACAACGTGCGCTCAGCTTTCCAGCCAAGCTCCTTGTTGGCTCTTGTTGGATTGGCAGTCAAGTCCAGAACATCGCCTGCTCTGCGTCCCACGACCTCATATGGGAGGCTCCTACCAACAGCATCGCTGAAAGCCTTGATCATGTCAAAGACCGTACTACCTTTCCCGGTACCCAAGTTCCATGCTTTTACACCTGGGTGGTGATCCCGTAGGTAGTTGAGGGCAACGAGATGACCTTTTGCGAGGTCGAGGATGTGAATATAATCACGGATGGCGGTACCGTCTTTCGAGGAGTAGTCTACGCAGCATGGTGTGAGTATACGATTTCCATAAGGGCCACCGGAATACGAAATAGCGTCCCTACCGTCTCCAAAGACAAGCAATTTCTCTCGCTTTCCAATCGCAACTTGGGCAAGTAGGGGAAGCAGGTTGTACGGTACTCCCTGGGGATCTTCGCCCATGACTCCGCTTGGGTGGGCGCCAGCTGGGTTGAAATATCGCAGTAAAGCAGCATTCCAGTGCTCGCCTTTCTTTCCTTGTTTCTTGAGATTATTACGTTGAGCCTCCACGTGATCGGTGATGATAGCCTCATTCGTGGCCTTGGTGCGACCATAAGGGTTGGTGGGCCCAATTGGGCAGTGTTCGGGGATGGGAATCATGTTCTCGAAACGGGTAGCGTCGCCGTAGACGGTGGCAGAAGAAGAGAAGACGATGTTGGAGACATTGTGACGTGTCATAGAGCTGAGAAGGCAGATGGTACCATAGACGTTCGTACGGTAGTACTCCAGGGGGATCTCGCCAGATTCGCCTACCGCCTGCCATTGGTCAATGTACGTCCCACTAAGGCTTTTGGCAAGCCTCAGGAAGCACAGCATTTCGGATGACAAGTGAGATCTTGAGGGGAAAGCTCTGAAGGCATACCTTCAAAGCAGCAAAGTGGATAACACTGTCAATATCAGGATGCGCCTTGAAGACCTTGTCGAAGTCCTCCTCTTTCCTGATGTCGACATTGTAGAACTCAGGTCTCTTGCCAGAGATGAGCTCAATTCGATTGATTGTCTCTTCGGAAGAATTGAGCAAGTTGTCCACAATAACAACCTTGTAGCCAGCCTCGAGGAGGGCAAGCGCTGTGAAGGACCCAATGTAGCCGCAACCTCTAAGAAGAGTTAGTACGCATTCTATACCGAGACAGTGGAACCTACCCTGTAACGAGCACTGAGCCGACAGTCATGATTCGTACCGGTTTACTGGGACTTTTGGGGTGTCAATTGAGAGATTTAGAGCTCTGAAAAGCTGAAAAGAGCTGTCAGGCACAGCGAACGATGATTGGCCGCCAAGGCAGTCCTAACATTAGTTGTCGAACTGCCCAACTTAGGCAACGGTTCGATCTGTTTAGGGACATCGGTAGAACACCTGCTCCACGCTGCCGAAATCTGGGGCTTGAACCCCGCTGACATATTGCGTGCAGTTCATGCGTGGGGTTTACCAATGTTGGATTATTCACCAATTAGTACAAGCGCCCAATGGGTATAATACGGAGCGTTCTCACAGAGTAGCTCTATTTGAACCTCTCAATTGAGACACCCTCCTATGTCTCTACGATCTCACTCTATCCTCACAAAGATCCCCACTCAATTGACCAAAACAACCCCCCGACTATCCCTCCTCCGCACCCACCTCTCCCCCAGAACAATGGCATCCCACACCGTCCCCAAAACAATGAAAGGCATCCTAATCGAAAAAACCGGCGGCCCCGAAGTCCTCCAATACAAAACCGACCTCCCCGTCCCGACCCCCAAAGCCGGCGAAATCCTCGTCAAAAACGAATACATCGGCATCAACTACATAGACACCTACTTCCGCACCGGTCTCTACCCCTCCCCCAAACCCGAAATCCTCGGCAGAGAAGCCTCCGGCACTGTCATCTCTCTCGGCCCCTCTGTCTCAGACTTCTCCATCGGCGACCGCGTCGTCTGGATGGGCACTGCCGCTTACGCTGAATACAGCGCCGCCCCTGCCGCCAAAACTGTCAAGATACCCCCTGCAATTGGCTCTGCGGACGCATGCGCAGCTATCCTCCAAGCCCTCACCGCTTTAACCTTAACCACTGAATCCCACCCTGTCCAAGCTGGCGATTGGATCCTCGTCCTTGCTGCCTCTGGCGGCGTAGGCGGCTGGCTGTGCCAGATTCTGAAAGCTATTGGTGCGCATACTATTGCTGTTGTGGGCTCGGAGGGGAAAGTTGCGGTTGCGAAAGAGAATGGGGCGGAGGTTGTTGTTGTGGAGGGGGAGGGGGTGGTGGAGGAAATGGTGAAGGAGGAGACGGGAGGGGAGGGGGTGAGAGCTGTTTTTGATGGGGTGGGGAAGACGACGTGGGAGAGGAGTCTGGCGGTTTGCGCGAGGAAGGGGACGGTGGCTAGTTTTGGGAATGCAAGTGGGGCTGTGGAACCGTTTGCTATTTCGTAAGTTTGATCTTGGTTACCTTCCTTGGGTTCAGTTCGGTACAGAGGGGAGGTTGGAGGGATCGCTAATGAGTAATGGTGCAGGAGATTGAGCGCGAAGAATATCAAGATTGTAAGACCGAGTCTATTTAATTATGTGCACACCAAGGAGGAATGGGAGCATTACACGAGCCGGCTGTGGAAATTGATGGAGGAGGATAAGATGACGGTCAGAATCCATGACCTCTATACTCTCAAGGATGTAGCGACAGCACATAATGTAAGCCTGACCTTATTCTTCTTTGCGGAGAGACTAGCTAATGGACCTGATAGGATCTGGAGGGC
Source organism: Cladonia metacorallifera KoLRI002260 (assembly GCA_000482085.2). NCBI lineage: Eukaryota > Fungi > Ascomycota > Lecanoromycetes > Lecanorales > Cladoniaceae > Cladonia > Cladonia metacorallifera. Next base: position 506,503 of record KI911118.1, on the reverse strand, counting down.
CGAAAGAGTATGGGCAAGCTCCTCATGACGCCGTAAATTAGAACGCAAGTAAATAATGTGCTCTGACTGTTCCGTCCCCCGAGTTTAATCATTATCTGGAAATGATGAGACTCGTGTACTTGTCAGCTCAGTCCTTGGCTACCACATCAAATGTGTCCTCCAAGACTTTGTCGTCATTTCCAGAGACTTCCTTCTCTTCACTCTTGACCTTCCACAACACCGGGATCGCCAAGACCACCGCCTTTCAGAGCCACATCTGGCTTAGCACTATCCGCCTCATCTTCCTCAGCGCCATGCTCGGTTTTTTTGCTCGTAAGGAAAAATTCATCGAAGTCGTTATCGTCTTTAGGTCCTAATCGCTTTGCTCCAGAAACCCCAGCCGTTCTTTGATCAAGCTCCTTCTCCCCCACTACCTCTGCCTCGCTTAGATTTGATTCAGGGGCTTGGTTCTCATGGTCCTCAAAACCTTCATCCATATTATTCCCACTGGTGTTCTTGGGCCTCATAGGCAACCACTCCTTTTCCGGCTCCCTCCACCCACCCATCATCTGGTTAGGCGAACGCGTAAAGAACGAGCAATGTACCCCGTCAATAGCGTCGAAGTAAGAGACCCCAAAATTAAGATGGGTGACTTTGGTGCCGATTTTCATGCCAATGAACATGTACTGTAGGACGTCTTCTTCGATCCAGAATTCGTAATGCTTGACGTCTGGGACTTTGGCTGCCGCCGTGGCTTCCTCTTCCTCCGTTAAATCTTCATCCTCTGCAGCGCTGACATCGAACCACGACCTAGCCTTCAACTTACCGATGGTTTTGAGCCCAGTGCATTGGCGCTGCGCATATAAGGATCGGGCTTCGTCATTGGGCAGGATGATGTCAATCACTTCGAGCCCCACCTCCTCAGAGCTAGTGATGTGGCATGTACTCTCTGTGAGATGCTTCTTGTATGTTCGGAAGATTTCGTCGTCTGCATTAGCTGCGAGAGCGAATTTGAAAACCCTGCGAGCCTGTTCTGGGTCCATGCCCGCATTGGCCTTCTTTTCGTCCTCGTCCATCCATTCGCAATTAGCCTCATATATGCCTTGGTACATACCGCCGAAAAGTATGGAGCAGGCCATGTTGAAGTCGCCTGGGAGAAGAGGAAGCATTTGTCCAATCTGGCATAGTTCCTTTTGTCCTCGATCGCACAGGTTACGGGCGGCATTGATTTGAGATTGGTACTCGGGGCAGACGTCGTGATGGAGCAGGTAGTTCAGGAAGTTGCGGATGATACTGACGTGGGATTTGATCGTCTCTTCGCTTGTTAATTCCCACTTGCTTGGATAATCGGATGATCTGTGGTTCTGTTAAGCTGTATCTCGCCACTGAAGCCCTGATGTGACTTACAAGAAAGACTTTAGGCAGCCCTCAAAGTCTACTACCCACACGGTGTCACCCTGGCCACCTTTGTCGCCCCCCACATAGTGTGTTGCGTTGAGCTCTGCAATCTCCGCGGCATTCATTGTTGAAAGCGCATTAGCATCGAGTCCTCCGGAGAACATCTTCGGCCCTCCTTCGACACCACCATGAATGAGATATTTGTCGAACAGGTTCTTCCGGTCTGAGTCCATTCTACGCTTTGTGCCGAAGCGTTGGATCGCTGTCTCGATACGCCTGTAGGTGGATCAGTTGATAGTCTCAAACCTACTTGAGCAAGAGGACATACTGTGCGAAAGGATAGTAGCTTTGAGAAGGTTAGCCTGGTGCATCTTGGACGGCATTTTACTCACGCATCATAGATGGCTTTCTCTTCCTCAAACTCTTCTGGCGTGAGAGGTGCATCTACATAGTACTCCTCGAAACCACTAGGGGCGTTCTAGTTCGAAGACATTGAAGTCAGCATAAAATTGTCGGAACGGACTGAGAGTAGTACCAGTCCTCTCTGGCTCTTGGGCTTTCTCTTCTTCTTCTTTTTGGTCCCAACCCCAATTCCAGGTCCTTCGTTCGTCTGACCAGAACCCTCCACATCGTCATGTTCTTCATTCTCGGCTAGGACTGGCTCATTTGCTGAATCGGCTATGACAACTCGTTTTGGATTTGGATTAGCGTTGGACTTGGTCTGGGAAGGAGGCGTTTGCTTCAATGAGGCGCCACTTGTCAAAGCCACTGAATTTGGATCGATCTCGCCCAGCACCTGAGGCTTCGAGGTACCATCTACTCTATCATGCTGTCCATTAGTATCGGGGCTTGACTCGGGCAGAGACTGTGGATCAGCTGTAGGGATACGCGAAGAGACGATGCTGTTGGCCACACTAGTAGATCTTTTGTCATAGCCAGTCAGGTCTTCACGCTCATTAGCCTGATCACCTTTGTCCTGATCTGCCATATTAAATAGGTCATATGAAGATCACGCGGGAATGAGAGGTGTTGTGGTATTCGATGTGCGATAAAATTATAGAGTTGAAGTAAGGAAAGGATCACTGGAGATTAACTTTCAAATAGAATGAATCATGTCCTATTGTGAAGGAAGTTGAAGCCCTTGGGAAGTGTAATTGAAGTGTGTTCACGCTTTAGTGAAGCTCCTCAATAGCAGTAGACGTCTACTGCTTCAAAGTAGTGTTGGGCGCTGCTGGAGCTGTCCGCCAACATTACAGGCCGATGTGTCAAGCAGAGCGGCGAAGTCTGAGTCGCCACTGTCAGATCTCCTTCCTTTGCTATTTTAGGTGAGGCGTCGTCTGCGGGGTCATTCTCCGAGCAGGAATGAAGCAAAGCAGATTGGATATCTTGAGGTAGCCTCACGCGTAGATCAAAGAGTACAACGCTAAGTGCCTAGAGATTATCAGTAATTAAGGTAAGTTCGGAAGAATAAGGGTACGCTATCGGAACACTTTCGGGGGGCGTTTCGTACCCTCGACAGCCCTGCCAAGAGACGCAATTAGCCGGGCATTACCTTACTGTACTGTACCTAATTCCTACCTCGGACTTTTTCTTCTCACTTCCATCTTCAGCTTTCACAGGCGCGGACCGCCGCGAGGCTAGGTAATACGTGGCTTTCACATGGCCTCCCCCGGGGCCTTGAGTCTTGCTTGATGCTTTAAGACTCCATCTCTCCTTCCCATCATGTAAATTCATCCACACCGTGCCCTCACAAGATGGCCGACAAGAAATCCTTCCGCATGTCCCAGCTTCGCCCGTATGACAACATCGCTGCCGGCCAGTAAGTCTTGCCACCTCCCCATGCTACAGCGTCCAAGTCGCTGAATGCTGTACAGCGATGGTGTCCTTTCAGATTCATCAGGCACGATAGTCATCAAGCCTTGCAAGCAATCTGAAATCGATTTCTACAACTCAACTTTAGCACATCCCCAATTCCTACCACATATTCCCACATACATGGGCTGGATCCAACTGAACCAAGAAGCAACAGCAGCGGCGCAGGCAGCTGGGACTCTGATACTGCCAGGGCAGACCGAGCTTAATACGTCGGCTGGATCTAGAATCGCCGACGCACCACTCATTGAGAAGGAATGGACACCTTCGAACGGAGAGAGAATAGAAACAGATATGGCTGTGGTCTTGGAAAATGTCGCGACGGGTTACATAAAGCCTAACATCGTTGATGTCAAACTCGGCGCAAGGCTCTGGGCGGACGATGCTCCTTTGGCGAAGAGAGTGAAGCTGGACAAGATCGCGGAAGAAACTACAAGCAAGCCTCTCGGTCTTCGCATTGCTGGTATGAAAACGTTCCAAGACCTAGATAATACCATACAAGAAGGTACCACAGCCGACGGCTACAAACTCTACGACAAGATGTACGGGCGCAGCTTCAACACCGAAACCGTGCCCGAGGGCTTTCGGGAATATTTTCGCTTGAACAACGAAGAGAGACCGAAGGCGCCCATGAGAAAAGTTATCAGAAGATTTATCGACGACCTAGACGAAATGGTAAAAGTAATCAATAACGAGGAAAGTAGGATGTACTCTGCGAGTCTTCTTTTCGTGTACGAAGGCGATCCACAAGCCCTTAAGGAAGCTTTCTCAGTAGAAAAAGGGCTCATTGAAGCTCTCCAAGAAGAACACCCAATACAAATCGATAATCATGAAGACCATGACAGTGGAGAAAGCGAGGAAGAAGACCGACCAAAATTTCCACCTATACAGAGCCTCAAGCTGATCGACTTCGCACATGCCCAATGGACACCTGGCCAAGGCCCAGACGAAAATATCTTACATGGTATTCGGAATGTCATCAAAATTCTTAATGACCTACTTTCATGAACAACGGCTTGCACGATCATCTCCTATTACGTCCTCTTCATATTAGGAACCACGCTTGCCTTCCGAGATGGGTGATGAACGTGGGAAAATCTGCTCTGATAATTGGTTTGAAAAAATACCGACTGGAGGTGGAAGACCTGGACATGCATGCAGATCAAGTCATACAATTGAAAAGATATCCCTCATAATATGTACGCTTACAAAGTCAATGCATTGCATCATACTCGATTGGATCGTATTATAGTGCTCTTCCTTGACTTGCGCCTCACCCAATTAGCCCCTTTCGTATTTCCCAGGCCGATCCTCAAGCCCAGCCTACCCCCGCTATCCCTGCCCTTCCTTTTTGATCTCTCCAAGCTACTCTCAATCAATATCCCTCCCGCATCGCCACAGATTCAACCCTAAATCCCCTCGATAACCCCACCTGTGAATATAGCACTCAAGATTACCGAATTATGAAAAAGTTTCGAGCGCTTTGGGCAGTTAGAGGTGGCACGTCCAAGTTTTTCTGTAATCGAGCTCGACGGAACGATCAATCAAGCCTCTTGCCCCTGGCATGACCACGTCAAAGACTGCAATAAGAAAGATGCTGTAATCTAAAGTCGTCCATTGTAACACTCGCTACATTTCGTACACTATCTGCCTCATATGCACATCACTCCCAGTCCCACACGCTATTCCCTTCCCTATGCATAGCTTTCCATTTTTGAATTTCCCAGTCACGAAACCCCTTAATGCAACCTCCTCAGCTGCTCCACCAGATTCTTCACCCACCCCACATCATCACCATTCGTCCCCTTAAACCCCTTATCAACAGCCTTAATCAAACCAACAACTTTCCCCACAACCTCCTGCTGCAACTCCGGCGCCAGGTCCAAAAACGCTTCAATCAGCTCCCCATCCACAAACCGAAACGGCTCCTCTGCTTCTCGTACCTGGGACTTAAAAGCTCGATATGTCTTCCAGGGAACGTGGCCTAGACTCTGCACATACGGTACGAGAGTTTCTTGGAGTTGTAAGAGAGTATTGCTGTGGTGATTGGTCATGAAGCCAAAGAGATAGATGCTGCCGTCTACAGTGCTGAGGAACGCTTTGGGGATGACGGGAGCTGTGGGACTGAAGGAGTCGATGGAGACAGAGCGAATGCGGTTGACCATTTCGCCGAGGCGGAGTTCATTGGTGATGCCTAGTCTGCGTCTGTCGTCGGCTGTAACGCCTTTAGTGTTACGTGCTAGGACTACGAGGTTGCCTTCTGCGTCGGCTTCAAGCCATGTGTCTTCGCTGACGCCGGTGACGTTTTCAAAGGATGGGTCTCCGCCTACGTGGGCAACGGCTGTGCTCCATGCTGTTTGGTAATGGCGCGCTGTTTCTTTGAGCTTGTCGTCGGAACCGGCTGTGCCGCGGGTGTAGGTGAGGATGGAGACGGATTTCATTAGGTCTGCGATGGCGATTTGAGAGCCATGGATTGAGAGGTCGATGGGGGCGGTGGAGCAGCGATAGGTGGCGCGTTTGTTGAGGTGGGAGTTTTCGAGACTGTAGATCACAACCTAATATCGATTAACACTGTGGCAAATCTTCTTCAGTGGGGAACGTTGGATACTTACGGTTTTGACGAGTGCAGCAACGATCTTGCCGTCGATCACGCCTAGAGCTCTGCAAGCACCTTTAACAGGAAGGTCGGTAATGACTTTTAGCTTCCTTTCAGTGGTGACTGCAAAGACAATGATTCTGCCTCGGATTGACTCGTCACTGTCGTCGCATAAATATGATGTGCCAACGACGAATCGCTCTATTGGCTCTCCAGAGTCTTCTCGAATATCAGCCCTGACAACGCTCTCAACAAGCTCGTCTTCATTCAGCTCGTATGTGTCTTTTACCTCCAATAGGACTTCGTCTGCGAGCTTAAAGTGGCTTTGTACAATTTCTTGTGACTGCCTTATTGACCGACGAATTGTGCCGATACCGAATGCTTTGAGCTTCGTAGAATAGGCTATTCTTCGTACAGTCTCGCCCACATGCAGCGTATTGACATGTGTCGCCCGTTCAGTATCGATGAGTGCGATCCTGATGTCTTCTGGCGTAGCAATAGCAATAGCACCCGGGTAAGCATCAGAATCGAATGAGCAAATGCATGATGCTTTTTCGGCAGTGACAGCAGAGTAAACGATGCGGCCTTCTGATCCATAAATAAGACTTGAGTGTTCACACGTCGCAAAAACATTAGAAACCCCGTCATCCCTAGGGAGAGCTTTGAAGCTTGCTTGCTGAGTGCCAAGAATTATACAGTTCTTGGAGGATAGAGTGAAGCTGGCTAGATTGATGGAGTACGTGACTACCTCGCCGTCAGTCATGGCTATGAAAAGTGTGGGCAATTGGTCGTGGAGAACTTGGGCAAGCAAGATCGAACGTGGCACCGATACAGCTTCATCTTCCGACTCCACTCGCTCTGGAACTTGCAGGACAGTTTTGAGAGTGTTGATCTTCATGATAAGAACGGATGCGCTGTGCCAGAAACCAGCAATGCACACTTCTGATGAGACGTTCGAAACATGAATGCAAGAGATCTCCTCCTCTTCAGCAAATTGGCGTCTCGCTAGAACTTGCAGACTGCCCGCTAGCTCTAGGATCACAGCTTCCTTTCCCCCTAGTGACAAGGCAAGGTTTTGGTCATTTGCTGATGCTGCAGTGATGACCTGTCCACTGGGAGGGAACCATTCAGAGTTGATCATGCCATTTTCCAAGTCTATGAGCCGAACTGCTGATTCAGTCACTTGAAGGAGGTGGCCCCTCGGCAGGTCAGCAGCGAATAGGGTGCATTCCGACAGGGAGAAGCCCTGGAAGTCAGCAAGCTCCTCTACCTCTCCGTTCGCCTGAAATTCAAATATTCTAGTCTGGTTGACAAAGGACACAATGAGGACGTCCACCTTATCAATTGTAAGATTTGATCGTACACCAAACAGATCAGTCGCATAAGCAATCTGGCCGAGTATGCCCTGCTCCTCCAGACCAACTCCACTTCGGACGCTTCGGAGGCTACCATCTTGAAAGGCACCTGAACCCGTGACAATTCGCGCCTGACCTGAGGAATATTCGTTCGTTTGTCCTTCGCCTGCTCTGTTGCCCATATCCATAATACTGAAGTCCAACACAGGGGCAATATTCGATAGCGTTTGCACTAGGTCTAGGTAACCTGCTTGGATCTTGACCATCTGGGAGTCTCCTTGATGCGAGCCTACACATAAGTAACCGTTGCCTAGATACACGAGTACTGAAGCCCGTGAAGCGTTCCCAATCTTATCAAGCTTGCAGCCTGTGACCTCGTTCCCACTCTCCAACAGAAGCATTAGGAGGTATATTTCCCCGAACTCGTCTGCCAGAAGCCATCGCTGGTCATCTATCGATGTCCAGGCTACGAATTGGGTAGCATCTTCTAAAGACATATGTATGAAGTCGCCGTTTATATGGCCCAGGTAGCTAATTGAGGTTTCCGCGAGCACAACCAGCCCATCTATACTCCATCAGCGCCTCATCAACAGTACGAGCTCTAGTGACCTACAGGCTGGTGCTGGCACAGGTATAAGATGGCTAGCACCCAATTCTAAGTCTTCCCGTGCGCCAACCACGTTCTCCAAATCTGCACTGCCTGATTCTCCAGCGACTCCAGCAGCATAGTCCAGTTTCCGTACACTCATACACACCTTCTGATGGTTGTCCTCATACAGAAAAGCAAGTTGCGCCTGTTCACCCTCACCTGGTTGTGGAAATAGAAAAGCCGCTGATCGGACGAATAAATCCGATATTCTTGCTGGCACAGGTTCCCCAAGTGTTCCGATTTCACCTGACCCTTTCCTTTTGCCTTTGTGTGCTATAGGTACGATGGTTATAATACCATCGAATAGTAGCAGGGCCATGAACCGTCTGGTAGGGTCAATCAGACATTGGTCTTCAGTCTGAGAGTCCCGTAACGTCTTGTCGGCTTGATCTTGATAGCTTGTCTCTGTGCGTAATCGCCGGCTCTGAGCGTCCCAAGAGACTGTAAAGTACATATAGCGATCTGTCCCAACAAAGAGGTGTTCCGTTGCAGAGCTGGAGGGCCGTAACTTGTCCAACATGGTGACCTTGCCATATAGGGCTCGTGAATGGGATAAAACCAATCCATCCTCTGTCTGATTGTATATTTCGAGTCTGTTCGCTTTACTAATTCATCATCAGCATTTGTTGCTTACCTTTGGTAGCTAGGGAAGAACGCACGCCAGCACCAGGCATTCTTCCTCTGAGCTTAGTAGCCTCAGCTTCAATGCATGTCTCACGCTAGTAGGTCGATGTATAGGGACAATGTATGCCATCTTTCGGACGAGTGTGCAGCCTACCTGTCACTTCTTCCGCAAAGCCAAGAGCACGCGTTTTGTCGATAAGAATGGGGCTAACCGATAAAGCTGCATAGGCGCGCGGGATGACGCTATGTAGCTACCTTGTTTAGACGCGAATTATCTTTTACTAGATGTCTAACTCGTTTGTAAAGTTTCCGACCACGTCGTTTTTAACTCCTACAACCACCGTCAATACACCGCATTAAACCCTTGAGTAGACAAGGCAGCGGTGAAGTGCCATGGTGCGAAAGAAGATTAAAGGAGTATCGGCAAACATCAAAGATGATCGAGCCGCAAGTATTGCATTTCGTGAGAGCACCCCAGCGGAGCAGAGTGCTCCTAAACCTACTTCATCAAAGTCACAGCCTGAAAACCCTCTATTTCCCAGCAACGCATGCAATGAAAACAAAAGCCATCTTGAAAGTGAACGCCATCGACGTACTCGCGTAATTGGTGGGCTGACCCAGTCGCTACCTGATATCGAAAATCACATCTCTGTTGTTGAGGCCGACGACCATCTCTCGCCACAAGCGTCGTCGCCTGGGCCTAACAAACATAGCATTATCTTGGGGGAGCAATTTATAGCAGGAACGCAGGCTGAATACCTTCAGAAATGGAAAAGGGCCGGCTGGAGTCCGGACGATAGCGCATCTGCTAAATTTAATGCCCATGTAAAGAAAATGCAGGGGGATAACAAATTGGGTCCGATCTTGAAACAATATAGGCTGTTCATAAACCCAACCAAAATGCGCACCATGCTTGTTCAGTATCCAAACCGTGAACTGGGTCAGGAGTATCGCGAAGCCAACGGACAGAAGCCCCTTGAACTGCGTATCAAACCAAAATGTGGCGTTGTGGAGGTAGATATCCCGTTGAACATCCATGTCAACTTCGACAAAGCAAAGGGCATTGAATACGGACAAGCCATGCGCAACAGTCGACATCTGCAACAGGGTAGCTCTTACGGCCTGGCAGGGGGACTAGGAGTTGGACCGAGACTCTCAGCGAAGGACATTCGTCGTGCGCCCATGCCTGAAGGGCCATCGAAGGAAAAGCTCCTAGAGAATTTTGACGATGCGAACAACAAGGGGCATGTGATGAACAAGATAACCCTTGGCGGTCGAATTGTTCCCTTCAAAGACGGTAGTCCAATCTATATGCATGTGACGTTCAAGGGCGGTAAGCAAAATTTGTGTTCCCCATAGATTTATTTGGTCGCGGGCTAATGATCGTCTAGACATCTGCACCTTCACCAGAATTGATGCTATAGTTCAACTGCGCCCACAATTTGATCATGTTGATGCGCTTCGCGACTTGGAGAAGCTGTCTGCTGCCCATGGTGATCGAACAGCCGAGGATACCGCCGCAGATGATGCTGATGAGGGAGAGGCCAAAGCTGTTAACGTGGCTGTGAAGTCCGCGGAGAACCTGGAGGAATCAGACCTCTATGGCGGGATGAGCGCTACTAACAAGCTTCTAAAAGCAATTCGCGATGAACCGTGGCAAAAGCTGAAGTGGATCGACCAAGATGTAAGAACATAATTCCAATTAAAATGAACTACTGACTTCTACTTTAGGATCCGGGGTCATTCGACGTTTTCGACGAGAATCTAGTATATCAGGATCCTGAAAACGCCCCACGTCTCATTTCCGAGATGACGAATGAGCAGTATCTCGATGCCTTGAGCTGCCCTCGTATTGATCCTGTCAAGCAAGGGGCAAAGATAATGGGTAACGATGACGCTTCAATGACGACGGGGGCCACCGGTACGGACGTGGAACAGAGCTCCAGCGAAGTTGGAGATGAGACCTCTGAGGACGATGGGAAAGAGCCGGATTTGCTAGAGGATGCGAACTTAGCTCCCGGCATTATTCGCCCAGCCACACGTAGGGCGCAAGCACGTGTGGAAGCGATCGCCAGGCGGCTTGTCATTGCAAACATAAACTTGGACCACGCGCAGAACAATGTCGCCATAGGCCAGATGGAGGGTAGGATGCAGAAGTTGTTTAAGGATAATCCGGAATTCAAATTTCTCTTTCCTGATGATCCTTATAACCCCTACTATAAGTGGCGTATTGCAGAAAACAGGGCTAACAGAGGTGTTGATCCACTTTTTGACCTCACCGGATTTGGCAGAAGGGCCAAGTCCTCTCGCTTACTTGCAGAGATTTCGACGGAGTGAACAAGTATTGCTGAGGAAGATCGGTGATGCGAGCATAGCGAGGGGTAGGAGCGACTTGTCTTTTGGTAGATACCCAACATAGCATTGAGGGATCATTTGAGATTAGCGAACTAAAGACATGTCGCAGCTTTGCCACATGCATTGATAGTGAAAAGCTTATTCAATTGGAGGTGATTTCTGTATACCCATGCTTCCTGACCATTCATAATCTTCGTATGTCAAACCAGCTTGCTACATCCAAAACCCGCCGTCTGGTTTAACTCTGAATCTCGAATGTTTAGCCACGGAATGAGATCGATAATCAAAGACAGGAGTGAAAAATACTACCGAAATCCTGAAGAGGAAAAGTAAAGCAAAGCAAAAATGGCAAGCTGAAGGAGAATTCGTGATTATGTCTGCTTTCAGCAATTTCGTTGAACTGTGTTATCAATCAAGCTTGCCGAAAGGGAGAGACAGAACGTTTAGGCACCCTGCTTACAAAGCCTTGCTTTGCCAACATTAGCACCATGAAAATAATACGCACAATACTAATAGGATGCCTGGCTCGAGGGTCTTATATCTTGGAATCGAGTTACGAGGCTTGGGGAGCAGGGTACTACGCTATTAGACTCTGATAGTGCGACCACCTTCCCTCTATCAACTTCGGCACATACTAGAGATGCTCCAGTTAGGCCACACCAGAAAGATAGCAAGGATATGACGGATCGAAGAAGAGGTCATTGATTGTTACCGGCTTTGATCAAGAAGAGCCGACGTGGAGTCTTCTGTCTTTAAGCGCAAGCGACCCGGAGGAACGCCAATCAACACCATGCTAAACTTGCCTTAGCTCCCGACCAAGACTTCTCAATATGTCACTGCCAGGCCTTGAATTGTCTGCTCCTGTTGAGGCAACACTGGTACCGACTATTCAAGAGCTTAAGGAAGGCACAGAATGGAGATTCGAAGTCGCGTTCGGGACCAAAGTCGAGGTCAGAGTATGTAACCTCTCCGAGTGCTCCGTTTCTGCGGCGGATATGTTAACGACTTTCTTTGCAGCTCCTCTCAGGTAGTGCTGAGCTTTTTGGCACCGAGCTTGCCCAAAAACAACCCTACACCTTTTCAGGGACGAAATCAGCCATTTACACTTGGCATGGCTGCCGCCTCGAGATTGTTGGTGAATGCCAAGTCGAATATATTGCCGAAGAGACCCCCATGATCAACTATGCGAATCTACACTTTGCGCTCGAAAAATTACGAGACGGGGCTGCTAGTGCAGGAAGAGATGGTCCGAGGGTGTTGGTCGTTGGCCCTGAGAATGCTGGCAAAACAAGCCTTGTAAAACTGCTCACGGCATATGCCACGAGATGTGGGCGCCTCCCCGTTACGGTCAACCTTGACACTAAAGAAAGTATGCTGAGCATACCGGGAAGTCTTTCTGCTGCTACCTTTTCATCGATCATTGATGTGGAGGAAGGCTGGGGTAGCAGCCCAACGAATGGGCCCTGCCCAGTACCTGTTAAATTACCGTTGGTATATTTTCTGGGTTTGGCGAACCCAGAGGATAGGACCTCGGTCTATAAGCCTATCATGACTCGACTCGCTCTTTCTGTGATGAACAGGCTGCAGGATGACAGCGAAGCGAAGACAACAGGATGCGTCATCGACACGCCCGGAGTTATCAGCCAAGGCAAAGCAGGGTATGATGTTATTCATCATGCAGTGTCTGAGTTCTCAGGTGAGTCGTGCAGACTCCGCAGTTCTAGATCTCTCGCTGATCTTCCCAAAGTCAGCCTTGTTGTGGTCCTTGGATCAGAACGACTGTATAGTGATATGCTCCGGAGATTCAATGGGCAGAAGACCAGCGCAGGAGAGACCATAGCCGTCATTAAATTAGACAAGTCTGGAGGATGCGTCGACCGAGATGATGCATTCCTACATCAGCTTCGACAGGCCCAAATTCGAGAATACTTCTTTGGCGATTCTAAGTGCACACTAAGTCCCCATACGCAGCAAATTGATTTTAGTTCAGTTGGGATCTACAAGTTAGCTGAATGTAAGTCTAGCTTGTGGTCCTCCACTGCACTAGGCTGATTCACTCATCCAGCCTCTGCTCTTCTGACTTCCCTGATGCCCGGCGATGCAAATGAAGACAGCATGATCCCTCCTATCTTCGACAAGATTGAGCCCTCAGCACAGATGCAGAACGCAATGCTTGCTATTGTACACGCAGATATTAATGACCCTCAAGAAAGCATACGCGATGCTTGTGTCATTGGCTTCGTCTACGTTGCTGAGGTGGACGAGAAGAGGAAGAAGCTGAAAGTTTTAGCACCTTTGAGTGGAAGACTGCCAAATAAGGCCATGATCTGGGGTTCGTGGCCTGAAGGGGTCACAGATCTTGTTGGATGATTTGTAGCGGCTAATGTTGGCATTTGTTCCTTCGTATAGCGAGGCGTCTCGGTAAACTAGTAGGAGGATGGCAAATAATATAACGTTGAAACAATAGTATAGGTTGTCGCCGTAGACCTCTCATAATAACAAGTGTATGCATACGATAGAGTCAGTAGTTAATAGTGGTCCGGGAGCCTACGAGTCTTAGCGTAGAAGGGGTCACCCCCCCACCATATACACCTCGCAACCGTACAGTCCCCTAGATACAGCCTAGAGTCAGTGGCTTAGACGCTCAAAAAAGTTTCTAGAGCAGGGTCTCTTTACCCTATATCTCGTTTCCTAGGGGATCGGTATTAGGGATCATTCATACTTTCTAGGTATCAGCCCCGCAGCGCGCTTCTTCTGCGGGCTCCCGGACCGACCACTATTTAATACTAACGCTATCGTACTGTTAGCTACTAGGTACCTAGGTACCCAAGCGCTATTTTTAGCCCCAAATTAGTAATGCCGAGCATTCCAACATTGACTTTTGGCTACCCCACAGTAATCTCTCAAGTGGATTCTTCACACGTACGTAGCTATGTCTGGCGCCGAAGCTCTCGTCGCAGTCGGGATTGCTAGTAACTTGGTTCAACTGATTCATTTTACCACTTCATTATGTGGTCGAATAAAAGAGTATGCCGAGGGGTTGGGCCTGCCCAAAAAATTGGCTGCCCAAGCAGATCGTCTTTCAGACCTGCTGGCCATCCTTGATTCTCTAGCAACTTCATCAGGTCATGATCCATTGGGTGATTCAGTTCTGACGCGATGCCTGGCGCAAGCGCAATCACTATCAGACCTCCTCGATGGCTTGAAGGGCCAAAGTCAGGGCCACCTCAAGAATGCCAGGAAGGCTCTGAAATCGCTCAACCGCTCCGACCAGATCGATGAGTTCCAAGATGTTCTTGATAGCCTTGTCAGTATGTTGAGCCTACAATTGCAGGCCGAGTCGAGGTTAGTGCCAAAGTGTGGTTGCACTAGATTGGGCTGCTGCCTACCTTAGCCTTATCCCTTAAGAGTCGGATCCTAACTAGAATTCTAAGGTCAACGACGAAGCAAACTGAAGCAAATACCATCTCAATGTTGGAGCGGCAGATGGAGCAGACTTCGATATTGAACGACCTTCACCACTCTGCCACCTTGAAGGGCCAGGTCAGCGAGGAAAGGGAGCATCTATCAAAACCGCTCTGGATGGTACCCATAGGACGTAATCCTGCTTTCGTGGGACGTAACTCAGTAATGTCTGCCCTCGAGTCAAGGCTTTTACCTGTACCAGACGCTGTGTCAACAGCTGTTCTATGTGGCTTGGGCGGCGTTGGGTAAGTGTTGCCTATACCAGCTTGTTGCAAATGTTTTAAGCGGATTTACCATGAATCAGGAATGATGAAATGTTTGAGGGCTGACGAGCTCATAAAGCAAATCGCAAGTTGCTCTGGAATACGCTTACCGGCTGAAAGACAAATCCCCTGAAGTCTCTGTTCTCTGGATTCACGCCAGCAATGCTGCACGATTTGTCGAGTCTTACAAACGCATCGCATCGCAATGTAATATTCTTGGCAGAGATGATCCCACGCAGGATGTGCTGCAACTTGTCCGAGACTGGCTGGAGATGAAGTACAAGTGCAAGTGGCTCATGATCATTGACAATGTGGATGATCACGGCTTCTTTCAAAGTCTAAGCTCCGCTGGCAAGTCGTTGCGTGAGTACGTGCCCCAATCCACGAACGGTACCGGTACCATCATTTATACAACAAGAAATCGAGACATTGGTATAGACTTGTCTCTGGACAGAGATCCAATAATTGTCCCTTCCATGGAACCAGAAGAAGCCAGAGGTTTACTTGGTAAAGGGATCCTAGCCAGCACCAAGGAAGAGCAACTAGAGCTACTCGATGCCCTAGTATATCTTCCCCCGGCTATCTCACAAGCTGTAGCTTTCATGGCCAAAAGAAAGAGAAGCGTGACAGAATACATGAAGCTTTATCGTCAAGGTGAGTCGGCACGTATGAGGCTTCTCGGCCAGAAATTTAGCTCTCATGGTAGAGAGACACGACCTTTAGAATCAGTCGTGACTACCTGGTGGATCTCATTCAACCACATCAAGTCCGAGAACTCTCGAGCTGCGGAATTACTCTCTATGATGAGTTTCGTGGACAACCAAAATGTTCCCTTTGCTCTGTTGACTCGAGACGATGAGGAGACCTTTGACTTCGAGGAAGCAACAGGACTGCTGGAGGCCTACTCGCTTATTCAGCTAGATACGGAACGCTCTGCATGCCACGTTCATCGACTAGTTACTGTTGCCGTTCAAGGTTGGCTCACGGAGTTTGAAGGCAAGCGTGATGATTTGGCTGGGCAAGCATTGAAGACAGTCGTAGACAAGTTTCCTTACGGATATTTCGAAAACTGGTCCACCTGCAGACTCTATCTTCCACATGCTGAAGCTGTTCTTCGCTCCACATTTGGCCAAAGCAATGATTCTGCATTACATGCAAGAGCAACTCTGTTACTGAATACCTCGAGCTATCTTAGGATGCAGGGGCAATATGAGGCTTCGCAGCGAGGTGCAGAAGAGTCAATGCAGCTTTTCGAACGTCTTTACGGTAAAGAGCATGAAGATACATTGTCAAGCATTGCAAACTACGCCCGAAGTATCCATAAATGCGGCCATTACCAGCGCGGGGCTGACTTGCAGAGAACGGTCTTGCTTGCAAGAGAAAAGCTACTCGGGTACGGTCATAGGGCAACACTTGAGAGCTTGAACGCTCTGGGTTTTGACTTGCAAATCCTGGGCTTGTACAAAGAAGCCGAAGAGATTCATCTCAAGGAGTTTAACGAAAAGCAAAGACTGCTTGAGCGCGACCCAGAGGATCTCGATCTTCACGCAGATGCCATCATTGCCCAGAAGAATGTCGCACGTGTGCTTTCGTCTCAAGGTCGCTATGCAGAGGCTGAAGTTTGGCAACGCGCAGCGCTGGAAAATTACATAACCGTCAATGGATATTACCATCCTTACACTTTTATTGTCCGAGGAGACTTAGCAGGTACGGTTAGGGATCAGGGGAGATTTGCGGAGGCAGAGACGATGTACGAACAACTCCTGGAGGATCGCCGGAAGACACTGGGACAGCGACATCACGATACGCTTCTTACTTTGAGCAATATGGCGCTAGTAAAAACTCGGCTAGGAAAGAGGCAAGAATCAGAGGAGCTGCATGAAGAAGCCTTGACAATCGAACTAGAGACCCTGGGGGAGCATCACCCTTCAACAGTCACCACCCGTCATAACCTAGCCTGCTGTTTCTATGATAGAGGAGATCATCAAGCAGCTGAGGATAGCTTTAGGAGGTGTTTGGAGTTTCAAAATGCCACGATAGGGCCCAGTCATCTAATTACGATGCGTACTCGCCACAATCTGAGTGCTACCTTACGGATGTTACAGAAGCTTGACGAAGCGGAATGTTTGGCTCGTGAAACACTAGACTTGTGTGATTCTATGCAGGAAAAGAAAGACACTGAGCAAATCGAGGCATTTGATCGCCTTGCACAGATCATTGTAGACCAGGAAAGATATGAAGAAGCCGAGTACCTTCGTCGCAGGGAACTAGAACTTCGCTTGGGAGTCCATGGGGAGAGCCATCCGGATACCGTCCACTGTCGCGATCATTTGGCCCTCGTGCTCTCAAAGCAAAATAAGATGGAAGAGGCAGCACCCCTATATAACGACGTCTTAGTTTATGAGTCTGCCGTTCATGGCCGGGAGCATACAAAGACATTGAGAACTCTATGGAACTTGGCGCTGTGTTACCGCGATCTCGAGCAATTCGAGTTTGCGGAGGCGAAGTATCAGGAGCTTGTGGACCTCCAGTCCAAATTTTACGGACCTGAAAGCGATGCGGCGTTGGAGAGCCTCATGCAGCTTTCGTGGGTGTTGCAACAACGGAAGAAATACGAAGCATCCGAGAAGAACTATCGCAAGCTTCTGAATGCTCGGTTAGCAGTGCTAGGACCGGAGCATCCCCTTACGTTGTCAATCATGAACAATTTGGCGTCTGTTCTCAAGTATCAAGATAAACGCTCCGAGGAAAGCACCACCCTACAACGTTATGTCTATGAGACTAGATCGCGTGTTTTAGGGCCCGCGCATATGCTTTCGTTCAAGTCACTGAAGTTTTTTGCAGAGCACTTGGAGGACCAAGGAAAAAACGACGAAGCTAACGCTCTTCATAGGGCACATATTGATTTGCTAGGGATTGGTGTTAATGATAATGATAATGATGATGATGATAATAATGTTGTATATCGTGTGATAGATAATCGCTCAGTGTAGTTTCTACTCCCATCACTAGCTAGTTATACATACTATTATTAGGTATAAGACTATCCTTTATAGTATTTATCTATTAGTAGCTCTTTTTATATAATATAACCACTACTAATCCTCCTAAGAAATAATATAAAAATTCTAAGGCGAAGGAACTATCCTAGATATAGAGGATTAGAAAGGAGGTAGTATTAGTATTATATTAGCTTATCCTCTATCTTGGGTTAAGGGTACTAGAAGACACGTTTGACATGCCCCTGTAGGAATCGAACCTACTCTGTAGCTGTATCGGGTACAGGTCTACAGCACCATCGCAGTGGGTGTCAAGCACCGCGTCAGGCATTTGCTGGGGATTACTTCCGGCTTGGAGGCAAAGCTAGCCGAAGCTACCGCCAAGTGACAAGCAAAATTGCGGGAACGAAAACCGCAGGTCGCCTATACGTGAAAGCCGCATTTTCTGAAGGCAATTTCCCACGCGCATATCGCGTTATCAATCGGCGACTGTGGGTTAGCAACCATGTAGTCCCACTTGCAGAAAGATATCTATTCAATTTCGACACCGACGATCACTTGACCTCGTCATTCTTGCAGGAGTCTATGCTTGGGCAATATCGACATGAGATCTCGAAGTAGGTCCAAACTAGTACTCGTCGTCTTGAGGGTGTGCTTGAATTACACACGTTGTGCCATTGCTGCCACATCGATCATCTCTCAGCTTGACAATGCTTCCAGTCCAGCACTTGAGGATCTAAGTTTAGACCTTGGTATTGATCCTCGATTAAAATTATACACCAAATCTTACGATGAATATCTTCCTCCTCGGTCCTGTCTTATGAATGCCGTAGAAGCTCTTGCGTTTCTGGCCGGTAAAGACTATCATGGGACGGCACCAATGACGTCAACTTCAATACTCGGTTACACTGACGTTCAGATTGTAATCAGGCCAGCTGACGGGGCGCTGACCGTCCCGGTCAGACCTGCCGTACTGGGTCTATATCTTGCGGTTTTAGCCTTGGCAACGCATCCAATGTTTCAAGGAAAGTTCCAGGTTACATCATGGATCGTTCTTTGGGAAGACGTAACTGTTGCATACATATTTTTACAGCTGTCTGGCCTTGGAAATCAAACTCAGGCACAAAACTTGACCGCAACACCATCAGGAACCATGCTAAATTTGAATGACACGACACCGATAAACCTCTCGGAGAATTTCAACAACGGAAATGCTGACAACAGTACCAATGCCCCAAACACAGACGTCGAACTCATAATGTCCTTTTACCCCTGGGGCACACCGCTCAGAGAAACGTCTGTCTTCGTGACTGTCCTAGGAGTTCTCAAAGATGTCGCGGGGCATCCGAGCACTGATGTCGTGGTCGACTTCGAGATAAGGGTTCCTGTTAGCGACGTCAGTATCGCATTCGTTAAAGGATCAAGCACTGGACTTACAGGCCCGCCTTCCTTTGAGTACCGGTGGGTCATCGACGCGGCTAAGCAAATTCCACTATGGATGGTGGATCATCGATTCTGGGAGTCTTCTTTTACTATTAAGGTTAACGATTACGTGGTGGGAGAAGGGTGGGTTCGTCACGCGACCTATGCTGGGCTGGATGGAAATAGGACAACTTCTTGATGTGATTATGTTTGGTCATCGGAGCACCACAGTGTTACCTTTGTGGCGGGCGTATAGAGGCGTAAGGTGTTGCTTGACATCTAGAAATATATAGTGCGGTACTGAGTGATATCAGTTAGCCGATCCAACAGTCTCAATCAAGCCCACATTTGAGGCATGAAATTAACTCGCGAGTGACTGCACATAGCGCAGCTGTACATCTAATCGAAAGAAGAGACTCCTTAACATATACGAGTTTTAAAACAAGTATGAAATCTGGTAAACCCGTTTGTGTGAAGTTCCCCCGATTTCAAGCGTGCCCACAACTGTATTCCGCCCCAAATACATCACCATAGCCACCTCTTTTGTGATAAGATACAAGAGGTCCTTCGTCTTCTTCCCATACGTATCGCATGCCAGTGAACCATTCCAACAACCAGAGCCAGAAAACCCAAACCCCTTCCCTCCAGCTGCCTTCTCAAACCCTCCAACCCCTCCCTCTACATCAGCGATACCTACGCTACTCCTCTACCGCCCAAGAGCAGCCAATCCCCACCGAGTGAACTGCATCCCTCATGCTCCTTCGCTCTTATCTCTTAGATCCTCAAAGAGCATATCCACCTCACCACGCGCGCCCTCCAACCCGCCACATATAGTGGACAGCTCAATGGACTCATATTCTCCGCCTTCAAAATTGGCGGGCAGCAGGCTCTGCCTTATCGAAAAAGCTAGCAGCGATCTTCCGCGACATTTATTGATGGTTGGCGTAGACGCGGAGCAAGGGGTTGGTCGCACATGGGCAGCAGCCGCGGGGCTCCTTACACCCCGACCAACCTGCTTCATGATGCGGCTTGATGCATATGATCGGTCTACAGTGGATATTACGGGGTTTCCATCGTTATAGAATGCATGACAAGCGTTGAATGCGAGAAGTAACAGTGTAGAGCAATTCGCCACGGAAATCTCCTCCAATCACAAGCAAAGGGGTGATCTACTCTATTGCAGATCAATCTTCAATGGAAATCTGCTTGACGACTTGAAGACGGGGCAAGAAAGGCTGCGCTATGTAGGGAAGGGACAGACGCCGCAGGGCTATCTTTACTTACTCATTTACAGCTTACATGATCATCTCTCTCAACTTTTCCTTTTCTTCGGATTTCTGCCTTCCTCTACCGTCCTTCTACGAATTTTCCTGGTCTCTTTTACTAAAATATGCAGGAAATTGTTTCACGATAGAACAGTTGAACTCGAAGGTAAGCGCAGCAGACAGGCATAATAGTTGAAAGATTTTCTTTTGGCACGACAATCGCGCCATTTTTGAGATGCAGCATGCACGAAACTAGAATGATGCCTTTACAGATCGGAGGATCCCCACAAACCATGAAGGTTGCTGAAAAATACAGGATGCATTATAAAGATTTCCAAGTCGGATCTGAACTTTGTTGACAGGATGCACTCCACATATAAGCGCCCACGCTATGCATTTGGACTTTTTGAGAAGGAATGAAATGTTGAAAAGAAGGTCCGAAGGGCCCTAGCACGGGAGACACCTACCAGCGGCGGCTAGAAAGCCATTAGAAAACCAGCTGAGACACGAAGTTGGACCCACTCACCCATACGCTTCTTGAACTTTCGGGGCGCGTCTTTTGTGCTTGGGAGCGCTATCATCTTCTTGGCGTCTTGGTGGAGTCTCTTCATCAGAAGTAGAGTCACGACGTGTATAGCTGCGCTTTCGACTACCTGATCTCTCAGATCGAAACTCCGTGGGAGATGTATATTGTGCATCTGGATGATACTCAGATGAGGCGTTACCATATTCCCCAGAATTAGCGTTGTAATTGTAAGAGTTTGCGTAGACGGGGGGAGCAGAGAGTGGGCTCCCATTCGCGCCTTCGGCAAAAGATTGCTGCCGATAGGGTGGCGGTGGCGGTGGCGGAGGCGCGTAGCCCTGAGGGTACTGGGGTGACCCATTCGTTGGGTGGTCCTTGGGAAGATGTGGAATTTCAGCCTTTGACGAGCTTCTACTAAGAGACCGGATATCATCATCTGGCGAACCATAAACTGAAGTTCGCATTGGTCTCATTAGGGGCTTTGGTGGGCCCGTGACCCCCAGAGAAGCCAGGATATCTTCAGTCTCTTGGGCAGAGACGGGCGCTTTCTCGGAAAATGCTGATCGCAGCGGCATCTCCTCTTCTTTCACCACGACCTTCCGAGTTGTAGGCTTCTCTGACGTGGCCGATTGGGGCGGAGACGAGTGCTTGCTCCTAGCCAGCCTTTCCTTTCTTTCCATTTCCGCTTTGAGCTTGGCAAGATCGCGTTCTAGAGTCTCAAGGTCGCCTCTGAAGTCGCCTGAGTTTTGTCTTACAGAGACGCTGCGAGACAGGCTTCTAGATTTCCTCACTGAGTCCTCACTCATATCGCCATTCACATGCCGCTCCTTGATTCTGGAAATTAGTTCGTCAAGCGAGATAACACTATCCTTCGTAGAAGAATTAGAGAAAATGGGGTCATCCTTGTGATCCTTCCAGTATTTTGACTCTCTGATGTTTTCTTCGAGTAGTCCCAGGTTGTTGACTCGGAAGTATTTTGATTGGCAACGACCTTCCATCTCTGGCGCCGGAGGCGCAATAGGATACAAGGTGTCTGCAACTACAAAATTGGCTGGCAGAGGCATGCAGAGAAGATTGATCGGAGGGGAAACCAGCGTATTTGGTAAACAGGTGTATGTTCCAGCTTGACGTGGGCTGGGCGGTACGGAAGGTATGTCGAGCAAGTTCAGATCGTCCTCTTCGGCTTCAACATCGACGTTATCACCTTGGTGCGTTGCCCCTAAATTGGAATTAGGCTCTATGAATGACCCACTTCGCTGGCTATGAATGAAGGGTGGTGGATCTATTGAGTTTTGAGAATGCTGCTGGGTACGTTGATAGGGCGCTGAAGATGTCATAGCTGGTTGAGGGACCTGAGACTGTGGGTATTGGGCTTGGTACAGTTGAGGAGTGGATCCATTCTGAAGAGTTTGAGGAGATGCCTGATTCGGCTGCTGCGAGCCGTTGGCGAATTCCCCAGCTGGAGTAGAGGGAGACTGGTAGTGGGTTTGCTGGTAATGAACCCCTTGCTGATGATGATTGCCCTGCTGATAAGCTTGTTGGTACTGGTAATATTGCTGCCATTGCTGTTGGATGTATTGCTGCTGCGACGGCGATTGGGCCGACGTCGGAGTGGCAGGACTCTGCCCTGTTTGATACTGAGAATAGCCAGCTTGGCCCGGAGGGTACTGCGCTGATCCGTAGCCTTGGGGAGATGCATGGCTCTGGTTTTGGGGTGCGCTTTGATACTTTGTCACAACGGTGTTACCAGGCCTCGGACGCTTCAAAGGATTCGCAAATCTAACCGGGTCCAGAGCTCCACTTTGATACTCATTAGAAAGAGAAACGAGGGGCTCGTCCTAGGGAAGACTCACGCTGGTACTTCCCGCTTAGGCTCGGGACAGTTTTGGGCAAAATGATCAGGGGAGGCGCAATTATAACAGGCCTGAGGTGCTGCTATTTGCGACGAAGGTTGGCCATAAGCTGAATTGGATCGCTGCTGATAAGGTTGCTGATACCCTCCATATTGAGGAGGGCTACTCTGCGCTGGGGAGGTGTTTTGAGAGGGGTACGGTTGTGGTGCATACTGTTGTTGATAGCCACGATGACCTTGTTGTTGATTTGGTGAAAGCTGCTGAGACTGAGCGTACTGAACGGGCTGCTGATATTGGCCCGATTGAGTGTAAGGTCCAGTCTGATGGTAATTGGAAGATTGCTGATAATGCGGAGATTGTTGATGACATTGTGAAGGAATGTGGTAGTGGGGGGGCTGCGTGGGAGGTCGTGGTGGCTGCTGCCACTGAGTGGCCATCACACAGGATCTTCGTTCCTTTGGATTTCAAAATGAAATGATTTGAGGATGGCTTAAGTCACGAACCCTCCATACAAAGCTCAAAGCATAGAAAAAACGGTAGACCGAGGGTGCTGAGCGTTGTGAAATGCGCCTATTGACCTGGATAATAGAAGCGGGTTTTGGCTTTCAAAGGAAAATCAAGGTAGAAGTGGTAAGTGTACGACTTCGAAAATGGAAGAGAATGTGGGTTAGGATGCATAGGAGGCTAAGGGGAACTGGAGCTTTTACAGGGTTGAGTTTACCCAACAGATCCTTGCGCAATAAGACGGAAGTTGCTCAATCACCAGGCAGCCAAAAGCGAGGGGCGCACCTTCCTGAAGCAATTTCTTGTGATGGAGCGAGAGTGGATAAGGTCTGGTAGGTGTTGCATACAGGATCAATTTTATATCAGAAAGAACGCACAGGGCAAGGACAAAACGCTATTCTATTGCGACGCATCGCTAACTGCTTTGAGATTTCGCGCATGAAATCGCAGAATTGGGCCGATGCCACATCAAATTGCCCTTCCGAGCCAGCAGATGACACTTACTGTAGGATAGCAAGGTCCAGGATGATTGTGAGACACCAGTCTCAGCAGGTTTCAGCACTGCAACCTCAAAGGAGAGTTCGTTTATTCGGAATAATTGTCTGAGAGTCCAGTGGTGATCTCAAGAGGCAAAAAATGCCCGGTCTTCCTTGTACGTAGCAATATCTGGCACGTGTATAATTGTACAGCACTGACATTCCGTCATAGCAAGCGTCGACTTGGACGAATGTATAGAAAGACTTTACAAAAAGGAGCTGCTTGCCGACTCCGTCATAGAGGCAATATGCGCCAAAACAAAAGAACTACTTATGAAGGAGAGCAACGTTGTACATATTGCGGCGCCAGTCACAGTTGTTGGAGATATACATGGCCAATTTTTTGATATGATAGAGATCTTCAAGATCGGAGGATTCTGTCCGGATACCAACTACCTGTTTCTGGGTGAGTTCTCGACATGAGAACATAGTGCGTAATCGCCATCCGAGGGAGACGATTACGCATATACCGTGCAACCAGCTAACACCTCCCCAGGTGATTATGTCGACCGAGGCCTCTTCTCTGTCGAAACGATATCCCTCCTCGTCTGCCTCAAGCTTCGCTGGCCACATCGAGTCCACCTCATCCGCGGCAACCATGAGTCACGTGGGGTCACACAGTCTTACGGCTTCTACACGGAATGCAACCGCAAATACGGCAACGCTAATGTGTGGCACTATTTCACAGACATGTTCGACTTCCTTACTCTGTCCGTGGTTATCAACGATGAGATTTTCTGCGTACATGGAGGACTAAGTCCGAGCATACACAGCATCGATCAAATCAAGATTATCGATCGATTTAGGGAGATACCACATGAGGGGCCTATGGCAGATTTGGTGTGGAGCGATCCAGATCCAGAACGAGACGAGTTTTCCCTTTCTCCGAGAGGCGCCGGCTACACGTTCGGAGCCCAGGTGGTGAAGAAATTCCTGGAGGTCAATAAGATGAGCCACATACTACGTGCACATCAGTTGTGCCAGGAGGGATATCAAGTATTGTACGATAACATGTTGACAACTGTGTGGAGTGCACCGAATTATTGCTACAGATGTGGGAATATGGCGAGTGTGCTGGAGGTCAGCGACACTGGAGCACGGAACTTCAACATTTTTGATGCTGCGCCTGAAAATGACTTGCATAGAGGAGAACAGCAAAACCAGCCGAACCAGGGCCAGGATGGACAGGGCGTTGTGGTGGAATACTTCCTTTGAGATACCATTGCATGCTCATTGGAGTTGTTTTTGTATTGGAAAGCTACATGCATTTTCTGGGCAGCGTTCAAAGCCGGCCATCGAGTACCGTAAAAGCAAAATATGGTAGTAGCTCGTGAATGTCTACATGCTAGTCTGAGTTGGTATGGCCCAGATTTATTGCTCGCTGTGAAAAATATCATTTTGACCATTCTTTCGTGATATCGAACGACCATTCGAATTGCAAGTGTGTCTGCTCATCGTCATCCACGAACTTTGAGACGGCGTTATAGTGGCCTCTCGCTAACATGCCTGACGGGGCCTCCTCTGACTCAACTGTGCGGATACTATTAGATCAAGGGTTTATGGACGTGATGCGTCAGACCTACATTTCTTCTCATATTGTGGGGTTTCTTGTGTGTTTGGTGCGAACGAACCCTGCAGCGACTTAGTGACCATGCTTGATTGGCAGTAATGAATGGGGGGAGCATACAATCATCTCCTGGTCCTTCGAGACTCGGATTCCCTTTCTCTTAACGACCTGAATGTACTTCAATCCGCTAAGAACCTCATGCTGAACCACAAAGTTCGCCTTCATGCGGAAACGAGCCCCTTCCTTTATAGAAAATGGCTTGTCCTTGAGCTTTTCGACGGATCCGGGGGCAGTCAGGTCGACAATGATGTCGGAACGGCCTTCGACTTCAAGAGCAAGGGCCTTGATGACACATTTGCGCGTGTCATTGGGATCCACTGCTATGGGTGGGGAAGAAGAGAGGCCGAGGGAGGCCTTCCAGCGATTGAGAGACTCATCTCCTTGATCTATATATAACTATATTAGGTAAACGAATGTTAAGGAGCTTCAAATCGTAGGAGGTAAATTCCAGGATAAATTTGAGACTCATGAGCACTGCTGCAAGACCCATTGGTTGCAGGGTCCGCAGAATTCAAAGGCTCAAACCCAAGCGCTACTTGTCTACCTCACTTACCTAACTTTGCGTACTCGTCTAAGGTCTTCTTCTCGCCCACCTTGAAGCCTTCGGTCTTGGAGGCTTGTAGATCGTCTTCGGCTTGGCTAGCCATTATGCATGGAATGGTAAGGTATGATACTGATGTTTGACTAGTTCAATAAAATGACAGCGGAAGATGACATGAGGAACCCAGGGTGGTTGCTGTATATTTCAGCCTGGATTGGTGGTAGATAGAAAGATACTAAGGTAGATGGTGGGGCTCGCTTGGGTCTCCGATCTGGCATTACCCCAAAGCGCTGCCGCGCATTCCAACTGTAATCTTGCATTCTGATAGATTCTACAGCATTTGTTTTTCTACGAAGTTACAAACTGCAACAATAAGAACTACCGCAAATTATAATTGTGACGGCATGATATCATCATATCATTCACAAAGCACTTAAGGATAGCGGTAATTTCCTTCCAGCCACCAAATTCCCCGGCCTGGCCACCAGCCTCCCTCCAGATTACCTAAAGCGGCGAGCCTGGATTGGGTTTAGTTCCCCTCCCCCGACCCTGAGCTCGCCCCGGAAGAACATCTGCCCCTGCCGCTCTCAGCCTTTTTCAACTCATCCAGTACACTCCATTCATACCAGCAGTATCATACCCAGCGTACCGCTCTATCGCCGACCATCAGGTACGCGCCCATGCCATTCTGACGATACCGCCAATCATCGCGCTTGGCACCCGCCCGTTTGAAAGCTTGCCATCGACGTCAGCATAATAACAGCATCTCAGTAATATAGAAAACAAGGACACAGTCTCGCGATGGCTGGGGTACAGATAAATGGTGTGGAAAGAACGCTCCCGAAGAAGCGCAATCCTATGCTCGCGCCCGAAAGGACACCAGATCGTACGGGCTACCTACGACATCGAATTTATGCGGCGCGCATTGCTAATACATCTTCATATAGATGCAGAACTCATCAAGAAAAGGCGATTAGGACAAACGACGCTTTCTGTGAAGCCTGGGTTGGTCGGCACGCACAATTCGACAAAGCCCGAGAATCTGGGTCCCTTCGATTATGCACACCTAAGAGCGCCGCTCCCAGAAAAGCTTAAAGGCTCTGAGATCTTCGCGCCTCATGCGAACCAGCCTGTGCCAGAGGTATATTTTCTCATGGTATGTGAAGCGGCGCCTTTGGACCATGATAGTGTTGTCAGCTGACGGTTGAAAACCTGGCGTAGAGGCGGAGTAGCGATGGCTTTGTGAGCGCGACAGGAATGTTCAAAGCTGCTTTCCCCTGGGCAAAGCATGCAGAAGAAAGTGCTGAGCGGGACTACATCAAGACTCTCCCGTCTACCGCGCACGATGAAGTAGCTGGCAATGTGTGGATAAACGAGCATTATGGTAGGCCTGTCAAATGGAATTAGAAGACGAAGAACTAACACGTTTTTAGCAATTGAACTTGCAGAGGAATATGGAATAGCAAGATGGATTGCGGCACTTCTTGATGACACACCTATTTCCCAAATCAATGACGATCCAGATAAAGCAATCTCTCCGCCGCCTAAATTCAAGTTTACCGCCAACGACAGAACTCATTTGCCACCGCCAAATGGTACTCCCCGAGCTTCAACGCCAAAATCAAGAGGCCGGCCGAGGGCAGGTTCGCCAACGAAGAACGCTAGTCCAGCAAAGTCGTCTAGAAAAGCTCGGCCTACTAAGGCCGCAAAGGAGGCAGACCTAGCTACAGCACGTGAGGCGAGCGCATCTCTACAGGCTACCCTAGATGATGTGACATCTACAGCTGCGTCCGAATCTGCGGACGGTGAGAAAGTCAGGGTTGAGGTGGAGTCGAATGTTGAAGTGAAGGGCAACACCGAGACTACGACTACGAATGTCAGAATTGAGATGCCCAAGGGTGCTCCAGAACTTCCATTGCCAGAAAGTCCCGAGGAGATGATTGCCAAGGCGAAGGAGATGGTGGAAGAGGCAAAGAAAATCGATGGCGAGAGCAGTTCCTCCATATCGAAGCGCAAAGCAGAGGAATTGGACGAGGAGTCCGACGAGGCTGGAGACAAGGAGCTTCAGCCCGCCAAGAAGGCCCGCCTCCTGGAGGAGAAACTGAAGAGAGAAAAAGTAAGGACAAGAGCGATGATTGGTGTCGCAGCAACATTGGCAATTGGGTACGTACATGCAAGCACCATGGGAATTAAACCAATCTAATGCGCAGTATAGGGCCATCATTCCCTTTGTGTTGCCTGCCTGAGGATTTGTTCCTTATAACTAAGATTGCATGCCCGTAGCCGAGACGACTGCTAGTGATAGCACTCTTGGATCGAGCGGCTGAAGAGCATTACGAAGATTTCCTATCCACTTCCTCATACCCCACTGTTGTCGTTCAATGTCGCGTGTGAAATAACTACTGAGCTGGTTGGCGTCGATGGGTTCTTGACGGCAGGGGAAGATCTCATCCCATCGTAGGACTAGAAGCAAATACCATATAATACACCTAAAGACTGTAAATATCTGATTCTCTTCCCAGAGTCAATATCGTGGTTCGGATTGCTTAAGAGAGACCACGTGACATGTGCATGGGTTGCTTGTCAAGATCCTTGGCTGGTGGCCCCCCACTCTTGTTCCCTCCACCATCTCAGATTCTTAAGCACACTATCACTGCTCCCGCCGTTGCGGACCACACGCCTGTCTCCTTCGCTCCATCAATCCATCGTTGTCCTTCGCTACTGCCATGCGTGCAGCAGGCACATACTCTCGGGACTTATCGGACCCTCGTCGCACGGCCCATTGGCTAATCAGACTCCAACACCACACACACTCCGACCCGCCGAGGGATTAAAGGGAGGGGACCCTGTCCACTACTCGAAGCCTCTCATAGCCTCCCATGCCGCCACAGAGCTTCCCCAGCTTTCACTCCGCATTCCCTCCATATCCCTCGTCCTTCTTTCCCCCATAAGACTGCATAGAGATCATCAGCCTTCCTCAACTCTCGAAATACCTAGCCAATATGAGACCCTCTTTCTCCATTCGATTCTATCCCTCTCGCCTTTGCACGACTCTCAATACCACCGCCCCTACCCTGTTATCTACAGTCACACGACGGTCCTTCTCGTCAACACCTTCTAATCTAGCAACATGGGGATTCATAGGTCTCGGACGAATGGGTGAGCTTCACGCTTCCCTATCACGCGTGAAAGGCTGGATCCGATGTCTTGGACGACGTGCCCCATGTCGACAGTGAAATCTGCTTACATATTGGGATGTA
Organism: Cladonia metacorallifera KoLRI002260; assembly: GCA_000482085.2. Classification (NCBI taxonomy): domain Eukaryota; kingdom Fungi; phylum Ascomycota; class Lecanoromycetes; order Lecanorales; family Cladoniaceae; genus Cladonia; species Cladonia metacorallifera. Next base: position 477,417 of record KI911118.1, on the reverse strand, counting down.
CCCTCATTAGGGTACCCAATGGCACAAAACCTACGTGCGAAGATCCCATCGAGCGATACACTAGTCATATACGACCGAAACACCGAGGCTACCACTAAGTTTATGCAAGAGGTTGGCGGTACTGCGAATGGGGACATGGGAATAGAAGTTGCAGGCTCCCCTAGACAAGTAGCAGAGAAATCCGTGAGTACCTCTTCCATAAACTTTGTCAACGCACTTTTGTGATGAGCACTTTCAACCCTGAATGACCTAAGTTGGGAGCTCGCGTTATGCGGCTCTTTCCATGATTCCACTTTATGTCTATAGCCAATCCTCTGATCCCTTTTCTCGATATATCTTGATCATGTTCGCTCCCCACTTCTCCGAATACTCTACTCACGCAATTGACAGGAAGTCACAATCACAACTTTACCAGAACCCTCTCACGTCAAAAACGTCTTTCATAGCATCCTCAACTCACCCTTACCGCCTCTCCCCTCGTCCTCGGATGCCCCCGAACGCCTCTTCATAGACTGCTCCACGATCGACCCCACCTCTTCCCGTGAGGTTGCTAATGCTGTCCACTCCACACTCCAAGGTCGCTTCGTCGATGCTCCCATGTCCGGTGGTGTGGTAGGGGCTCGCGCTGCTACATTGACATTTATGTTAGGGGCGAGTAGCAGGAGTGGTGGTCTGGTGAAGAGGGTGACGCCTATCCTGGAGTTGATGGGAAAGAGAGTTTTACACCTCGGTGAACAAGGTACGGGGCTCTCAGGCAAGCTGGCCAACAACTATCTCTTAGCGATCAGCAATATTGCTACGGCTGAAGCAATGAATCTCGGCGTCCGATTGGGTCTTGACCCTCAGCGATTAGGGGAGCTGATCAATGGTAGTAGTGGGCGTTGCTGGAGTAGTGAGGTCAACAATCCTGTGCCGGGAATCAGCCCCGGTGCTCCAGCAGAGAAAGACTACGAGGGAGGCTTCGGTGTGGAATTAATGACGAAAGATCTGAGACTTGCGATGGAAGAAGCGCAGAGATTAGAAGCGAAGATAGAGCTGGGCGCAAAGGCAGGGGATGTGTACACAGCAGTCGAGGCCGCGGAGAAGGGCAAGGATTTCAGTGTTGTTTATCGATGGCTTGGAGGACGGTGAATTGCATGTGCGAACACGGTAGATAGGATTTTCATATGTTTCGCTTTCATTGGACATTTGGGGGGGGGGGGGCAATTGGCATTTACCGGCCTCGATAGCTGGTCATTATGCATGCTGAGCGGTCTTCATGAATCTATGCATGGCCATCTCTTCATTTATATACCCTCTTCATGGGCCAAAATTCGTTTAATCAATTAGTGTGGCCAATCACACCTGATTTGCTGCAACCACAATACAAGCAATCCATACTCATAAGACCAGCAGATATCAGATTGGTTTCCACATCGGCAAAAAGCAAACGTAAGTGTGTGTGGATGAATTGGTTGGGAATGATACGATATTCTCACTTCGTTGGGAGTTACTATTGGAATTCTACGTGGCCTGTGGTTACTATACCTCCAGGACGCATAGACATGGATCGAGTTATTATAATAAATAGATTATCACACGCCCCTTTGTTCTGCTTGGTTCATAGTATCCGTAGGAGAATACGGTTGAAGATTCTGCATGTTGAGTGAGGGCTGCAATACCTTGGGCCATTTGGAAACTTTGCTGTTTAAAAAGTTGTTGTTTATATATCGTGCAAGCATGGCGTTCATTCATGTACGTACCCAGCCATTCTGGACTGGGAAGATGCTAGATACATCTTCTATGTTTTGCGGTGAATAGCGCTGGAGCGTGGCATTGACGAGTCATAGTTGACTTACTTGGAATGTCGATCGGCATAAGTTGATGTCGACAACCTCGAAGCACCGATACCCGCATCAGAAGATACACAAGACGTAACATCTTTCACCTCTCAAGCTCTACCGCCTAACCAATCTATCACCCTCCTGGCTCCCCTCACTCTCACTCTCCTCCTCCTCCTCTTCATCCGTCTCTTCCTCTCCACTCTCACTCTCACTCTCACTCTCCTCCTCACTCTCCTCTTCCTCATCCAACCAATCATCCAACGTCCTCTCCTTCCCACTCCCACTCTTCTCTCCCACACCCTTCCCAACCCCTTTCTTCTCAACAGCCCTATCTAACGATGCCGCCGCCGCCGTCGTCGTCGTCGTCGCCTTCTCTCCACTACCCCCAATCTCATCCCGCAACTTAGCATTAGGCTCTTCGCCCTCCTTTACCCACTCTGGTAGCTCTTCGTACCCTGTGATGCCGCCGGGGAGTCCGATAACCAGACTTGAAGAGCCAATTAGCAATCCTTTTCTGTTTTCGGAGGGGGAGGGAGCATGAGGGACTGGTTTTGGGGCTAGGAGGAGTAGAGAGGCGAGCTGTGTGGAGGAGGGGTTAGAGAGAAGGGCGCGGTAGAGGCNTCATTATGCATGCTGAGCGGTCTTCATGAATCTATGCATGGCCATCTCTTCATTTATATACCCTCTTCATGGGCCAAAATTCGTTTAATCAATTAGTGTGGCCAATCACACCTGATTTGCTGCAACCACAATACAAGCAATCCATACTCATAAGACCAGCAGATATCAGATTGGTTTCCACATCGGCAAAAAGCAAACGTAAGTGTGTGTGGATGAATTGGTTGGGAATGATACGATATTCTCACTTCGTTGGGAGTTACTATTGGAATTCTACGTGGCCTGTGGTTACTATACCTCCAGGACGCATAGACATGGATCGAGTTATTATAATAAATAGATTATCACACGCCCCTTTGTTCTGCTTGGTTCATAGTATCCGTAGGAGAATACGGTTGAAGATTCTGCATGTTGAGTGAGGGCTGCAATACCTTGGGCCATTTGGAAACTTTGCTGTTTAAAAAGTTGTTGTTTATATATCGTGCAAGCATGGCGTTCATTCATGTACGTACCCAGCCATTCTGGACTGGGAAGATGCTAGATACATCTTCTATGTTTTGCGGTGAATAGCGCTGGAGCGTGGCATTGACGAGTCATAGTTGACTTACTTGGAATGTCGATCGGCATAAGTTGATGTCGACAACCTCGAAGCACCGATACCCGCATCAGAAGATACACAAGACGTAACATCTTTCACCTCTCAAGCTCTACCGCCTAACCAATCTATCACCCTCCTGGCTCCCCTCACTCTCACTCTCCTCCTCCTCCTCTTCATCCGTCTCTTCCTCTCCACTCTCACTCTCACTCTCACTCTCCTCCTCACTCTCCTCTTCCTCATCCAACCAATCATCCAACGTCCTCTCCTTCCCACTCCCACTCTTCTCTCCCACACCCTTCCCAACCCCTTTCTTCTCAACAGCCCTATCTAACGATGCCGCCGCCGCCGTCGTCGTCGTCGTCGCCTTCTCTCCACTACCCCCAATCTCATCCCGCAACTTAGCATTAGGCTCTTCGCCCTCCTTTACCCACTCTGGTAGCTCTTCGTACCCTGTGATGCCGCCGGGGAGTCCGATAACCAGACTTGAAGAGCCAATTAGCAATCCTTTTCTGTTTTCGGAGGGGGAGGGAGCATGAGGGACTGGTTTTGGGGCTAGGAGGAGTAGAGAGGCGAGCTGTGTGGAGGAGGGGTTAGAGAGAAGGGCGCGGTAGAGGCGAGCTCGGTCACGGAGGTCGTAGGATGTGTCGTAGCGGGTTAGGTGGAGGATGTAGGTCCAGAGGAGAGGGATGGGGTGGGTTGGTTCTGAGGGTGGTTGTTTTTCTAGGGTGTCGTTTGATGGGGCTTCAGGGGGATCTTGCCACCCGTTCTCGTCGCTGGGAATAAGTAGAGGTGTTGGAGATTGTTGCTTTGGGGAAGCTGTTGCTTCTTCTGTTGTTGTTGATTGTTCTAGGGGCGGCGCTGTGTGGTTGAGGTAGTGTAGGTATACCTTCGCTGCTAGAAGGACTATCTGGAGTTTTGCTGCTTCCGATTCGTCAGAGAAGTTCTTGGCGAGGATGCGGAGGACGTCAGGGGCGATGTTTTCTTGATCTGGTAGACTGGAGAATTCACCAACGAGCCAAATGATGCTTGCTCTTGCTTGCGGGTTTGTGGTGGTGTCGAGGTTCTTGGCTAGTCTGATGACAGTCTTGACGTGCGCTTGGGGGTTTTGCTGGATCAGATGACGAATTACGGTCAAGGACTCGGCGACTAAATTTCCATCTTGACTTGAAAGTTGACTGAGAAGAAGGCGAAGGCATCGCGTTGATGCTGTAGTCTCGTTTTGTGCACATCGACCTATGGCCCGAACGCTTTCCTGAACCAAGGCTATATCTGTAGCCCTCGTAAAGTGCTCTAGTTCGCTTAATATGAGTTCCTTTATATGTGCTTCGCAATAGGGGAATATCAAAGTCAAGACTTCAAATTTCAGGCGTGACACCTCGGGAGCCTCTGTAGAACGTACAAGAAAGTGGGTTGCGTATCTGACGAAAGACTGAGGTCGAATCAAGCAGACGGCAACGATGTTGTACATTGCCACATTCTGTATGTCTTGTGGACTCCGTAAAAGTGCAATCAAAGGCCCAATAGCAGCATCGATGTACTCAGATGTCCCAAGATGAATATAGCAGCGAGCGGCTGCGACGATCACGGCGGAGTTGCGGCTCGAGAACAGGGGCTTGCAGGCCTTTAAGAACAGTTCAAGGTCGGGGTCCAGCACTTGGACCTCCTCTTCGGGGTTGTCTTGCTCTTCATCACCGACTTCATCATCGTAGAAGCCTTTATTTTTGTTCTTCTTTAGGTATTTCATTCGAACAGGAAAGCACTTCCGCGCGTAAACAGTCAATAGCCCTAATGTAGCCAATTGGCCCCATTCATCCATGTCTACTAGCTTTCTGACCAAGCCTTTGTAATGTTTATGTATGAGATCAATGCGATTTGGGCAGACCTCGAGAAATGCGATTACGGCCGGTCCAACCACGAAGTACTGCTTATCACCAAGTAGCAATGATAAGTATTCCAAGAGTTGAGGTAGTGTGTTTGGGTCTAGCTTATAGCATTTCGGTATTGCCAAAGCAGCTGCTTTGCGGACATACGGGCTCATATCTGCACAACCTCTCTTAATAGCCAATGAGACAATCTGGCTAATAACAGGGACTCTGATGCCTGACATAACTCGTAAAGCCATCGCCCTGACTTGAGGACTTTGATCAGTGAGAGATTTCTGTATCGTATTAATTGATAACAGTGCCAGATCGGGCTCCGATTCCGCATAATGTAACAAATAGATATAGACGAGCTTCTTGATCTCTATGTTCGGGCTTGCAACGTTTTTCACTACAGAAGAGAAGAAGGCGAGACATGGCTTAGAACGGTACATCATCTGTGTTTTCGGTTATTGAAAAGAAACCTGGAAGGAGAAAAATCAGATGTCGTACGCCAATAATTTTCCGTAAACCTTCTAGGACCTCTCTATCATTTCGGCTATCTAGCAGCTTCTTAACTTGAGTGAAAGGCAAGTCTTTGGTCGAAGGACGACTATTGATGGTTCTTGCAGATCCAGCAGCTTGTGCTGCTTCTAGAGTCAACTCTCGCGCTGAACATCTGATCAGCATCCGCATTCAGGTCTGGAGATAGGATACATCAAACCTGTGTCCAGCATGGACGTTATACGAGAAATGGACTCCATTTGGCGACCTACCCTGGCAAATGGGTCACAGATCAGGTTCAACAACCTGAGTAACTTTAGCCGATGATTAACCGAAGTGGCTTGCCCATCAACGTGTTTTTCTCACCTTTATCCGTTCACCATGCTAAGGAACATTTTTACAATAAAGTTGAGATACGCGCAGGGGCAGCGGCAAACAGTGGAGATCCCTTGTACCCTCTGACAGCACTCAGCACTCGTAGTGCTTGATACTATGCTCGTTTCCTCCTTGACATGTCTCATCGGAGGACGCCCGTAGCTCTGCCTCCTCTGCTTGGTATTGAATTCTTGAGCTGGCTCCTGGAACATCACGAAGAACCAACCACCCTTGTAATATGCTGCTCTCGAGAGGCTTTCTTGGCTGATCTTCAAGCCAATCTACAAAAACTTCGTTGCGAGAATCCTGCAACGACCCCGAATGATAGCAATCAAGGCTTAGCACATCCTCTCTTAAATCCAACAATTCATCTCATTTCAAGATCTCGATCGATTCATCTCGTCTTTGTGCCAACATTGCCCCATCTTCGTGCTTATCTGTCTACCTACACTTTTCCTCCTAATTGTGAATCACCTTCTGTGACTTCTACAAAACCAGGGTTTCGAGTCCCTGTTTTAGCTATTTGGGGTCTGGTGGACGCCCATCGATCCACCGCCGATCACTCTGCACAAGGTTTATCACGCACGCTGGCTGCAGCAGTAGAATCAGCGAGCCTGGCAGAACAAAGGCTAGTGCTCGCAGAGACAAAAATACCAGATGTGGGAGAGCAATACGGCAATACCGAAACCTTTAATGTCACTTTTGAGAATCCATGGAAGGAGCGAGTGCCGATCTTAAGTGGCACTATCAGGTTCGGTGGCGAAGACAGAGTGTGGGCTGGAAAGACCATCGAGGTCGGCCACATTCTAGCGAAATGGTGCAAATTCGTGAAGTTGAGCAACGGGGAAGGTGCTCCGTAGATCGCACTTAGAATATACAGTAAGACCTCGTCAGATATTTGGGGATGGAATCCGACATCAATTCTACGTTGACATACTACTGTCATTTGACGGATTTCAACCTGGTTCTGATCAAGGGATTCAAGTTCACAGAATGTAAGTAAGGAGCTTGGAGTTATTGAGGACATTAGATATTGATTAATTCTTAATAAAAGCATCGATTTGTCAGTCTAACATCGCCACTGGCGCTGACTAGGTCTACCTTGCCTAAGAAACCCATGCCCTTGGAAAACATGAGCAGTACGGAATCCATCAATCAGCTGGTCATCAGTAGCTTTGCCATTGCCAGCTCTCTTTCGATCAAGGGCAGCCCAAACCTCCGGAGGTGGGTTGCAAGAGCCAAAGGCTGGCTCCCGCGAATTGCGCTTGCCACAATGGAGATAGCGGCCCATTTTATGCTCGAACTGGATGGGACACCCTGGATAGGTACAGTTTTTTTGAGAATGCTCCCACTCCTCTAGGTTGTCGAGAAAGCTTTGTGATGTGGACATGGTGGTGTATGAGTGATACGAGGCCGAGTACATCGGATAGCTCTAGTTCCTCTTCCGTACCATGGAAACAAGACGCCCTAAAATAGGCTTCCTCTAAGGTGAAGCTTTCCTCGAGATAGTTCCTTCCCTTCACAAACTCTTCTCTTCCCTCAACAGACCACTGGGGTCCCGTTCGTGCAACTCTGAACGTAGGTGTGGAAGTCGCAACCAAGGTGATGCAAATATTGGTGAAAAGGCGTCCTGTAAGTGTTCTCTCAAGATGTTCAACAAGCGATCAAACATGTCGTTTTTCGCCTATCCCATCACGCCGCCTCCAAAAGGTTCCTTGGCACGCTCGAATTCTGTTCCCTCGTTTTTGGGCTCGGAATATCTGATTAGTAAAGTAAAGGACCGAACTCCTTTTGATATCACCACAAAAGACGTGAACGAATTCAAACTGTACCCAGATTACACGGACACAAAGACCATTACGGATCATCTTGAACTTACAGAAGATACCATGCTCGTCCTTCTTCCCGCCCATGAAAAGCTGAAGAAATCCATCATACGATACAAGAGGTCGACTGAAAACTTGAAAGATATCAGTGCACAACTCCAGCAGATCCAGCTCCAGGCTGATGAAACCAAACAGCTACTGCTAGAAGTTAAGCAGGTAAGTCTATAGCTGGATTGGCTCGTCTCTGAAGTCTAACACCTTGCAGCAACATGCTGCTACCCTGCAGGAACATACCAGCAAACTCGAGCATCTGCAGAAGCGGGTTACAACATCAGACAGCAAACGCCTAACGGCGTACAGGGGCAACCTCATCATTGAAATGGTGAAAAGGCTGTCAGACAAGCACAACATCGAGAGTGAAATCAAAGGCAATGATCCAGAAGCCTGCAAACAAAAGTTAGTTCGGGCAGCCGAAACACTCATGAATGACTTCGGTACGCCTAAGAAGAAGGATGGCCGCGTTATGGAGAGCGAGGAGGATGTTAAACGCAACTGGCAGGAAGCAATAGGACTGCTTTCGAAATACATGTCGGCCTTGAAGAAATTTGAGGAGAAAGTCGAAGCACGGAACGTGTTTGCTCATGAGACTGCTGGCCAACTTGCACAGCTGTTAATGGAGAAGGAACACTTTGAGACTCACAATTACCATTATCTCGGAGGCCTAATCAGATTCCTGTACGGAAAGACAGTAGAAGAGATGGCAAAGGAAGAGGACATCAAAGATGCCAAGAGAGAGGCAGAGGAGAGAAGCGAAGACTAGTCTACATACACACAGAGAAGTAGTAATTTCATGCTCCATCTGCCGCTCCAACATTGAGATGGTATTCGCTTCAGTCTGCTTCGTCATTGACCTTAGGCTTCTAGCAAGTCGAGCGTCACTTTTTCCGCTCCGTGATATATCATGTTACTCGATCCCAATAACCTTTTACTTTCAAGTGATGTTTCCACAGCCATGCCTAAGCGTAAAAAGGGTATCAAGAGGAACAAGAAGAATCAGGATGGAAGCGGCGGAAAGGATGAGCCAGGTGGCAAGCAAGTGGACCAGGGCGCGGAGCATAAACCTGAACCAGAAGAGGAAAAGCAATCAGACGTAGACGGAAAGGGGCAGGTAATTGAAGACGAAGACGATGAGTGGAAATGGAGTGACGGAGAACTCGATGATGAGCGCCTACAAGCCTTTTTTAATGAAAGGCCAATCACATGATGTGAGATTGTATTCCTCTAGGGAAATTCCGAGTGCATACTCGCTAGTACTTCTGGTGACCGCATTCCTAACGGCTTTAGGGTGATCGAATGAAAAGAAGCTTTCCCTGAGAATGAATGATACCCGATCCCATATGTGTCAAACTCTATCATGATACCAGAGGATCAACAGAGTCAGCTACCACTTTTGGTGCAAACGAAACACTTTCATATCTTGAAATCATGTAGCTGCGATTCTCAGAAACGAAAAATGGATAATCTTCTTCATTCATGCGGTCCGTAGACCATCAGGTGAACTATGCCTATGACTTGACGATAAGAGAGGAGATTTGATATGATTGTTTTGGTGCTCAGCAAAAGAAGCTTATTTCTCCTAAATAATAAACACTCGGATTTCAGGGGCTAACTCGCGGGCCCTTTGAAGTGGTCGTGCTCTCTTGATTGCAAAGATACTAAGTCCATCGAACTGTATCGCGGACGTGGTTGCGGATGTTAGGACCTAACGACATCCTTAGGTCAATATTTTATTAGGTGTGGCAATTTCAAGACCAGCAGCGGGTATTGTTTACAGAATTTGAACAATTTCTAGAAATATTGGACTCGGATTAGCGCATAAATCTAGCCGAATCAGCGTCATTGTTTCTGAGCCTCGGCCCAATCACATCAAGGGCCAATCAATGATGACCATGATCAGAGTGCACTTGGTGTATGTGACTTCGGGCTACAAACATGACCTTCTTTCACCAGAAGACCATGGTTGACAGACTCACATCTTCATATTCCACCTAGAGATTCTATACATCCTCACTAATCTTTGTCCGCCAGGAACATCTCCTTGTCGTTTCGCGTCCTTGGGAGATATGGGCCAGAGCAGATCTCAAACTCTCCCAATACTTCCCTTGCCTAAGGGTTCAGTTCTACTGCCGGGCGTTACACTCCGGGTTCCTGTTGCCAATCGCACTGACATCCCTGCTCTACTCTCTACCGTCTTCTCAAGAGACAGAAGGCCCAGGCCTGCCGCCAGCACTGTCTCGATAGGATGCGTGCCCATCAACTCCCCCTTGCTCCGGTCAGACGGCCAGCATTTACTCGATGATGCAGAGCCCAAATCTCGAAGACGCATTGATGACGAAGATACGAACCCCGGAGATGCTGACCATCGGGACCTTTTCATGTACGGCACGGTGGCCAAGATCTCTGGGGTTCAAGGGCGAAGGGCGGATGATCTCTCCTTGATAGTGGAAGGCATCAGGCGGTTCCGCATAGATAGATTCACTCAGATGAGACCGTTCTTCGAGGCAGAGGTCTCTTATCTGGAGGAAGAAGGTGGGTAGATACAAAGTCCTTACATGGGGTTAGATGCTGATGTATATATACTGTAGTCGAACTATCGGATACGGAAATCGAAACGCTGTTCGAGCACCTCAAACAGTTGTCGCGTGAGCTTCTCGCGCTCGTCCGAGTTGCCTCGTTTCTCCCCCGGTCTTCTATGAATATATCTCCTTTACTTGCCCGACGCTTAGAGCTCTACATCGCGAGCAAGGAGCTGGTGGATGCTGGTATACTTGCTGACTTCATGAGTAATGTTGTTGAAGCGTCCCTGGAAGACAGGCTACGAGTTTTGGCTGCTCTGGACATCAAAGACAGACTAAATCAGGTCATAGAGCTGCTGTCTCGTCAAATAGAAGGTGTCAAAGGGACTGTTAAAATTACTGCTATTACAACTACCACACCAAATAAGGGTCTGGACATTAGTAAAATCAGTCGGAAGGACCGAGAAGCACTGATGCGACGAGCGATGGGTGCTGTTGGGTTCAACCCTTCCGGTCTCTCCGCCCCAGGTGGAGGTAATGCAGGCGAGGAAGAGCCCAATGAGCTAGCAGAGCTCAAGAAGAAAATCGATGATGCCAAGATGACGCCCGAGGCGCAGAAGGTAGCAGACAGGGAGCTGAAGAGGCTACAAAAGATGAACCCTGCGCAAGCCGAATATGGTGTCTGCAGAACGTACATTGAGACGCTTACGGAGATTCCCTGGACCGCATCTACAGAAGATCAGCTCGGCGTTGATACGCTTAAACGAGCCCGGAAACAGCTTGATGATGACCATTACGGATTACAGAAAATTAAGAAGCGTCTTCTGGAATATCTTGCGGTCCTAAGGCTCAAGCAAGCAATCAACGCCGAGGTTGAAGATCAGATTGCGAAGGCAAAGGCTGAAGCTGCTCCATCTGAAGCAAAGGAATCAGCATCGGATACTGTAAGAGAGGAGGCTGAGGTCGATTCCACCAAGGTACAAATCCTCCGCAGTAAACGACGAGTGGATAAATCACCTATCTTACTCCTCGTGGGTCCTCCGGGAACAGGGAAGACTAGTCTTGCAAAATCAGTGGCCACAGCCCTTGGTCGTAAATTCCACCGAATCTCACTAGGAGGTGTCAGAGATGAAGCCGAAATCAGGGGTCACAGAAGAACATATGTTGCGGCAATGCCAGGGCTCATTGCCAATGGCCTGAAAAAGGTTGGCGTAAACAATCCCGTCTTTCTACTGGACGAGATCGATAAAGTGGGTGGCTCGAATTTCCATGGAGACCCGTCTGCCGCTATGTTGGAAGTTCTTGATCCTGAACAAAACCACAGCTTCAGCGATCACTACATTGGGGTACCCATCGACTTGAGCAAAGTGCTTTTTATCGCCACAGCAAATACCCTTGACACTATCCCTCCTCCATTACTCGATAGAATGGAAACCATTCAGCTCTCAGGCTACACCACAGTCGAGAAACGCCACATTGCCAAACAACACCTCATTCCGAAGCAGATTCTCACGAATGCTCTCACTCCCTCAGACATCGAATTATCAGACGATGTTATCGACACTGTCATCACATCCTATACGCGCGAATCTGGCGTCCGCAATCTCGAGCGCGAAATTGGTTCCGTCTGCCGCTACAAAGCCGTCCAATACGCAGACGCCAAAGACGCCTCCACCCTCGATAAATACAACCCCCGCGTCTCCGTCGCCGAACTCGAAGAAATCCTCGGCATCGAGCGCTTCGACGAAGAAATCGCCGAAAAAAAATCCGTCCCCGGCATCGTCACCGGTCTCGTAGCCTATTCCTCCGGCGGCCAAGGCAGCATCCTCTTCATCGAAGTAGCAGACATGCCCGGCACCGGCCGTGTCCAACTCACCGGTAAACTCGGCGACGTGCTTAAAGAAAGCGTCGAAGTCGCTCTCACGTGGGTGAAAGCCCATTCTATGGAACTTGGCCTCACGAGGGACGCTAATGAGGATATAATGAAAAACCGCAGCGTGCACGTTCATTGTCCATCGGGTGCTATACCTAAGGACGGGCCCTCGGCTGGCTTGGCACATACGATTGCGCTGATTTCGCTGTTTAGTGGGAAAGCGGTTCCGCCTGAGATTGCGATGACGGGGGAAGTGAGTCTAAGGGGACGCGTCATGCCTGTGGGAGGGATCAAAGAGAAATTCATCGGGGCGTTGAGAGCGGGTGTGAAGACTGTATTACTACCACAAGGAAATAGGAAAGACGTCAAGGATTTGCCAATGGAGGTTAAAGAGGGATTGGAGATTGTGCATGTTGGGTAAGTTTTTTGATCTATCCTATCATCATTTTGAGCATCAAGCTAATCATCGTGTGTGTTTCTTTAGGCATATCTGGGAAGCAATGAGACATGTGTGGCCGGATGCGCGGTGGCCTGGTGAACAGCATCTTGCGGGGATTGAGAGTAGATTGTAAATATGAGAAGACACACACGCACCTCTAGGATAGATGGCGTTTGGAGATTTGTATATATTGATATTGTTTTGCATAGCGAGAAGCGGATGAGATTGTATGAATGGATGAATGATAGTATATATCCTCGACAGCGCCTTTCTTTGTTTCGGTCTCTGGTCTCTGTCTCTGTCTCTATTCTCTGGATCTGCTCTGTATTTCTGTCTCTGTTTTACTACGCCTCCTCCAAACAAATAAATAGCCAAATCGCCCATCTCAAGCCTCACCTAGGTCCCTATCTTACCTCACCTTAAATTGCGTTCGGGTTCCTTGCATACTTCTCATACACCTGAAACGCAGCACGCAAACGATCCTTCTTAATCGGCATCCCTTCATACGTACCTGCATGCTACTCAAACACTTGAAACATGAGATTAAGGGATCATAGTCGCAGTCCCGTCCCTGCATGCGGCGTGAACCTTTTCTTTTTATTAATATTGATATGAATGATAACAACAGTATTCTGTAATTGGAGAATGAATTGCAATGATAGCGAGACAGAGAATTGGAGCGTCTGAATGGCCTTTGCTTTCTTTTGCTTGTGGCTCTATGGATTCTATGTAAAAGTAGAGTATTCAAGACGAGGTGAAAAAGGTCCTCCTTAGGTAAGATACTCCCTTCTCTCGCTTGATTTCGCTTTTAAACGCATGGGTACAGAAAAAAAGAGAAAATTGACAGTGTCCCACCCACACAAATAGACAAGACAAAGGAGGACACAGGGGGTATATAGCTCGTTACGGGAGAATGAAAAATCAAGATGCCAAAACACGCTTCTCACGAATCCTTTCCTTTCTTTTCCCTTGCGAACGATTCCACAAAACTCCCATCAACCTTCATCATCCCCTCTCGTGACTATGCAGCCTACCTCACCACGTTAGTGAGGCCTCAAACTACTAATACTAGTGACATCGCTCTCCAACCTCTGACTCGTCCTCCTAGCCGCAAACCGCTCCATCTTCATATCCCCCTTCCCCATCCCCATCCCCATCCCATACTCCGGCGGCCCAGAACTCCCCCTCCCCCCACCCATACCACCAACACTCGCATTCCTAATCGGCAACTCGCTCTTCCCTAACACCCCGCGCCAAAGATTGCGACACGCAGTTTGCGACGTTATGATGTAGACGCAGGCGTTGAAGAAGCCTTGGAGAGGGAGCACGAGGGTTTCGGTGTAGTTTAGGCCGTAGAGGATTTTTGTGGGATGCGCGAGGGAGTAGACGCGGTTGATGGAGGAGGGGACCCAGGAGACGAGGAGGGCGCAGAAGAAGAGGAAGGCGACGCGGGCGTAGAGCCAGGCGTCGGCGTTGGCTTCGGCGAGGGCGTGGTCGCGGGTTAGGGTGCGCACGCGGAAGAGTTCGGGGGCGGTGATGTGGGAGGGTTTGCGGTGGTCGTTGTTGTTGAGGGATTTGTCTTGGGGGCCGACTTCGATGTTGACGGTGTAGGGGTCGAAACCGGTGTTGTTGTTGTTGTGATAGCCTTCGAGGCCGGGGATGCGCATTTCTTCGTCTTCGTTCAGGGGGTATTGGGAGGGGGCGGGAGAGGAGGAGCGGGGTTGGCGGGATTCGGATTGGACGGTTATTTCGGTGGTTATGGTGCCGAAGGGGTTTTCGTTGAAGGGGTTGAAGAGGGGGCGGAGGGTGTTGCGGTTGCGCCAGACTTTGCGGAAGGCGAGGCAGTAGATTGCAAAGGCGGAGACGAGGGCGACCCTGTAGGATTTCAGTTTGAGGGAGATTTCTCTGTGGGTGTTTGTACGAACCAGACAATGCCGTATAAGGTTGCCATACGGAGGAAGTCCCATTCTGACTGAATCCAGCACCAGAGCTGTTTGGCCTATGAGAAAAGTCACGGAAATGCTTTACGGCGTACTCACAAGAGCTGGACCATAGACCCTTCCACGGCTGTGGTCTTTGAGGAAGAGATATGTCAATGCGGGTATGAAGGAGAGGCCGTAAGCTCCAATAAAGTACTTCCATTCCTGGGCTTGCATGCGCTGAGCGGTCCAGCCGCGAAACAGAGCGAGATACACATTAAGAGCCATGGCAAGAGCCCATAGAGCGTCAACGCCCAGAAACCTGTAGGCCATCAGAATTGGTGTTAACACTTCCTCTGCCACGACTCACATCTGGATTGCAAAAGCCTGAAACTGGCACAAAGACGAGTCCTGCCCGGCTTGAACTCCATCTTGTGCAATCAAGGACGCGATATTCATCCCCAGATTGCTCCATGATGCGGCGAAGACCAGCCGATTAATGGGTTTGTTGAAGCCCCTCGCCAGTAGGAATGTCGACAAGATGAAGAATATGCCGAGTAGAGAGAAGATGGAAGTGATTCGTTCAGTGATGGCGAAGGAGTTGAGCTGGCCCTGAGTCAATGCTGTCGTCGCCATGTCGCTCAATTGCTCTGTCAATTGGGTCGCTTGTATGTGTCCGTGTAGCGACGGGTCGCAACGACTTCGAATTAGTGGTGCTGGACAGCGTCTATATCGTCTATGTTACGCGTCAAAGTGTTATGTTATTCACAACTGCGGCTACGCCATCACATTATATTTGACACAGTCACCCAAACAGTGGTGACAAGAGTGGCGTGATCAGATTATGAAGTTCTTTCGGTATGAGAAGGCTTTGGAGGACCAATTGACCGGAGAACAAGACGAATGACTTGCATACTAGGTAGGACGTACGCCCTGATGCGCTAAAAGAGGACTGCGTGCATGGTGGAAACAGTAATATAGTAGAGCCATGTGTATCATGGAAGTGAACCCACCCTTTGGGACTGGTGGTTTCCTATAGCACTTTACTAGGCCGCAGCCACGGACCTGGGCGTGGATCCGCCCTTGCAGATGGGAGCACAGAAGGACACCATGGAAGCCATGCCGCTCCCGAAACGCACCATCTCTACTATTAGTCAATACAAAACAACAAGATGGTGTGATAGCAGCCAATGGGAAGGATTATAGGAGGAGGCATGCGGCGTGGCCAAGGTTGACCGACAGCCGCGAAAGGTTGGGGAAGTCGGAGAGTCGTTCAGCTAGCATGGAAGTCCGTGCAACCAGATGGATGCTTTTGATGGTCGTTGTCATTCCTTAATCTTGGTCAAGTGAAATGTACCTTAATGTCTCCAAGAAAAGACTAAAGAGGATGATGGATGTTAGCGTAGAGTAACATTGATTGGATGATTGATTAATTGAGCGATTGGTTCGAGTATGGATTTTCCAGGATTAAAGAATGGTGTGGGGATGATTAACGTACTAGAGTATCGACGATCTCGACCGTTTGAATCCAGGGCAAACATTCACGAGGGGCCAATCAATGAGCAGTATCTGTTACTCCTCTCCACCAGCTTCGCTTCTACTTGTACGGTCCCCATGCTTCCAAATATGGCGTGAAACAGAGGCCACTTCCCACCCTCCCACGCCAGAGCCACGTGCATTACCACTGCATGACGACACTCAATCCGGCACCTCCACGGACTCTTCCATCGCCCCTATTCAGCTTGCTGACGACATGCTGTTCTTCTGGAAGATAAAGACCCACTTGCCGTGGGCTGGCACCGGTATGGTGTATGCTTGGTACGGACCTCCTTCTATCTCATGGTGGGATGTAAAATCAACATGTGATAGGAATAAGGTAGTAAACCAACCAAGCAAACAAGTGCGGAGTAGCCTCCTCAACCTTCTGATCTTCAACCTTCAACCTTCAACCTTCAACCCCCCAAGAAACCTACCTTCGGAGTTTAAAAGTCATACTGGTGTATTACTAGGTACACAGTAGTCTGCCTCGTGGCCACACTACCAGGGATGCAACCCTTCCCCTCGAATAGAAACAAGGTTGTCCGTAGTGTAGTCCATCCTTATCTTTTTTAGGCTGCGGGGAGTGCAACAAGACCACCATAAGCAAGCAAGTGAACCAATCAACAATTAATCAAATGTAATCAATAGATTGTCCGGTAACCTTTCGCTTTCCCCTTTCGCCTTTACCTACCTACGCCACGCCACGCCTCTGCGCCGCGCGCGGGCCAGATTCGCTTTTCGCCGCATTCGTGCAGATTGACTTCATGGTTGTGAAGAAAGACCGGAACCCCCACACTTTCTGTGCGTAGCTAAGAAATACCCCTGAGGAGTGTGTTTTGTGTACCTGCAGGGCCCCTGGAACCTACCGTATCTTCCGTAGTTATCAGGCTTGCTGACTTACCTGCAGCGCAACGGACACCAGATACCGTGGGGTTGTGTTGATTGCGCCGGAGTATTCTCCTCAACGGCGTTCATCTTCTGCTCATTCATGGACTTATGCACTGTGCCTCGCGCTGCGTCGCGGCGCGGCCGGGTTCCCGCGTTGATCAATGGGGAACGTGCACGGTACCTTATGTGCTGTCGAGTACCCGCTTTTCATGGGTGTGTTTGTTTGTCGGATGGCTGGCGATTGATTCATCATCAGGCTGCATATCATGAACATGATAGGAGAGAGGGGAGCCGGATTGGGACGGAAGATAAGGTAAGCTGCTTAGAAGACGTGGGTGCTGGACCCTGAAAGTGCGATGTTGGTAAAGGTATAGATAGGGAGATGTTTTTGGGATGACTGCCGTTGAGAGTAGGTAGGGTTCAAGGGAAATGGGTAAGGTAAGGTACTGTGCCTCATGCTGTATGCTGATGAAGAGTTTCCTTGTCAGTATTAGTATTCGTCTCGCTCTCCGAACATGCGGTCATGGTGTTGCATTTCCGTTGATGCTACGACGGACAAGACAACTCAAAATGTGACAGCGGGAACATTGATTCAACATGTGAAGATAATTCGATTCTATTGGATGCAACACCTCAATGCTCGTTC
Source organism: Cladonia metacorallifera KoLRI002260 (assembly GCA_000482085.2). Taxonomy (NCBI): domain Eukaryota; kingdom Fungi; phylum Ascomycota; class Lecanoromycetes; order Lecanorales; family Cladoniaceae; genus Cladonia; species Cladonia metacorallifera. Next base: position 459,934 of record KI911118.1, on the reverse strand, counting down.
TGACGAGTTCTAACGAGTGTGACGCTAGACCAACCCTTACACCGCCGCTATGCCACACCATGCCATGCCATGCTGTCTATGAAAACACTGAGTCTCGTTACATGCGGGAAAAACATGACTGCGAAATAGTACTCCATGTTACTCCATTACTCCTGCGTGATTCTCGCTCATCCAATGAATGATCAGCGACTTTGACTTTCCAACCCTCCCACACACCTAAGCCCTCACACCCCGGGGGTCCTCCTCCAGTTCCTCAAATATGCCTGTCACGTCCTTTCCGTGCAAGCGTAAGCGATTGATGCAGGTGAACATCACGTTGCCCCAGTTGGAGTTGACCCGGAATGCCACCTTGGCAGTATGGAGTCCATATTCGTGCAAGGAGATCGGAACCTTGAAAGACTGAATGTTCTGAGGTCCCCATATGTCGTACTTCCAACGGCCAATCGGTACCCAATTGCTGCCCAGAGCCTGCTCTGCAGACAGCGTCTTTTCTTGCGGTGATGATTCCATCAACAGATGGGGATGCATACGAGTGAGTACATTGCCGATAGTGTTGCGCATGTCATCATCCTCGACGAGGATCCACAGTTCGATCTCCTGGGGCGCGGCTCCCATGCCTCCCTCTGGGGTTTCATCTTTGTGGCCATACTCGACAACGAGCTCAGTTGGTGCGACGTTTCGTGGGAGTTCAATGGTGAGCTGCAGTTTGCCGCCAGATCGAGGAGCACACCATCTATCTGCTCCAGGATCGTCCCAAGCAGTCAAGGCGCTCATGTGGGGCTGTGACAGTGCCTTCGGGACGCAAGCATTGGAGGATTTCCACGGCCAAAAGTTCCATGTCTTCTCGCATTCTGTTGTTGCAATCGGCGAAGAGAGATGAGGATCAATCACTGCACCCCATCCCGGCAGGAACCAGTTGATTTGCTTCTTAGGAACGAACGACTGGGAAGAGTGCTTCAGGTGGTACTCAACGTTGCCGATGCGACTAAGTAGGTTATCGTACTCATAGGACATCTGAGAGCCGTTCTGAATTGAAGTCCCTCCAAAGCCCGGAAAGTAGCGAGGAGCGACGTGATGGAAGAGGACCTGGAACGCAGGAACCAGAAGGAACATCGAGAACATTACCAGGATCAAAGTCCACATCAAGACCCTAGGGTCCGCGACCGGTGCATACGGTATACGCACGGCACGGCGTCGGCCTTCGCCGTCAAGGATGTATCCAGTAGTAGTGGTGAGAGAAGCACGAGGAGCCCAATACTGGAATGAAAAAAATGAAGGTGGCTGTGCTTGGAACCCCAGATCTGCTGCCGGGCCATCCTCCTCCTCATTGACGGTTGAGAGTCCACCGGTCTCTGCATTCGTCACAGCATTACCAATAGTAGCGATGGCCGAGACAGGAGCCGCTCCCACCAACTGGTCCGAGGGGTTTGCCAGGGCTTTGGTGCCATAGGCGCGGTTGTTCTTCTGGGGAAGTTTTCGTCCAGAGGGTTCCGACACAGCAGGGGAGACACCACGACGAGAGGTACGTGTCCCAGTAGGGGTGGGGGCTGCGATGGGGGCTGCGGTGGGGGCTGCAGTGCGGGCTGCAACACGTGGACCGGCCACGGATGCGTTGTCTGCTTCCACTGAACGTGCGCGAGAGGCAGCGCGGGTGACACGAGGAGTCGGTCCAGTGTCAGACATTGTCGAAAGTGTTGTCGGAGGTGGAGATAGGTACTAGGGATGCGAGGATATTGATGTAATGAAGAGAGAGGGAAAGGGAAGCAAGCCCGGAAAGACGAGTGAGGAGCAGCGAATGATAGCTTGCCAGAAGCTCTCGAACGGATGCGTGGATATTGATGTAATGAAGAGAGAGGGAAAGCGAAGTAAGCCCGAAAAGAGGAGCGAGGAGTAGCGAATGAGAGCTTGCCAGAAGCTGTCGAACGGAATTGTATATTAGTAATATGTATGTGTAATTAAAGCTTGCCAGCAAGATATGGTCAGAATGTATGAGAAGAGTAGAGTGCGGTGTTGAGAGTGTAGATGTTAAGGATGAAAGAAAAAAGATGGGAACGAGCTCACTTATAAATTTTGCAAGACACTACTAAAAACGGGAGGCTGGGTGGCTGGGTCTTTTTCGCTGGGTGTGAATGATGCTATTCACTTCTTTTTGCTGTGTGTGGGTGATGCTATTCACTTCTTCCGCTATTATTTGTCATACCAGAACTTGTCGACCGCTTCACTTCACATGGAACAATGGTTATGGATGGCCCTGATGTTTCAACCCCTGATCGCCAATGCTCCTATCACCACTACTACTTCGACGCGATGAACTGTTCCGTCTTGTGTGGTGAAGGTGAGGATTTACTGATGAGTTGAGGTGCCTCCTCTGCGCGGCGACAACAACGATCGATCCTGCGCTTCTAGGCATTTAGAAGCTATCTGGTTACCTAGGAATGCGCTCGAGGTAGTAAGCTGGATCAATTGTAGAGTGAATGCGTGGAATGGTAGTTGCATCCGCATTCGCTTTGAAGTGAAGCTTTGTTGACGGATTCAGATGTCCTCTCCACGCGACGGACCCTGCGTCATGTGCCAAGCCAAGCTAAAGCGGCGGCGGGGGCTTCCGTCATGTTCTATTCTCAGGCAGGCAGACACTCGAGTAATCCCCAGCTGGTAACCTTTAACCTTTTTTCAACCACCACTTGTCCTTTCCACTGGGCGCAGACAATCTCTTCTCTTCCTAAAGACGAACTTTTGACCGCTTTGTTACGGGAGGCGATGTGTTCAAGCGATATCTTCCTAGGGCTTCTAGCCATCCTCTTTCCCCCCATTGCCGGTACCTATCGCTACCTGCCATCTCTCACTCCACAGCTTACACTAACCGTTCTGTAGTCTGGATCAAATCAGGAATTTGCAGCGCGGACTCTCTTATCAATATCCTCCTCTGCGTGCTTGGCTACCTTCCTGGGCTTATCCACGCCTGGTACATCATCTCCTTGTACCCTGAACCTAGCGACTATGAATATGAGACCATTCCCCATGACCAAGGCGAAAATGGAAGGGTCACATATTATTATGTCAACCACCGACCGAGTGGTGAAGCCTTGAGGCAGCAAGGTTCGCCACAAGGGCAACCCCACAGTTACGTCAGTGGTCCGCAACAGCAAAGAGGCTACGGGACTACTGAGGGGATGAGGGTACCACCGCAGCAGCAGCAACAGGGAGGAGAAGGATCGACAGAAGGGGGCGTGCCACCTTCCTATGAGCAGGCGATCAAGGGCGACCACAAAGTCCAAAGCTGAAGCAACAATTTGGCTCAGGTCAAGCAAAGCGGTGGCACGGAGCGACAACGTATTGAGGGTGATCATGGCATTTGGAAATGTAGCGTTGTATTCTATATAGTTTATGAGGCGTTACAGCAGAGGTGATATTATTAGAGCCTTGGGAACTGTTCTATATAACGTTTGGCATGACATCTCTAAAATTTACCGACAGTGGCTTAGGAGATACATGGTATCTAGCGTGTAATCAGACCTACTTTCCGGACACTCGCCCTATCCAATATCTAAAACGGATGGCAAGAATCGAACACGTTTGAGGTCGAAGACTCTTTATCCAGAACGCTGTCCACCTTTTGTAATTGTAAGATTACAATCGAGGTTGGGCTGTAATATCGGTCTCTAAGCGGTCATTGTTCGATTGTTTATATCTACCTCATTGCACGATAGTAAAGGCACGTGTCGACTTGGATTACTAGGAGGTTCTATTTCGGACCACATCTACTTCAATTCAGCTGGCGGGCCCCGACTACAACCGCGTTGTGAAACGCTGAAGCTGTGGCGCTTCACATTAGTGGTCTCACGTTGGAATAGGAGCAAAGTATCAAAGTACTCTGCACAGCTCGGGAAGGCAAGCAAGCACCTTGGCTGAGGATCTGATTAGTCAGTAGACAGCTTTCATTAGTGACCAATGAGATTACTTGAAGTATCACAAAAGTTTTCCCGCAGTTTTGCCGGCCGCATATTCTTTTTCCATGAGGACACGTTAAATCAAAGGAATTCAAACTCCGTTCTTTTAAACATCCCCAACTTCTCCCACACTCTGTCGTTCTTACATCTTTGTTTGCCCAACCTCAATCCATAGAGGACGCTCTCATCAATCCTCTAGAGATTGCCAGGTTCTTTCTTTACACACTCCATTCACGATGGCTCGACCATCACGGGGGCCCTCGAAGCCCTTTACATGGTCCATTGTTTTCTACTTTCTACTCATATTCGTCGCCCCCTTAGCATTCCTCAATCACGCCAGTGCACAGTCAGATGAGCAGGTCCCAATTCGGGAAGATCTCGGCGATGGTAAATCCCCTTTCAAGTACTGGGAGATCTTCGGAGAGCCCTACTAACTCTTGCTCCAGTCATTGGTATAGATCTTGGGACAACTTACTCCTGCGTCGGTGTGATGCAGAATGGGAAGGTTGAGATACTAGTCAACGATCAAGGGCACCGAATCACTCCTTCCTATGTGGCCTTTAACGACGAAGAACGGTTGGTGGGAGACGCCGCAAAGAACCAATATTCGTCAAACCCCCGGAGGACAATATTTGACTCAAAGTAAGTAATTGGTATAGCCCTAGTGCTTTGCCAGTTTACTGACTGGAAATAGGCGATTAATCGGCCGCAAGTTCTCTGACAAAGATGTCCAGGCTGATATCAAGCATTTTCCCTTCCGTGTCACAAACAAGGATGACAAACCGGCAATTACTGTGGAGGTGAATGGCAAAGACCGTTCTTTCTCTCCGGAAGAAATATCCGCCATGGTTCTTGGGAAGATGAAGGAGATCGCGGAAAGCTACTTAGGGAAAACGGTGACCAGTGCCGTTATCACTGTTCCAGCCTATTTCAACGACAACCAGAGACAAGCTACCAAGGACGCTGGGACTATCGCTGGTTTGAACGTCCTACGTGTTGTCAACGAACCCACCGCAGCCGCTATCGCTTATGGTCTTGATCGTACTGGGGAGGAACGCCAGATCATTGTCTATGATCTTGGTGGAGGAACCTTCGATGTGTCTCTGTTAACCATTGACAATGGTGTTTTTGAGGTCCAAGCAACAGCGGGAGACACTCATCTTGGAGGCGAGGACTTCGACCAGAGAATCATCAACTACTTCGCTAAGAGGTATAACAAGGAGAAGAATGTGGACATCACTAAGGATTTGAAGACTATGGGCAAGCTCAAGGTATGTTCACCATAGCATGACTGGGCAGTGCATTGCTAATATCTGCATAGCGCGAGGTTGAGAAAGCAAAGAGAACACTCTCGAGCCAGATGTCAACTAGACTTGAAATTGAGAGTTTCTTCAAGGGCGAAGACTTCTCCGAGACACTTACAAGAGCCAAGTTCGAAGAATTGAACATGGACCTGTTCAAGCGTACCCTAAAGCCTGTCGAGCAGGTGCTCAAGGACGCAAAGGTGAAGAAAAACGAAATCAACGACATTGTCCTGGTTGGTGGCTCTACCCGTATCCCCAAAGTCCAAGCAATGTTGGAAGAATTCTTCAATGGCAAGAAGGTCAGCAAGAACATCAATCCTGATGAGGCTGTGGCTTTTGGTGCAGCTGTTCAGGGTGGTGTGCTTTCGGGCGCCGAAGGAACGAAGGAAATTATCTTGATGGACGTCAACCCATTGACTCTCGGTATCGAAACCACTGGTGGCGTTATGACCAAGTTGATTCCTCGAGGAACTAGCATACCTACACGCAAGAGCCAAATATTCTCAACCGCCGCTGACAACCAGCCAGTTGTCCTCATCCAAGTTTGTAAGTCGCAAATCCCATTCTGCAGGACTATGAACAATGTTCTAACACACTATAGTCGAGGGTGAACGATCTATGACCAAGGACAACAACCTTCTCGGCAAATTTGATTTGACTGGTATCCCACCCGCGCCAAGGGGCGTTCCTCAGATCGAGGTCTCCTTCGAACTTGACGCCAATGGAATCCTGAAAGTCAGCGCTGGAGACAAAGGCACCGGAAAGTCGGAAAGCATAACGATTACGAACGACAAGGGCCGTCTCACTCAAGAAGAAATTGATCGCATGATCGCCGAGGCGCAGGAGTTCGCAGAAGAGGACAAGGCTACATCTGAGCGAATTGGCGCTCGCAACGGCCTGGAGAACTATGTCTTCAGCTTGAAGAACCAAGCCAATGACGAGGAGGGCCTTGGTGGTAAGATTGACGAAGACGACAAGGAGACTGTAAGCATGCACACTCGGTTTCGATGTCTAGAGATATACTAACATTCATCAGCTTTTGGAAGCCATCAAAGAGGCCGCTGACTGGCTAGAAGAGAACGCCAGCGAAGCCACAACCGAAGACTTCGAGGAACAAAAGGAGAAGCTGAGCAACGTGGCCTACCCGATCACCAGCAAGCTGTATAGTGGTGCCGGCGGCGAGATGCCGCCCATGGATGATGAAGATGAGGGTGGGCATGATGAACTATAAGATGTCGGTCGCATTTTCACTGGCGTTGATTGCTGCCAGCGTGCAGTATGAGGCTCGTTTACCTATGCTTTGACAAGTGTTTAGATATGTATAAAAGATGAGATGGGTGATAAAATAGAATTGAAAGCTGTTACAGTTACTAGTTACTCTGTGGTCCTCGCACTTCTTCGAAAACGGTCTCTTTTCCCTGGGCCATTCCAGTCTTCGTGCTCTGCCATTCGAAGCTTTTCTAGCTTACCCTTCCTGGCCGCCTGCCCTACGCATCCATAGATGCCATGCAGCTTAGGGATGAATCTGCTTATGTGCGACCGGAGAGGCAGCTAGTGTACGACGAGGGAGAACAAGATGGGTGCAACGAAAGACTGAGATCTAAAAGTCTTTCCTAACAATAACGTAGTAATATCCATCCTAGAATACGGGAAACCCCTCTACTCCCATACTGGTGGCTAATACACAAGACCCCAGACCCCCTATCTATAACGATAATTCTGCCGTTCAGCAGCGTGCCTTGGATTTGTCAACCTGTATCTCTCTATTTCGGCTTGCTCCAGCATATATCCGGCTTCACCAACATCTCCGGGCCATTTGGTCGTCGTATGACTAAACCCCAGGGCATCTCGTTTGATGTGTCTAGTCTTTTTGGGTGCGGTCTTGTCGGATGGTTTCTTGGGTGCTGTTTTGTCGTTTGGCTTTTTGGGTTTGGCTGGGCGTTCTGTGTTCTTAAAGCTCTCGTTCAGGAAACGCTCTTCAGAGATCTCCAACACGTCCTCGTCGGCCCTCGGTTCCCTTTCCCATCCCCGTATTCGCTTCAAGTTTCTTGGGTCGGCAGTGGTGTGCATGTTGTACCATTGAGGTGCATACTGATGGGCGTGCACTCCGATTTTCTGTTGCCAGAACTGGGGCTGGTCTTGGAAGTTTCTGCCGTCGGGAAACCAGAAGATAAATGCGAACCAGTGATTGGTGAACCAGTGCTTGCGACATTGCATTACATCCCAAGGCAGTGCTTGTGCTATTTCAACCCAGCTCCTGCCTTCTCTCTTCATCGAGAGAAGCGTGTTGATATCTTCGATTGTCCAGCGGAAATCCATCTCTGTTTTGAATGGATATCTGGCTTGAGGATTGAAGCTCACCCAACGAGCAAGGCACTCCGGGGCATTGAAAGGTGTGAGTTTGTGAGAGATTTCCAGCCAGTCATAACCCTTGCGATAAGATGCCAGTAGGTCATAGTCCCTTTTCGGCGTCCAGCCCTTATGAGACTTTGACATATGCAATTTTTGGAAATTACGGATCTCCATCTTTCCTTTTCCACGGGGGTTCATGCTCTTCAACCCGTTGTGTAACATGCGGTATCTATGTTTCAATGCCCATTCTGAACGGTCCAAGATCTGCGCAATGAAGTCTCCGGTGTAATGGCCTTGGTCACGGAGCGCCAAGAGCAAGTGGTCCTCAGCAGCAGTGAAACGATAGTTGGAATCCATACTAGCAATATAATGTTAGATTGATATACGTTGGGGTTTCTTTCAACGCCAGGTTGACGGCTGAGGAACAACGCGCAGGCTATTGCAACGAGCATATTTTCCCCTATTCTAGGAAGGAACGATGAGGAATTTGCGGGCTGTTACCCTCAGCAAGAACAGTGAGCACTACAGCAGCTGCAGACAGTGCTCGCTTTCATGAGAGTTCGATTATTGATAACCTTAAGCACTCAATCTCGCGGAAGATGAGTTTTGGTGGACTTGCCTGTTATGACAAATGACATTTAGAGATCAAAGCATCAGCTTTCAGCACAGAGGCATTTCGTTTTATTCAATCCAGCGGTCTTCGTTCCTTACTGACTACCTCTTCTTCGCAGGTCTTGCGTTCTTTTCTCTCCTCTTCTCCTTCTTTCCCCTCTCCTTTCTCACCTCTTCAACACCCCTAACCTCGCTCTTACCACTCCCATCTCTAAACCTGCCCCTCCTCTCCTCCTTTGCCTTTTCTACCATCTTCTTACGCTTGTAATAATCGTCTCGATACTTATCGGCTTCCTTCGGCGCTGTCTCCCGCTTATGCTTGAACCTTTTTCCTCCTAAACCTCGTTTGACCGCACTCGCAGCCTCATTCTCTCCCGTCCTTGGCAGCCGATCGACCTTATTTGACTTCCTCCACGCATCGTATCTCCCACTCTTGAAACTCGCAGCGATTTTCTGTCCGCTTTCGCCTCGGATCATCTTCGCTCCTTTACTGCCATCTTCATCATTAGCTCTCGCGACGTACTTCTTGCTTTTCTTGTCCCAGCGCATTCCCTTGGGACGACCGGGCTCGCCGAGGGTTTTGGCGCCGTCATCATTGGTGAGATCCATGGTTGCGGAGCGTGCGGCGGTAAGAAAATTTGAATTACCGCCTGAGTGGACCCCGTAGCCACGGTCTTCGGCTGGGTTGAGAGTTGAGGGGTTATAGGACATAAAGAAGTCGGAGTCTTGGTAGTTGGCGGGGTTCTTGCTTTTAGTTGAGGGGCCATGGGAGAATGTTACCTCGAGTTCGTTCGAAGAGGCTGAGTCCATGTCAATTTCATCGTCTGATAACGCGTTTCCGTTTGAGAAGCTGGCCGACTTGATTGTTGAGGTGTCCACCTGGGATACATGACTGATTTTGAGCTCCTCTGTTGTTTTTAGAGCCTGTTTTTTCCGTCGCTGAACATCAACAGTCATTCTCCGCTTTTTCATGATTTCGGCAGCTTCGCCACCAGCGCCACGCTTTCCAATTTCAAATACAGTCTCTTGGGGTCTAAAGCCACTGATACGTGCCAGCATTTGCTCGCGCTCGATGTCGTCGTAGTTGATGTTGTCGTTGAATAGCGGATGTAACGCCAACCAGCTTTTTGACCCAGTAACTTCCTTTGACCGCCTAGCACTTTCACTTGAAGCCGCATTTCGCGTCTTCAGATAAAGTTTCTCACCCTTATCAGCAACCGACCGAAGCGCCAGTAAGTCGCTGTCTTCGTCCAGTAGCTTGCTGACCCATTCACAGTTGGTTGCAAGCCGATCTCTGGCCAGACCACCAATCACGACATCTTCTGTATAATTCGGCGCCTCTTCTCCCTCTCGCCCGATTCTCAACCGTTTTCCAAGGAACAGTTGAAGATCGAGCAGATAAGGAGCATCTGACTCTCGTACGAGACTATAACTCCAGCCCTTCTGTCCTGCTCTTGCAGTCCTTCCTACTCGATGTACAAAGATCTTTGGTTGAGCTGGGAAATCATAATTGACTACGTTTGCTAGCACAGGAATGTCTATTCCTCTTGCAGCAACATCAGTGACAACAAGAATATTTGTCATGCCAGTGCGAAAGTCTTGCACCTGAATTTTCCTCGCTGTCTGATCAAGAGAACCATAGGCGTGAGACACTGCAAAGCCTGAGTGGCGTAGTAGAGCTGCGAGATAATCAACATGATGTTTGGTCGCAGCAAACACGATCGTCGAATGGTCTGTAGGTGATTCATATGGCTTCACACCGTCCATCTCCCCACGTTTCCTCTTCTTACCTTTGTTGCTGGCTTCCTGTTTGGCACGGATTGCAGCTTCCGTCTGGCCAGTCGGTATCTTAATAATATCATTCAAGACGTGTAATAAAGCGCCATCTTTTTCGGCACTCTTCATGGTAAAGAAAGCACTTTGAAGGTCTGGTGAGATTTTGCTTTCTGCATCTAGCCGTACGAGGTTAGGTTCTTGTAAGCCTGCTCTTGCAAATTCGACGAGAGACTTAGGCAAAGTAGCTGAAAACAGAAGAGTTTGCCTGGCTTGTGGTAGTGCATGTAGGATTTCTGTTAACTGAGCTGCGAATCCCATCTCAAACAAACGATCGGCTTCGTCGAAAACCACATAACGTACAGAAGACAAGTCCAATCCCATCTCGACCTTTAGATGAAGATATCTTCCCGGCGTAGCAATCACGATATCGGGATTTGCAGACATAAAGCTGAATTGCTCTTCCAGGGAGTCCCCCCCTACAAGCAGCACACATTTCAGATCTGTCCCTCTTCCAAGCTCCTTAACCACTTTGAGCGTCTGTAGAGCTAATTCACGTGACGGCGAGAGTATTAATGCCCTTGATCCGACCTTTGCGCTATGGCTTTTCAACCTTTCTATCATTGGTATCACAAATGCTGCTGTCTTGCCCGATCCGGTCCTCGCCATTCCCACAACGTCCTGACCATCGAGCACTAACGGTATAGTTTTTCTTTGTATTGGTGTCGGCACCGAGAACCCCTTACGAGTAATTGCCTTCAGTAGGTTGGCATTAAGACCCATCGCTTGAAATCCACCACCCTTCTTCACACTCCTTCCCTTGACATTAGCTGCTTTTCGATTTGAGGCAGCCTGCGTCTCCGCGATAAACCCAGCATCATCCGAGCTGTAGTCACCTTCGAGATCTGGAATTTCTCCTGGCTGCAGCATGCGAGCTTTGCGGTCTGGATGTTGAAATTCTGCTTCATCGTCAGAGCCGACACTGCTGCCACCGTTGAAGAGCACACGAGAAATATCGATCTCATTTTCGGAGACCACTGGCGAAGGAGCTCGATGAGGCATTTCGAGCGCCTACCACCAGGAATCCCGTGAAAGTTGTGCAAGAGACCGACAGGCATATTTTCTGGACGTCTATCGGCGATGGGCTAAATCTCGGTCCGTGACTTGGCAACCCCAGGGCTAAACGAAAGTGGCTGTTTAGGGCTCGGTTTGGGGGCAGTCTTTCCCTGGCCTTTCACCTCGGAACGTCCAAATAACTACTCGCATCGCCGAGTTACACATGCATCTACTCTGTAGTGCTTGCACATCATCTCAACACGGCAGCCGTGTCTATGTCTTGTCCGGTATAGAGACCGTCTTCGTCTGGCAATTGGACCTTTTATGCATAATGTGTTGTCTACGAGGTTGTTCGATCGATCCATTCAAAGTCCAACGTGAGGGCAACATCTTCACGCAACATCCACCTGCAAGCCTGACTTTCTTACCTGCGGCCAATGTAATGTTTTTCTTTGAATATGAGCAGTGCGTTTTGCAACATAGCTGGAACAAAAACCGGGCCTACAAGTGCACTGATCGCACAAGGGCTCTGATTATCTGTATCGTAGCTGCATTTAGCGTTTGGATCATTGGCCGGTCCTTTATATATACTAAAGTGAACCCCACGGTTGCCCTCATAAGTACACGGATGCTTTCAATGCTTATTGAAGAGAAGTCTATTCGTATCAACGTGTTGGGAGTTCCGGATAGGGCACCTTTGAACGCTTCTGTGGTTGATGGACTCGATGTACCGCAAATGCGATTCCAAGCGGTGCACAGTATCTAGAAATCACAAGGATCAGAGCCTGTGTCGGGGGGCCATTATTCCCTACCAAATTAAGCGCCATCGAGGTGTCTTAGAAAGAGCCGCCATGCGCGTGGAAAAACACCAACAGGTGTCGTTTTGATGCAAACCTTCTGCACCTTCAAACCAAGCGTTACGGCATGTTGAGAGTCTGTCTTGATTGAGGACAAGCCTACGCCTAGCTTCTTTGTGGAATTTTCATTCGCATCATGTTCGAAGTGTCTTGTCAAGATGTTATCATTGTTGATTCTCCTTTCCCCTTTTTACTTCTCTCAATGCTACCTCCCACCCCCAGTCGCCGCCACCACCGCGCTTAATTTCTCCTCAGGCTCTAAGTCTGTGGACTCCCTTCCTGTTCTCCAGCTTTTACCATGCCTATGCCAAACACGCTAACTCTCATATCGTTGACCCAGCGTCACCATCAGCAACGGCGATTTCATATACTACATCCCTGAAACGCCCTACGTAATGAACATACAAACTATTGGCTCGCGGAGCTCTCTTTTCCCGCTCGTCGAACTTCAGAGGTTATATGACAGGACTTTCTCACGCATCAACAGGCACATCGATGGCGGCGAGGGACGATCTATTCCTCAGAGCTTCCTGAGTGATAGATGGAACTTCCAATTGGGTTGGGAAAAAATGGATGTGGAGGATGACAGACTGGTAAACTTTACCATGTTGAAGAAAATCATTTCGGGCCTCGAGGGCATACATGCGAAGACAGACACACCGCTGGTATTGGTCTATAGGAAGCCATTAAGGTTCTCCATTGGAGAGTGGTATGGAGACGAGCTCATAATCCCTGGGCGAGGGTGGGTGTTACGGAAGGATGCTACTGAGTCAGAAGTAGGGGGCGAGGTTCTATTGTATAACGGTAGCGAGGTCGACAGCAGTGTCCTCGATAGTTGAACTAGGGACCTTAGATCTCGATGAGCATTCCGTTGGCTTGGCTAGCAGGATCCACCGTGTGGTTATAATGTTGAATATGAGTTGGCCTAACACGACAGTTTTGGAGTTACATACCGCTTCAATGAGCTGAACTCATGTGCCGCGATCTGTAACGATATCCTAGAAACCCCAGCTCACAAGACTAGACGCCGAGATCAGTGACAAAGCTTGGGAACAGAAAACAAGCAACAGACACCGCTCGGTCCCTCAGCAATCGAGAATATTCCATCTGCATACCCGAGGCAGACGTCCATTAGAGAAATGCTTCAGAGCATTAGCCACTGAAAAAGTTAATGATTTATGGAAATAGATCGTCATTACTAGGCATCCCTGTTACCATACGCTTGTTGCAAATTTAGTGTGGAATCGAATCAGCTTTTCAACAGGCAAAAGCCCATCGGTTGCCTACGAGAGAAACAAAACCGTCGTCTGAGCCGCGCAAGCTTGAACGAATCAAGGACGACTTTGCTTTCCTGTCCAGCTCAGTCACTTCAATACCTCTCCTTGGCAAAGGCAGAAGAGGATGAGATTGTGTCTAGTTTGGGGTACTTGGTATACAGGTCTCAAGCGGTGTTTATCCATGGCATCTGTGTTCAAAAGAGCTGCGCAAGCCTAAAGTAGTGTGGAGACTGCAGCGGATTGGAGATTGTGATTGATTGTTGACGCTAGGGAAAGAGGTGGGATCCTCTATGTGCTACTATTGATATAAGTATTTTTAGCTGTTACACGCCTGACTGTTTCTTGAAGCTGGAAAGGAGTGGCCTAAGGACTAGTTATTGTAAGGCAGAGATAGTCATACATCCCCCTCAGCTTCAAAATTTTGGACATGAAAGCGATAGTGTCAAGCGATCAAGCAGTATAAAGTGCAAAGACAGTACGATAAACATCTATGAAACGCTCTCGATACGGTACAATTCCTTACGCAAGCTTAAGAGAAAGTCATTGAACTCCGTAGCACGCTTTACACGCCATCATTTGCTACTGCCTTCGGTCCCCAGCTCGGATTCGGAACTTCAAGAAGCTGCTCATCGAGTTCAGCTATCACCGTGGCGTGCCTTGCTACTTTCCGCAACCTCTTCTCGCGCGAGAACAACAGCCGTTATACAGCTGAATATCCCACCGGGTCGACCTCCTCGAACTTATTCCTCCGTGGGAATGGGAGCGAGATGAGACAAGTTGGTGGATCTTCTGGATACGCTGGCATCAAAGCCGGAGCAACTCAACTCGGGATATCGGCAGCAGAGTGAGACTACGAGCGATGCTCAGTCGATCCTCGACCGTCACAATCAAGGTGCGCACGATCTAGATGAGATGACCAGGTTCGTGTAGTCAGGGAAGTAACCCCTCTGACTTATGAGAGTATTCAGTATCAACGCCCACCCGTTCAAGATTCTTGACTTTCTGGGTATTGGAGTACGGTCAGAGTTCGACGGTGGTATAAGTCACGGCATCAGCTTATGCAGGAGGAAACGCAAAACATGGACATTTCCTTGTCAATGTATATATTGTGTTTCAGTCCAGCTACGAGCTGTAAGATAGTTTCCTAAGTTTGTAGCGTAGAGCAACAACAATGGACTTCGTACCCGGATCAATCAAGTGGGTAGGCAAATTGGAGTGCAAGATATCTTAAACACCTATTATTAGCGTATACAGACCAATTCCAGGCATTGAATCTTCTTTTTTCAGCTTGGAAATGGAATTAGGGTAAACGGTAGGGCTGTTCAGATTGGCATCAGGATCCCCACGAATCGCGCATGAAACCGAATGCCAAGTTAATTGCTTTGTTTCAAGTGCGCTACTGTAAGCACTAGGGGGTACCTAACTGTGGGGGTGCTACAGGGCTGCGCCCTCCTCGTACTTCATCCTGCTCACACCCACTCGGTTCTGTTCGACTCCTTCACTTGTCTCCGTACTGCCCTCCAATCTTCCTCCCATTCGCTCCCAACACAAATTCTTGATGTCTTACCCGGCCTTAGTGCTTGTACCACTCGCTCTTTCGCTAGGCACAGTGCTCTATTTTTCGTACGGGCTTCTAGTAAATTACAATGCAGCCCGCAAGACTGGCCTACCTTCTATCATTCTCCCATTTGATAGTGGAAACCCATTTTGGATGATTTTCGACAGGAAGATCGTGCAAATCGTGCGTCGCATACCTTTCTGCTCGGGGACTTTCACCAGGTTCAACTGGCGAGGATGGGAGATTTGGGACCGCTACAGAGCCCATCAGCAGCTTGGCGATGCATTTTTTTTCGTGACACCTGGGCGGAACTACCTCCAGATATGTGATGCGAAAGCTGTTTCAGAGATCTTCCAACGGAAGGCAGACTTTCGTCATCCACCGGAAACGACAGGTACAGTTCTCGCACATCCTAAGCTCAACACGGTTATAATGTACTATTAGAGATGCTCAATATATTCGGACCTAGTATTAGCACAGTAAGTAGTTGTCCTTCCTTCCGTTGATCAAATCGCTGATTTGACAGACGGATGGAGCCCAATGGCGAAGACATCGGAAAATCACAGCTTCATCTTTCAATGAGCACGTCAATCAACACGTCTGGACAGAAAGCATACTTCAATCTATTGACTTGATTCATTACTGGTCTTCGAAACCCTCAGTCAATAGCGTGGCTAAAGATACTCGAACTGTATCGCTTCATGTCATGTCGGCCGCCGTCTTTGGGAAATCCTATCCCTTCCGAGGAGCTGACGCAGATAGTCCAACCACAAAAGAGGACTCTTCGAGCTACGGAGAAGCTCTGAGGATAATCCTTGATCGTTGTATACCGTTGCTCGTGCTCGGGCGTAAGAATCTCAGTAAACCATGGCTGCCGAAGAGTTTTCGAGAGCTCTATCAAGCCACGCTCGTGTTTCAAGAGCATATGACCAAGGCCTACGAGGAGGAAAAGCGGGCCATTATGCGCAACGATAAGCTGGAAAGTAATCTAATGACCTCCCTCGTCCTTGCTTCGCAGGCCATCGTCGACCAGAAAAGAGGCACCACGGGTTCGCATCAGGAAGGTCTGACAGAAGAAGAAGTATACGGCAACGTCTTCGTGTTCAACTTTGCGGGACACGATGCAACCGCCAACTCCCTCGCAATAGGCATTTGTCTGTTGGCAACTCGGCCTGACGTCCAAGACTGGATAGCGGAGGAGATCAATGCTGTTCTCGCTGGTGTTGAATCCAAGGAGTCATCTTATGAGGCCATGTTTCCGCGTCTCCCACGCTGCTTAGCAGTTGTAGTAAGTGAATTTCCTCTATCTAACATAGACGCAATTTGACAAAATCTCGCCAGTTCGAAACTGTACGTCTCTTCACCGCCGTTGCAATTATCAAGTCCAATCCCTCGGGTCCGCAACCCCTGAAATTTGGTGCCGAGACGGTGGTTATCCCAAAGAACACAATGATCGTACCCAGCTATTCCGCACTGCACACGCATCCCCGCTATTGGGGCAACGATTCACTCGAGTTCGAGCCTTCGCGATGGATCACCACGGATCGACAAGCCTCCATGACCAACGACTCTCACGTATCATCATCATATCCAGCGGAGCACTTAAAGGAGCCGCCGACTCGCAACAGTCCATTCGTGGGTTGGTCCGGCGGCGTGCGCGACTGCCCTGGGCGCAAGTTCGCGCAGGTCGAATTCGTCGGCGTGCTGGTGGGTCTATTTCGTGATTTTAAAGTGAGACCGGTGCCTTTGAAGGGAGAGAACGATGAGATGGCGAGGGCGAGACTCTTGGAGCAGATTAGGACGGATACGGGAATGAAGCTGCTTTTGCAGATGCTGCATCCGGAACAGGCGGTGTTGGAGTGGAAGATGCGGTAGTAGGAGAATGGCCCGGATTCTCCTATGATCCCTTCGTACACTAGCTCTTCACTCTATATCTGCTGTTCACATTGCTTCCAAGGTGACCCTGGAATTTTGAACATGTTTTATGATCTCCGAAGAGTGATGCAAAGGGGGAATATTCCGAAACACTAGGGTTGAACGTGCGTAGAAGGGTTTTAACAAGGGTGTTGTAAAGACTGTAATTTCTGACAGATCTTTACAAGTGACTACCTCGAGATAACCATGCCTCTGCATTCTACTCTCGAATGCAGTCGAGAGGCGATTCAGCAGAAGGAGGAGATCGCGGTGGCTTCAATTCAGCGACTCGATCAAAGTACGTTTTCAGGTAGTTGGAGTTTCACCCATATATATGGATTACCTACCTGGAAACATCTACCTTATAGTCATTCCCAAACATTGTTTCAACGTGGTGCCAGAAGCATATGGATATCAGTGAGCACTGCGTAGATCGTAGCATCCCAGGTACTGATGGTGACCTTGGATCCCAAAAGTGCCATTGCCCAAGTTCGGGAATTTGAGTTTGATTTGCTTAAGCAATTCCTGGCTCATGGTACGCGAAATACTTTTCACATCCTCGAGAAAGTGACACATATCTATTGCAGAGTCTATATGTATCCGTGGGAGGTTAGGTAAAGATTGGATAAAATGCCTTGTAAACAGAACAAATGTGGCAGGAGAAGTGAAGGATGAGGAACGGGAACAGACGAGGATGGCCCTAAATCATTCGGGCAACGGCTAAACTTCGGCCCGATGGCGCGTTTCAAACCGCTCTACACGTCTGCAGCCTGACGCGTTCTGTAAACAGGGATCCCAGACACTTCGCTAGTACGGCTAGGTGCAGACAAACAGCAAAAGACATTAGCCCACTCAGTACTATCTCAACTCTCCAAGTAACCGCAGGCGTCATAACGCATTCTCCCCGCAAGCAGATTGCTTTGACCTCTTCGAAATGGGTAAGTCATCTTCAGATTCTTACTCGTCGGCGGCTGAGATGCTCCAGATTACGGTGGAGGATATTCCACTACTTCATATGGCGCCCAAGGCGGGGCAGGCGGTGGGGGCTTTATGGGGGGTTCTCAAGGAGGCAGCCAAGGAGGAGCGGGGAAGGTCTCTACTTCAAACTTCGATGTGGATAATTCCAATTCTTACTGGCGTTATAGGGCACATACGGCAAAGATACGCTGAGACCTGTAACGATCAAGCAGATTCTGGACGCCCAGCAACCACATCCGGACGCAGAATTCAAGATTGATGATGTCGAGATAACACAAGTATGCACCAGCTGTTTATCTTCTTTGCAACTATACCTGCTGATTTATTCCTGGGCAGATCACTTTTGTCGGCCAAATTCGCAATATCTCCACCCAGACCACAAACATAACCTACAAACTCGATGACGGCACTGGAACAGTCGAAGCCAAACAATGGATTGACGCAGATGCGGGAACATCCATGGATACAACGTCAGATGGCTCTGTCTCAAAACCAAAACTAGTAGAAAATGAATGGGCTCGCGTCTGGGGCCGGCTAAAAGCTTTCAACAACAAGCGGCATGTTGGTGTTCACGTCATAAGACCAATAACCGACAAGATGGACATCACCTACCATCTTCTAGAAGCCACTTACGTGCACCTATACTTCATTAAGGGCTCCCTCGACACGATAAAGCAGGAAAATGGCACCGCGAACGGGAATCAAGAAGTCGGATACGGCGGCGGTGGAGGTGATACGTCGATGAATGGCGCCAGGATACCGAATATTAGTATGCATGCAAAGAGAGTATACCAGGTACTAAAAGAGAGTCCGCAAAATAATGAGGGTCTGCATGTGCAGAACATTGCGGCGTTGGCTTCGTTGAATGTGAATGAGGTGCTGAAAGCGGGCGATGAGCTACTCAGTCATAGCATGATTTACACGACTGTGGATGATAATACTTGGGCGCTGCTGGAGTTTTAATGTATATCTGGTAATACTAGGTATATGTGCTTGAGCTACAGTTCCGTGTCCACGATCAGATACACTGTGTACAACATGGAATGAGTTCAAAAGCGAGCATGAAAACTGGCAAATGTTGAAAATACCCTTAAGACATTCTGGTGCTCCATCTGCAGCCATAGGCATGTACGGTGGTACTTTTGACTGCATCCGCGCCAATATATGCATTCATACTGGTAACGTCGCTTCATTTGACAGGATAAACAATCGAGGCAGTGTAAAGTCTAAGATCTGAATCTCAAAATCAGTTCAAATGATGCTGACATGCTCCTAGACTCCGAGCTCCCGCACTTGCAAATGCCCTATTTCTACGAATTCTCAGAAACTTCAGCCATTCGCGAGATAGACTGCATAAAAGCGGTTTCAAAGGTTCCATATAATACAAAAATCGACGCCCAACGCCCAACGGAGCAACAACATTGGCAGATACCTTCATCCTTGGTCATCCAGATGACCCACATACAACAGCACAAACAATGGCGAAATATCAGGATGGAGTAATGTATCTTCAACCAGACGCTAAGTGGACGGAGTACTAAGTCGGGCACGTCCCATTGGCACAACAAGCCGGAGAATCAGGAGTGCAGCCATCCTCGTTACAATTACACGTAGCCGAAGCCGAAGCCGACGTCGCGGTCTTGCTCGGCACTGGTGTACTAGTGACACTGACAGCCTCGGGCTCCGGGACGCCAGCAGCTTTCAACGCCGCCTCCATAACATTTCTGATCGTCTGATGACCCAGTGAAGTAGGATGGAAGATCCTCACACTGTCGGACAGGAGACTGAGTTCATTTGGGTCGTCACCAAGCGCGTCACCGAGGGCATTGATGAAATCGTCGTCAGTCTGGAATAGGCCGGTAGTCTCATTAGCTACGCTGCTCTGATAAGCAGGCAGGCTCTTGAAGGCTGCTTCGGTGGTTGGATCTTCGCTGGTGTACCAGTTGAAGAACCAGGTACTTGGATTGTTTGGGTCGGGTTCGTCGACGTCGCAGAAGCGGTGGCCCGCGAACTGGGTGTCGTAATCTACGTAGTGGACATTGTAGAGAGGGTCGATAGCTTCGACGGCGGATTTGATAGCAGCATTAAGAGTCAGAGCAAGAGTGTTCATTGCCGTGCGACGTTCGATTGTGAGATATTGTGCTGGTAATGGATTCCAGGATGGTTTGAAAGTGACATCGTTGCATTGCGTGGAGACTTGGTTAAAGAACTGGGCATATCCTGCGGACCATCAGTCAAAAAAATTTCCTGGCATATGTGTTCAAGCTTTATGATGTTTTCGCCTCCATAAGTCTCGCACTTCAGAGCCAAGTGGCCCTGGAGAATAAAAGGTTCAGAGTAGAAGGAATTGAGAAACACATACCCGTGACGAAGACTTGGAACTGCACACCCACAGGTGTAGATCGACCTTTTGTATAAGCTTTTTCGATTACTGCGGTGAAGTTCGCCTTTAGTTCATCTGATTGCGCAATTTTCATGCCTTCCTGAATAACTTGTTCGCAATTCTGCCCCCACAATTTGAACGAAAGAATGCATGTGGTGATCAGATTTAGGATGCCGACATCGTTGCCACCCATAGTAATAGTCACGAATTCGGGCTTGTCGCCCCACACTGGGCGAATACCATTCTTACCGTCATCCTCTGGCTTGTCGAGAAATTCTTTGTCAAGGATCTGGGAGGCGGTATTTCCACTGCAGGCGACATTGTTCCATTTTAGAGGGTTAGGTTGTAGTGATCCGGGGCCAGACTGCATGACGGCTGGATAGGCATTTGGGAAGCGGAAGCATCTATTTGTGTCATCTGCCGGCTGCTCTCCAGCACCGACACCGGAGGCGTAGGAGTCCCCCATGGCCGTCCATTCGTTGATCACGCGATCGGCGGCTTGGACATATAGAGGCAATAGGCACACAACAGCGAAGAAGCTCCGAGATAGCATCTCGACGGGAAGTCCGTGGCGGAAAATCTCTGAGATGGTGCTGATCACAGATGTCGAGATCACAACAAAAGCCCGGTTATGAAGATCTCGTCTGAGCAAGAGACGGATAGGAAAGAGGTCTGAGACATATATATGTCTGACATAACAGCCAAGGATTAAAGGTAGAGGGTTTAACTGTTCCAGCCATCCAACATATAATGCATGGGTGTATTACGGACCGAATACTAGAACAGAAATACAATTTGCGTCTGGTGAGGCATTGCTGGCTTGATATAGAGCTGGAAAGCAGCCAGGGGCAATTGCAATGAAGATTCGTAATGAATAAAATAACACTCCTGGGGTAAGGAGTTCCAAAGCATTGACAACCGTTGTGCTGAGCAAGGCTGCCCTTGCTCGTAGGCTGTACGAAGAGCCCGGCACATAAAACGCAACATCGGACCCTGCATGATTTCCCATTTCTTACGTGCAGAACTAGAAATCGATAACAACAATGAAACCATGCTTAGAGGCCGTCCATTTGCTACAAGTCTTCCTACTCGTAAGATGATGAGCTATTCATGACTCCGAAGGGGCCACATCGTTTGAAGTCTTCAGGGCCTCCCACATCATTTAACCGAGAGGCACTCAGGAGGACCAACCATTGGAGATGCGGTTGGCCAGGCAATCTGACGCATTCAGCTTTGAGCGTGGTGCCTAGAGACTAACCAGAGTGCTCTAAAATGTAAAGCACATACATCGATACACGCTTACATCGCAATTCAACCAGCAACATACCTTCTCATCAGGCAGAAAAGCCATCATGATCATACAATATGAATCCTTGAAGTGTACGGCTGAGATATATTTGGGATACATAGACCTTGTTAGAGTGTCTCTAGCGAGACAAGGAGGCTTGTCTGAAGTAACGGTCCTACCGAGGTGGAGAGCGTCTTTGAAGTGACCATAAGGAGCTGAATGCTGTTGTTAAGGTACTTTCGGAGTCTGTCCTATTGCGCCCAAGATTCCTGCAATTAACCCATGCAGGTGTACGGCAGTGTGATGAAGGATGTAGGTTGGCTAGCGTGGGTGTTTATATCATCGTTCCGATTGGTGTCCTCGCTCTAAGGTTTTGGCGGCCTTAGGCGCCCAGATCCTTCACTATCAACAGGGAAAACGGTTTCATCCCATGCGGTACAGTAGCACTATAACAGATAGAGGAATATCTATCATGATTATCGGAAATATCCGTGCTTTAGGGAGCACGTATCGCGCTATAATATTCTCACGCCCCATAGGAGACGGCTGAGCTTCTGCTTTGTAACACGATTGGTTTCATGTGGTGTGAACAGCTCGAATCTCGATATCCAAAGCACCGTAATCTATCGCTCTGACGCTGTTCCTCTGAACCCACCTGAAAGCGACTGCAAGGACTCCCCCATAGCTATCGAAGATAGTCTCATTCCAGAAGCCATGCGTCGAATGCTTTTCACTTTCCTCCTCGCAACCGCGGTCACCTCATCCAGTACAAACGACCAAATCGTTCTTAATGCTTATAAAGCCCGTAATGGAAGCCTTATCCCCGGAGACTCGCCAATCAGATATTGCAGCAATCCAACAAACGACACCTTCAAGATAGAGTCTGCAGATATGTATCCAAACCCTTGCGTAATGTAAGGCACCTTTCCATCCTTGTCTTAGATTTAATGGGCCATTGTCAAATTCTAACTTATATACTCAAAGCGAATCTTACTGCGGCGTCAAGATGTGGGGCACTTTTATGTCCAATCTCACAAACCCGCATATATCCTTCATGATAACTACTCACTTCGATGATGGCCGAATCGGTCAAATGCCGGGCGAAGACAACTTCTGTAAATGGATGTATGTGGTGCAAAATGATACTTCGCAATGTCCACCAAAGGAAGGGAAAGCGACTCTGTCTTCAACAGCCCTGCTTCTCGGTGGGTGGGTTCCTGAGGTAAGTCGCCTTGCGCTTTTTGACAAGGGGGAGAGATTGGAAATCTGATGCTGTCTTCAGGCCAATTATACCGTCGACGTGCGCGTCGCAAGTGATCAAGGTCCTGTTTTCCATATCTGCGCGGACTTCGAGATGAAGCCTAAATATGAAGATGTTGTAGAGCTGCGGTAAGGTATCTGAGGCAGCGTGGATGCTCCGGCACTATGACTGAGGCTGGAGGGCCAAAGACTCGCAGATATACCATTGAGAATAGTCTCAGCACGATCAAGCAAGAAGATTCTCAGACACTCTTGGTCTAACAGGGAAGTTTGTCTTGGGGCCTCAGCGACTTGATTCGAACCTTCTCCCCGCTGCAACGGGTAAAAAAGGCAGGCTTGAGATGGTTGCCGAGGAAAGGTGCTGGCGGTGATGGAGACCGATGGTGAGTGGAAGAGAATAAGGGTTGGACATAGATAATTGGTGAGAGCATTGCCGTGAAAGATAAGATGAATTTGAACGAAGTTCTAATCACAGACGCCTTTAAACCTATCCTTGCCCAAGCCTCAATCCGTTTCACATTATATTTTATTCGCAAGCCTCCGCATCGTTTCTATTGCTCGAAAGGTTCGACTCCTTTTTGTCTTCGCGGCTTCTCTCCATTCCTTCTTCCATCTCGTCGCAATTCTAAAGACTCAACTTTAGCTATACTTCTGTTATTGATACTACGAATACCAACCGCTTTCTCAGGCTCTTCCTTGGCGGGCACGCGTGAACAGACCTGAAACTGAGACTGATTAGGCCATAATCCCAAGAGCATGTGCGCAACGCTTACTTCTCTTCAATACTTGTTTCCTCTTGTTCTGCTTGATCACATCGCACCAAACAATATACACATGAGTCGAGTTCAAATCTATTGTTCTCCAAGTAGTAATGAGTGCTGCTGACTACGGCTTCCATTCGTTTTCGTTGCCATTCATGCAATTCTATGTCCTGAAGGCCTTGATCCACGTTGAACCTAAAATATTTACCTCGGTAGGGCCCTTGAGCACCACACCAGTTATTTTTGAATTCTTGGTGGGCTCTTTCAACGTTGGTGGCAATTCTAGCGCAGGCTTTGGCAACGGCAACCAAAGTCTTTCCCAATTTTTGAGTCCGATGGACCCCAGTACCGATACTGACAATGCAGCCCACAGTGCGACCCTCAGTTAGAAATTCCGCACTTAACTCGGCGTGGACTGCACTGATTGGATTATTGTTCATCAAGCCACCATCGGAGAATCTGACGTCGCCGATCTCTACGGGATCAAAGAACAAAGGTGCTGCAGAAGTCGCGCGAGCTGCTTGGACTATAGTACATCTGATGTGATCTACATTTGCAGAAACGTAATTTCTCAGAAGCTCCGCTGCTTGAATGGCATAGTGAGTCGTACAAACAAAACTAGGCTTTTAAGTCATTGTCTCCCTAGCTAAGGCTCAATTCTGAGAATAACTCACATCTTGCATTCAGGCTCCCTCTCCAACAACATGGCATCTTTATTGAGCGGAGGCTCTGCGGTCTTCAAGATATGTTTGATGGCTTCCTCGAGATATTTTGCATTGAAGGTTGAGTGGCCGAAGAGGTTCCAGAGATACGAGCCGCCCAGGTATCTGCGCTTCCGTGGCTTAAAGATTCTCTCCGCTAAAATTTTGTACTCTTCAATGCATTTCTCGACACTCATCCCCTGGACAGGTCAGTCACCAAAATAGGATTAATTAATGATCAACTTACAAGTCTCCCAAGCATGATTGCTATCAACCCTCCAATAGAGGTGCCAACAATGAGGTCAAAGCAGTCGCAGGGTTTGGGTAAATTACCCTCTTCTGAATGAGGATCGGTCAGATGCATCAGGCGTTTCAAAATTATGAGGCTAGAGAGTCCTCGAACACCTCCGCCGTCTATTCCAAAGAGATAAGCTGGATTCGACCTCGTCGCTAGAATAACTTACCAAGGGAGAGGACACGCAACGGGCGTGGTGACGCAGTACCTGTAAAACTACTCATCGCGTTTTTTGGCCAGAACAGAACGCCTTCTAGAACATGGCTTGGTCATGCGTAGCAGGAGTCGGGATGAAATGTGGATCACTCCTGGTCCCTTTACCTACCCAAGTTCCGATCTGTTCTTCTAAGCCTTCCCTGTTCTCATTCTATTGCTTCTCGAGTAGTAAGCCGCGCATGATTCTCCCCTTGTTTCTCGTACACACAACTTTTCGTATTGAACCTAGAACCTCTCCAGGTTTAGTAGTACATTTCTCGACCTCAACTAGATGTCAGCCCAAAACATTCTTACGCTCCAAAAAAAGTAGAATACTAATCAAGGTGTAGGTGCTACGCCTGGCGTAACATGTTCCTCTGCCCGAACTGCGGCGGCAATATCGACTTCCAATGGCGAACCAAACCGTGCAATGCGGTAGCATATGGGGCCAAAGAGATGCAGGGGGGGTTCACACAACAGTTTTCCATGGTGGTGACTAATATTTGGTGTCAAAATCGGCAGAGCTCGATATATGTTGGAAGGCGACAGAGCATCCTAATTCAGAACACCTCTATGAGTAGAGGATGGGGCAATAGCGATGGAGACGACGGGGGAAACGCGGAGGAGGGTGAGGAAGGGTTGGAAGAGGCAGTAGAGGATGAGAGCAGTGGGAAAGTTAGTGAGGACGGTGAAGCAGATGAGGAGAGTGAGGATAGTAGTGATGGTGAGGCGGAGGTTACTGCGGAAGGAAGCGGCGAGGAGAGCGAGGTGGAGGTGGATGCGGAGGGGAATGGTGAAGAGAACGATACTAGGAAATCCAGCAAGAATTGTGTGGAGAGTGAGACCAGTGAAGACAGTGAAAGTGGCGATGATGGTAAGGATGGTGAGGATGTCTTGAGTTGGGGCAATGAGCAGGATATAGACGAGGGCGAGGGAGGTGAGGATGGTATTGACGTGCAAAGCAGTAATGATGACGATGATGGAGGTGGGGTGCTTAAGAGGAGTTGATAAACCACTCGAAAAGTAATTAGCTGCCGGATATGAGAGACGTCTGGTGAGGGATCTGGCAGAGTACCTGTGGAGAGCTCTCTGTGGCGCCTGCTTGAATGGTTTAGGGATCCCCTTCTCAACTAACAAAAGACTATAGAGCTTAGACGTAGACACATATCGTGTCCTGTCCCTAAAGCATCATGAGTGTATTAGATCGCCTCGTCGGCCACCTTCCACTAGATGCATAGATCAGACTTCAAGTTGGGGAATTCAAGGCTAGAGGACCCAAATGTAGCAGTCATACTAATCCCTCAATCTGGATATAGTACCCCAGCAACAGTACCTACCGAAGCTCGGATCGACGGCGCTTGAAGAGCGCCACGGGATTTGAACCTAAGGACCATGAGATTGTCCCAAAGGGAAGGCACAACCCATAGATAGGCAGATAGTACTTGGTACAGCACGACAGATCCTGAGCGTGATTTCTACAGGAGCCAGAAGGCAACCTATGACTGGAAATCGTGATGAACAAACTATTGTCGAACTTTTGCACATGGAAGTTAACGAATAGCGTCTCCATTTGCTCTAACGCATTCCCTAGAACCATGATTGCCGCGCAGTGTGGATGCAAGCAGTCGCAGAAGTCCAGCTAGAAATCCCGCCAATACCAGGGTCACAACCATCTCATAAAAACATTGTATCCCCAACTACCATCCTCCTCACAGCTCTTTCACCGATGCTGTAAGCATCATTATGTTAGTCGAACCCTCTTAAACCAATCCTGTCGAGCTCGTACCTTCTGGAACCCAACATCATGTGCCTTCTCCCTGAAACATTGACGGCACATGTTGATCCCGTATTTGCGGATGAGACCAGCTTTGTGCGTGCAGGTGCGGCTATGATTGTAAGCTTCACCGAACGAAGAAGGGGGGAGGGTAATAAGTGGTCACGTACCATTGACGGCTGCCCTTGCCGTATGTGCGAGGACGCGAGAACCAGACTGATTCGTGAGACATATTTGCGTGGCCTGTATTGGATGCGACACTGCTGGCTTTTGGTGCGCCTGGACGTATGAAGCAAGTTGACGTCTGGGAAAGAATTCTTGTGTCGTTGCAGGTTGTACTCCGCGAAACGATTTGTGGGAGCACTAACTCATTCGGGTATAGACCTCGAGAGTGCGGATCATGCCGTGATATCTTGGCGCCAAGACTAAATATCAAAGTCATGAAGCTCCCCGACGCCAGAAGTAGACTCCGGCTTTCGATTCGCGTCGCCACTGACCATGAGGCTCACTAAAAAGGCTTTGCCTAGATTCCATACAGTCAATACTGCTATCAAGCCTGCCGGTCCAACAACACCCCATATCAACCCAGTGATTAAGAAAAAGCCCGCACAACTCCCCCTACGCCCTCTCCAACCAAACCGCTTCGTCCCTCCCCGCGGCCAAAAACAAGTCTTCCTGTACGCCCTCGCCCTTCCCAATCATCCAATCCAATTCCACCCCCCATCCCCAACTCCGCAGACTAATTCCACCAATTTCTCCCCAACAGACCCAATTTCGTAATAACCTTCCTCCGCACCCCCCTCAAACCCCCCCACTTCGCCTCCTTCCTCGTCCCCCTCAACCTCAACAAACTCGACCTAAAATCCTACCTCTACAACGCCTACAACATCCGCGTCCTACACGTCCGCTCCTTCGTCATGCATGGCCGCACGATCAGAGACCCCCAAACGCAGCGAAAAACTCGGAAACCGCGCGTGAAGAAAATGACTATTGAGATGGTGGGGCCGAAGCCGGCGTTCGTGTGGCCGGACCCGCCGGAGGATTTGACTCCGTGAGTCACCACCTTTTCACATTACCTTTGTTCGGTGATGATGGTATTTTGCGTAAGGGGGAATTGAAGTGCTGATTATGTGGTGCTACAGGTGGGATAAGTCCATCACGGACTCGTATCAGAAGATGGAACAAGAGAAGCAAGCGAACTCGTCGATAAATTCAATGCCCTTGAATACAGTGCCGGTTGATAAGCGGAAGCTGTTAAGGAAACAGGCGCAGGAGCTGTTGAGTGGGAAGACGAAGTGGACACCGGGTTGGACGGATCTTTCGAGAGACGGGAGACCGTTGGCGAGGGTGTAGCGTGGTGATGGAATTAGGGTGGAGTTCGTCTTGTGATACCAATTGAAAGGATGGGGTGTGTATATATTAGAGGTATAGGATCGGGGGCCGTGTCAGTGGGTAGCATCCAGATCAAAGGCGTGCGGATCGCGTATTGGGGAGATGTGAGCTCTACCTGGATGGGCAGAAGTGCAAGACCAATTGGGTAGGAATCCTTATGGACGAGGTCCTAAGCCTGTCGCCAAAATTTGGTGTCAGTCGCATACGATTGTTTAAAACAATCAAATACGAAGCAAATGATCAGGGCACTTCGTAAGACGAACCATTTCCATCTACTCATAACCTTACTAGAAAATTATTTAAAAGCAAGATTAAAGCTAAATAGCCATGTCTAAATCGTGTCGCGGTAGTGTGTTCGCCATTCATCATTATCCACTATCTCATCTAAACCGTGTCACATCGTCATCTCATTATTGCTCGCCGTTTCAAACGTTCAGGCCACTACCCAGCCATCCATGTCCATCCTCCGGAACCATCTTGCCATATGTCGATAGCGAAAGTGGGGGTTTTCGGTGAAACCGAATAGATGAATAAAAATGAGAGAATAGACATCTCCGGAACACATCCCTGACTCCTGTACAATGCCTTGCTGAGTAACCCAAGTTTTTGAAGTTGCCATCGTCTTTGCATTGAAGTTCATGACATCGAATTCTTCGCGTCTAGACCATGACCACGTCCTCATCCTCGTCCTCAAAGGCCCCATCCTCAGCGCGGTCAGTATCATCGCCTGAATCATCGTCCTGCTCATCGAACAAATCAGCGTAATTCTCATCCAACATCCGATCCTTTCCTTTCTCAACCCTCCTCGCTTCTGCTGCTGCCTCAGCTTCTTCCAGCTGTTCCTGGATCTCTATTTGACCACGCGCAAGCTCCTCTTCATCGTCTTCAGTGACCATCGTGAAATCATCACTGAAGGCGGACGACTGGTGGGAAGAAGTATCTGCAGAGTCGGCTGCGTAGACACGATTGCGGCGCATGTGGTCAGAAAACCCACGATTGTTGACCATGGAGGTGTTAATTGTGCTTGTAGCAGACGAGTGGTCGCTGACAATTTCGAAGTTGTCGAAGTCGAGCTCACTTGGGCTCTTGATGCTAGTAGCAGGAGTATCGGTGTGAATGTCAGGTCCAGCAGTCGAGAAGCCATGGTCTGCACTATCGGGCTGGTCGCTGTAGACTCCACCGCTACCGTCATCGTTACCACCAGCCCAGAGAGGAAGGTACTGCCATTCGCTCTCAGCTAGGCAAACCAAGGTATTAGTGATGCCGATCTCAAGCGGCTCCTCTCGCGAATACGCATCAGAAGACTGCAACTTTTGACGTGCAAAATCCTCAATATACTTGTGCACTTCCACAAAGAAAGCCACCGGATTGAAGAAGATAGCTGGGATCCATTCCTTAAATTCTGACGCACGAGGAGGATTTTCAATATTAGAGGATAGGATTGGTCGAAATGGCTGTGACGGAAGCAACGGAGGCGTTATGGATCTGAAATTCGAAGGGGTTCCTAATCCCTCAAGCCCATTTCGGTGTAGACGAGCGATCTCCTCCGCTTCAATATCCCTGTCCCTGTGACCACTGGTGGACCAGGTCGATTTCCATTCTGGTTCTGGCCACTGCGAGACAATCCGGTCGGTTTGCCCCTTGTCAGCTGCTGAAACAGTATCAGAAGGCGAAGTCTCATCATTGCCGTGCGTCTTGCTTGGCACTTGTTGTGTTGGATCTTGTCGTAAACATCCAGGCAGCGAATCTGGCGCAGCTCCTTGGTTCCTGTGTCCGGACGCCGGAATGTGATTAAAGCCAGAGTTATACAAGTCTTGGACAGGTGACTCTGTTGACAGAATCTGATCGCTGGGGAACAACTCCACTGGGCTCAGGGGATCTAAGGAAGCAACAGGGGCGCCCGATGGGGTGCCACTTGGTAAGTTCGACACATTGTTAGCTCCATGCTGAGTGAGGCTATAGGAAAGATCGCACGTGAGACGATCCACAGTACTTCGCAGAATTTCGCGATAAGTACCCCGTTCTAGTTCGCGTTGCTCATGTATACTCAAGTTGATGCTACTCCACAACTTGTTCCAGCCTTCCTTGATATCGAGGTTGGTACGTCCATCGAACTTTTTGAACGAAGTGAGAGCGTGCCAGAAGGTACGGGACAGGATTCGCTCGTTCGGATACAGATTATTCCAGACTTCTGATCGGCCCACTCTGGGCAGAAGATCGGTGCCCCCAGGATGGTGAAGATCGGCCGCAGGCACGGAATCATAGTTGGCACACAGTAATTTGTAGATCGCCCCACGCACGTAGTCTTTTAGGAGAACCTTCAATGCACTAATGATACTTTGAGCCTCTGGTTTTTCGTACGACGAGAGCTTCTTGAACTCAGGCAAGGTCTCAATCCATTGCATGCCATTCCCGACAAAGTCAGCAAATTCGTTATTAATTCGCTCCAGGAAAGCTTTGCTTGCATATTCGACACGCGTGAAGATGGCCTCGGGCAAGTCTTCTTTCTTCCGACCATAAGCACTTCGGCTATTGCTACTGATAGGCGTTCGAGCACGACGAAGATTATCAAGCGCTTCCTCGCCAACTAGAATTGCGAAAGTATCACGAGCAAGGTCATAGTTCTCAAGGCCGTCAGCTATTTGCAAACTGACTTCAGGTAAAACCTCCAGGAAGTATGAATTAGGGTAAGCACGGAGCCATCTAATGATATAATCGTCCAGTTCGCTATGCTTGATGTTAAAGTATTTAGCAACAGCGAAAGTGGTCCAAACTTTGGGCGCCGAGTCAAGCTTCGGGTCTAAACCTGAAAGAGCAGACAGAACACGCTCGATAGCGGAGCGATGGCGTACAGGGGTGTATTCTAGAGTTATACGAGTGGTTTTAGGGCTGAGAGGGGATTGCGAAGATTTTGGGCTCGTGCCGTCTGCTTCCGTGGCATTCCCTATGTAATCAGCCTCGCCAGTACTTGAAGAGTGTCGTTGCGGCGTTCCCACGACCTGTACTGAAGTCAGCTGACCAGAAAGTTCTTTTTGGGACATCAGGTATGCACCCACAGCCTTTGACTTGACAGAGGTGTACTCCTCTTCCCCACCAACAAGAATTTTCGCTACCATCCAGATTTCACGTGCCTGGTACCAAAGTCTGACGCCCTCAGAGCAACATAATTCCGTTGTCAGATAAACCGCTTCTTCACCTTCGGTAGGAGGAGTCAAATCTATGACATACTTGATATTAGGGAAACTGCGAAGCTGTTTGACTAGGTTACGACGCCGAGTGATCTTGTGCTGTGCAGTAGGAAGGAACATTCTATCAAAAAATCGGGTGTGCTTCGTAAGTGTGTCTTTCCTCATAGAGATCGGCGCTTCATAGCGCTTGATATAGTGTTCGTAATCCTGTGGATCTTGCTCAGGCTGCTTTTGTGGAGGGTCAATAAAAATCCAGGTATCGGCATACGGTTCGTGGACCACGGGGAGTTCTATTGCCGCGCGAAGAGCCATGTCCTTGATCCTGTCTTCGATACTGACGCGCTGGTTCGGAGGCTGACCCGCCTCTTTCACGCTGCCGAGCGCTTCATTACCGAAATGGGACTCTATGGCAGATGATTTAAGTTTTAGGGATTCTTCAATTGCCTCTTGAAGCGCAGGGTCTTCGTCTGGGACTGAAGTTATGGAGGCGTCCTTGGGCGCTATGGGTCGGTAACCAGATGCCATTTTGAATGCTGGAGCAAGGTGAGATGATGAAACAAACCCAATTGATATGCAAAGCTTATCAAAAAGATAAGGCTGAAAGGCTCGAGTAAGAGCTGCACCAGTAATCTGGCACAGTAAATTGAGTGCTAAGGTACAGTACACAGCGACGGCGACGGCGACGGCGACACCAATTGTAAACAGGCTGTACGTATGTAGGTTACTGAGCTCTGTTCGGCCGCGAGCTGCTAGAGATGAAAGGTGAAAGTTAGAGTGTGTTGAATGCGGAACTCGTGACAGTAACAGCATAGAGGCGTCAACACCGTAGCATCTTCTGAGTGAAGGATGTTGAAATGAAATGAATCTGACGAATTGAAGCTTACAAGGGTATCTTTCTAGGTGCAAGCGTTAATATGATGGTGAGTTGGCGCTGTGACTCAGCTCCAACGTGGCTAAGTATTTCCTGGCCTGGGGTTATCTTTGACTATTCTACGGGACGAATTGAGTCTAGAGCAGATGAGGCAGCGCCTCAAGGCTTTTCATAATTAGAAAAAGAGATTGTAGATGTTCTGAGTAAAGAGAAGACACGGGTCTGAAATGTGAACGGTTTATAAGGCTGCCTACACCAGCTTGTCCATGCGGGGCTTGTGGACTAGCGCCCCGCGGCTGAGTCCAGCAGCTTTCTTTTTCCTGCGCCATGACAGCAGACCGGAGCGGTAGGAGAAAAATTGATTGGTTTGCGCTGTTTGATTCATTTCCCCCAGGCATTCATACATTCGCTCTTGGTTTCACTGAACCTCTTTGCCTTTTCCCATGGCAAATATTTGTACGCAATCATCGTACCTGACGAGTGTTTGTCCTCGTGTTTGCAGGGTGGAAGAATAAGGCTTGAAATCACAGAAGTTGACCTTTGTCTCTATGGATCATGGCGTGCATTTCATTCTGTTCTCTCGGTAGCTATCTAAATGAAGCGATGGTTGGCAGAAAATGATCGGAGCCTTCGGCCAATCTTCGTGCCTAGCGCGTCGCGTGAGCTGCAGCCGCATCAAAAAAGTCCAAAGCTCTACCCTCTTAATCTGGCGTCAAACGGCTTTAACCCACTGAAATAACAGCCAAAAATTCAAAATGGCAAGTATGTTTGAGCAACCTAGGAATGCGGGTACGCTCTTCTTAGGAGGCACGAAAATTAGTGGAGCAGATATCAGAGATCAAAACGGTAAAAGCTCCATTCTCCTTCGACTTGCTGGAAGACTCACAGAATTATAGTGCTGGCTACACAGGCTATTGCCAATGTAGTGAAAAGCTCATTTGGCCCTTCAGGACTAGACAAGATGATGGTAGACGACATTGGGGTATGCAGAACATACCTTTTGTGTCAGTGGTACACTATTAAGAGGACTAGGATGTCACAGTAACGAACGATGGGGCCACAATATTGAGTCTTCTGGATGTAGAACATCCTGCGGGAAAGATACTTGTCGACTTAGCACAACAACAGGACAAAGAGGTTGCTCACGGTGAAACCTCAGCAACGGGCATTTGCTGAAGATGAATAGGTTGGCGATGGAACAACCTCAGTGGTCATTATAGCAGCTGAACTCTTACGAAGAGCGAACGAACTCATGAAGAATCGAATACACCCAACCACGATAATAACGGGCTACCGCTTAGCACTCCGAGAAGCTGTAAAATACATGAATGAAAATATAAGCACAAAAGTCGAACATCTGGGAAGGGAAACTCTCATCAACATAGCAAAAACGTCGATGTCAAGTAAAGTAATCGGTTCTGATTCAGACTTTTTCTCGAGCATGGTTGTGGATGCGATGCAATCAGTCAAATCCACAAACAACCGCAATGAGACCAAATATCCGGTAAAAGCTGTCAACGTCCTGAAAGCACACGGAAAGAGTGCTACAGAGTCAGTACTGGTCAAAGGTTATGCTTTGAATTGCACAGTAGCCTCGCAAGCTATGAAAACACGAATAATAGATGCCAAGATCGCCTGCTTAGATATGAACCTGCAAAAAGAGCGAATGAAGCTCGGCGTCAACATCACCATTGACGACCCCAAACAACTTGAACAAATTCGCCAACGAGAGTCTGGCATGGTCATGGAACGAGTGGACATGATTCTCAAAGCCGGCGCCAACGTCGTCCTCACCACAAAAGGCATAGACGATCTTTGCCTTAAACAGTTTATCGAAAAAGGCGCCATAGCTGTTCGCCGCTGCAAGAAAGAAGACCTCCGCCGCATCGCCAAAGCAACTGGCGCAACCCTCATCTCCTCCCTCTCCGACCTCAACGGCGACGAGAAATTCGAACCCTCCTCCCTCGGCCACGCTGACGAAGTCGCCCAAGAACGCATCTCCGACGACGAATGCATCCTCATCAAAGGCACCCGAGTCCACACCTCCGCCTCCATCATCCTCCGCGGCTCCAACGACTACCACCTTGACGAAATGGAGCGCTCCATCCACGACTCCCTCTCCGCCGTCAAACGCACCCTCGAAAGCGGCTCCATCGTCCCAGGCGGCGGCGCCGTCGAAACAGCCCTGCACATCTACCTCGAAGAATTCGCCGTCACAGTCGGTTCCCGCGAACAACTCGCCATCGGCGAATTCGCCCAATCCCTCCTCATAATCCCCCGCACCCTCGCCGTCAACGCCGCGAAAGACTCCTCCGACCTCGTCGCCCAACTCCGCTCCTACCACGCCACATCCCAACGCATCCAAGACACTCCCGCTCCCCCCTCTTCCCCTTCAAAAGGCGGGAAGAGCCCAAATAATGCTACGGAACAGGAACGCGCGCTGGCGAAGAAGAAGAATTTTAAGAATTATGGATTGGATTTGACGAGGGGGAAGGTGGTGGATCAAATTAAGGCGGGGGTGTTGGAGCCGAGTATGAGTAAGGTGAAGCAGTTGAAGAGTGCGGTGGAGGCATGTATTGCGGTTATGAGAATTGATACGCTGATTAAATTGGATCCGGAACAGAGGGGTGGAGGGGATGATGGGCATGGGCATTGAGTTGTTTGTGGGAAGGGGCAAGGCTGAGAGTTGAATATCACGTAAGATCGTAAAGAAATGAAATGCCTTGCAGAAGATGTCGTAAATTCGAAAGCCTCTTGGAGAGGTGGGCCGTGAGATTGGCTTCTATTTCATTGCTCCGCACAATAATCTAAGTGGTAGCCATTGCAAAGCGGAGCAACTGTCCGCTCTACGTCCTCTAATCTCTCCATCATATGTCCCGCTATCTCTCTACTGGGTGGTACACAACCCAAACCAAATAGCTGACCCAGTCATATCACATCACATCATCACCTAAACCCTCCTCCAACATCTCAGTAGCTCCGCCCAAACAGACACCACGCCTCGGCCTTATTCTTGCACTGCGGATTACAACACCCCGTAACCCCCTTCTCCAGTCCTTCCGGCTGCTCGAACGGGATACACAAACTTTTAGCACCCATGCTCGGCGCACGCTCGTCCTGCGGCGTATCATCATTTTCCTCTTTCCTCGCGCTCAGATCTTTGATCTGATCTTCGCATTCTTCTGTCAAACAATGGGGAATCAGACAGACGTTTTTTGAATTTAGGGCTGGGACGAAATCGTCCCATTTGGTTATGTGCTTGACGTGGGATTTGAATTCCTTGTCAGCGCGGTCGTAGAGGTCTTTTTGGATGGTATCGAGTAAGTTTTTGACTCCGGAGGCGAGTTCGGTGATGGCGATTGTGCCTTTGTTGCCTTGGATGTCGCGGCGGGAGGTGGTGACTTGGTGGGATGCGGAATCTTTGGGGCCGAATTCTAAGCGTAGGGGAACACCTTTTTGTTCCCAGTCGTTAAATTTCCAGCCCGGAGAGTAGCCTTCCCTGAAGTCTGTTTCGACGCGGATGTCGTTCGCTCTTAATACCATTGCCAGTGCATCGACCTCTTCGTATAGGGCGGTCCGCTCTTCATCGGTAGATTTGGCCGTTATGCCTACAGGGACGATGACGACTTGTTTTCTAGAGACGCGAGGAGGGACGACAAGGCCGCGATTATCACTGTGGGTCATGACCATGACGCCGATGGTGCGTGTTGATAGCCCCCAAGAGTTCTGGAACACGTTGAGAGGCGGCTTCTTCTCGCCTTCTTTAGCGGAAGGATCCTCGACGCTGATGCCAAACATTTTACTGAAATTCTGTCCAAGATGATGACTTGTGCCTCCTTGTATGCCTCGCCCTGTTGCAGCAATAAACCCTTCAACTGTCTCCGTGTAATCCGCGCCAGCTGGATAGCATTCATGTCAGCACTTGCACGAAACTCGGAGTCGTATCAGTGCACCAACCGAACTTTTCCTTCTCTGTCTTGCGACCCCGTATGACTGGAACTGCAAGTAATTCTTCGTAGACACCTGCGTAATATTCTAGGATCTGCCGAACTTCTTTTTGTGCGCTCTCCGGCTTTAAATGTGCAGTATGACCTTCTTGCCAACTTGAGCGGGGTCAGCATTTGAAGCATCGTTGGACAGAAGGACTCATACTGAAACTCTCTGGTTCGTAAGAAAGGCTGCGGATGCTTGAATTCCCACCGCACGACCCTAACAACACTTAGTCAAAGACCTCGAGCGCACTTATCAACAATAGCCTGACTTACGAATTCCATTGATTAAGACGGAGAGGAAGATCTCGATGGCTTCGAATCCATTTGGCGTAATATGGATACATAACAGTCTCCGAGGTAGGACGAATTGCGATTTTCTTTTCAAGAGGAGTGTTGCCTCTGTCGACAAGTCAGTACTTGAGGAGTACCAGTAGACCACGAAACAATGACCTACGCATGAGTAACCCATGCTACCTCGGCCGCGAAACCCTCAATGTGAGCCTTCTCCCGTTGCAGGACATCTTCTGATACAAACAGTGGAAAAGCACAATTTTCTACGCCGATCCCCTTGATTTTCACGTTGAACCAGGCTTGTATCTCCTCCCAAATAAAGTATGAGGCAGGTTTGAGTATGTAGCAGCCGGAGACATCGTAGTAATCGAGGAAGTCGCCCTTGGTCAAAACTTGCTGGTACCAGCCCGAGAAATCTTTGCTTTTGTCGACATCGATGCCGATGAGCGCGGCTCCTTCGACTTTCTTGGATGGCTTATTGACTGCTCTTTTTGCTTCAGCTCTACCAGCTTCTTTTGTGGTGTTTGTTGCCGATTTGTTAGCCTTCTGGGCTGCCAATTTCTCTTGTTTCTCAGCTTTCTTTTGGGCGTTCTTGGATTTTTCTGGCGCTTCCACTTGGGCTAATTTGAGTGCATCAATTTTGTCTGCCGTTGCTTCGTCCATTGTGTCCGTGAAGTGAAGGATGTGAGAGAGCGAGTCGAATGACTCCGAATTGTTTAGAGCTACGAGATGGGCGACTGGGATTACTCGGTAAGGTTACCCTTTCGGGAAAGCTTCTCTAGAGCTCGGAGGCTAGCGAAATTAGTCTTCTAATTTCCCTTTCGCGGCAGTCCAATCGTGTTGTGTTTCCCCCAATTGGTATGTGCGTTCCCCAGCTGCTCTTTCCTCTCTGTCGCTCATTAACTCTTCTCTTCTTATCACTGTGTCTTTATAATATCTTGCGCGATCGACAACGACAGCTTTACAGACCAGGGGCGAATAGCAATTGGAGATATATTGACAGATTTGAGGAGAGCTAGTGAATCGATAGCTTACAGTGCACGGTTCATTGCTGAGAGAAGAGGGGGAAACCACGCGGGTACATACAACACAATGCGTTGATGTACACCCAGCATATGGCCCCCATGGCCTATCGCCGTACCGACCAGAAGGTATCGTCGACCCGCCCACGAAGTGTTTGTTCGAGCACGAAAAGAGACATGGCGTTCAGATCCACGGCGCTCTTTGCGGCTCTCCTGTCCTCAATACCGTCGTCAGCAGCACAAAATTGCATACCTTTGAAGGGCTCAACACAATGTCCTGCCTTCAATGCCTCATCTATATCAACAGGCTCGAGTTTAGTCGGCTTGTAGTAAGCATATCCATAGCAATCCCCGCGTCGTGCCCAGGAATGTGATGCTAACAATCTGTAGCCCTTTTCTTGCATTCGTTTCAAGTACCCAGACATTCGATTCTCAATTGAGTCAATATGTTAATTCGAGCTATGTTCAACTAAAGTGAGTTACAACGCTGAGAAGGCAAGAAAGAGGGATACTGACCTTATATTCAGATACCAGACACTGCTTGGATGCAGTAATATCAACCTTACCAATACGACGAACCTTTATGCACGATAT
The DNA here is from genome assembly GCA_000482085.2 of Cladonia metacorallifera KoLRI002260. Classification (NCBI taxonomy): domain Eukaryota; kingdom Fungi; phylum Ascomycota; class Lecanoromycetes; order Lecanorales; family Cladoniaceae; genus Cladonia; species Cladonia metacorallifera. The sequence continues at coordinate 422,299 of KI911118.1, read as the reverse complement.
ACAACTAGCGTAATATGTAATGCCATTGTACAGAACTCAATCCAGCCATGCTCGCTTTCAGCTGCGCAATCGCCACCACTCTGTGCTGAATCCTGCGTATGTCTTGTGGTATTCGATTGTGGAGCTCCTACTGACCCAATTCAGGCCCAACAAGCGACGAGCGAAGAGGAGATCACTGTCAACAACCAGCTTTGCAGTAACCCTAGTTCAGGCTACTTGACTCAGATTCGGGCAGATTTCACGAACTGTGCCCTTCCCAGCGACTCGCTTAGCGGAGCGTGTATTACTGGAGAAGAAAATGAACCCAACAACTGTGGCTACAGTAGCAACCTACAAGGTCTCTGCGGGTACTGCGCATCTAGCTCCCCAAACGCCACCGATTCGTGCTGTATTGGGTCCAATGTGAACAGTCGATGTCAAGGCGTAACCTTGCCGACCATGTCCTCCATGCCACCATTATTCCCATCAACAACTGCGACCAGCACTCCATCTTCGACTGCGGCGCCAGTCAAGGCCAACAAGGGTTCTGGTCTCTCAGGGGGCGCCATCGCTGGGATTGTTGTGGGCTCTGTGATCGGAGCCATTCTATTGCTGGGCCTGATATTACTATGCTGTGTATGCTTGCGGAGGCGGCGAAGAGAAAGGCAGACTAATGTCTTCAACCAACCGACGCCCCCGCGCAGATCTGGGCCTACCATGGCGTTTGCCCCTCAGGCAGGAAACCAAGAACTTCCGCCAGACTACGGGCCACAACCTGGAGGACGTGTCGCCCGAATGTCAGCATTGGAGGGCAACTCTAGTGATAACGCTGCCTACGGTGCTGCAGTGGCCGGCGGTGCGCCTAGAGGCACTAATAAGCGCTACGGCGACACGTCTGGGTCAGAGGGCTACTATGAAGACACTCCCGAATCGCGAAAACAGACTGCGCCAGCCACAGGAAGGCGCAATGGCTCATTATCAAGTCAATCAGTCTTAGGAGCCCTAGATGACCCCAGTTCGAATACCGACGGCCAACTCTCCTCACCAGAAGGTGTCACTAGTGGACAGTCTGAGCAGCTTACTTTCTTCAAAGATTACTACTCAGAGGATGAGATCCATCCTAATGACAAGGTTGCTACCCTTTGGGCATATCAGCCACGCGCTGGGGATGAGTTTGAACTAGAGCGAGGCGATATGCTTAAGGTTGTCGGGATCTGGGATGATGGCTGGGCTACTGGTGTCCGGTTGAATGAGCGAGCGGAAGATTACGATGGGAAGCACAAAGCGCAGAGAGACAGTGGAGTTTCTAATGGGTCTGGAAGAGATTCTCCACCGCCAAGTGGAGAGCTAAAAGCATTTCCAGTAAGTTATTTCCCTTGACCAATTCTTGGTATCTAGGCTGACAAGGACTAGCTGGTATGTGTTTGTCTGCCCGAATACTGGAAGCAGACGATCGAAGGAGACGCTTCGTCAGACAACGGAGCGAGTGGTCCCCCGCAAGGATTCGGCCCCTAAAGCTTCTTTTAACACCTACCGCCATACGCATTTTCTTCTCCGATTCTACGAGCTTCACATGCGACGAGCACATGCTAAAGGTCCCCATTTTTGGCGTTCAGGGGTTTTTTCTACGGCAGCGAAGATGGCGCCGTGTGTTTGGAGTTTCACTGCGACGAGCTGCAGTAGCTTGTCACCAATGTTCGGGATAGGCAAGCTGTCTTTCCACTCGCATTCTACTATACCCCCATACGTTGCATATGACAGCGAACAGTTCTTGTAATTGACATAGCTCTCTAGCTTCTTTAGCTTGGGTTGTATATATTCAGCAGTGATAGAACGTGAGGATAATAATCAGAGACTACATCCAAGAAGCGTCCTGTTACACGTTGTAGTCTAGCGACTCGAGCTAGGATGTTGAACGATGAGGTTTAAGAAATAAGGTTCGGCAGCCGCATCCTTGCTGTTCAGAGCTTACCCCCTTCTTGAACGGTGGTAGGGAGAAGTACACCTCTATATGCACTCTTAGGTAAGCTTCAATTAACACCCAGACCGGAAAGCTCCAGGCGCTGATTTTATCCTCTTGGGAACAATGTCCAAAGCACTCTTTGGGCTTACCTATCGACAAGCTTCTAAGGCTAAAGCTTTGCCCCACCCGTTGTTCAAGAAGGGTGTAACCTCTCAGCAGCAAGACTGCGGCTAGCGAATCGCAGCGAATACTATTATAAATTATTTGGCGTGGTTTGGAAATAGAAAAAATATCTGAGGTAGGTACAGCACCACTTGGAATAAGTGCAAGATATCGGAGCTAGCTCCTGCTTTAACCTAAGGACACGACTGCTTACATGAACGTCCTTAAAGCGTCTATGATCTCATATTTCATATTCTCAAAAAGTCCACATCTCCCCCTCTATAATTCCACGAGAGACACCGCTGCCGACCTAGGAGATCACAATGTCAAACGTGGTCTCCAACGCTGACTTTGATGATTTGAAAGGTTCAATTCCCTTATTCGACTCTTACATGACGACACAACAGGCTCAGGTATCTACAATACTTCTCGTTACCGCTTATGGGCTTTAGGATGTTGACCGAAGCAATACTAGACTGGGTACTGCCAGATGGCTAAGCTTTGTCCGCTTTGGTTAACAGCCGAACGGAGCAGACCTAGCAGGCTTACTTGGGATAAGTCGACCTTAGTGAAGCTAGAGGCACTCGGGTTACTAGTGAGTCGCTTAGGTTGCTGTATACAGACCAGCCTAGCCTGGCCATAGCAGCACATGTTAACGTCTTCGGAGTAGCCTGCTAGCAATCAGAACTCAATATCCTATAGACATATATTCTAAGCGAGGGCATACCGCAATATCATTGCTTGTACGAAACGACGCAAGCCACCCTATAAGCCACTTTTTGCTGGGGATCGCCGATGGGCCCTATAGCGTGATGGGCTTTATTGGAGCCAGCACATCTCTTATGAGAGTGAGAATGAAATATTCTCTGCTAATGCCATGGCACTATTTGATCCTCCTTGGAATTTCCCAAGCCTCAAGCCCTCTGCAACTGTCTTGAGTTAGTCCGAGCGTAGACTTCTGGTCTCCTGACCTGGAGTCTCCTGCCAACTATCATATTTAAGGGCTTTCCCTTCTGCTCGCCGTCCCTCTCACAGAAAAACCTCTATGCATTCTCAACCGCACGATTTTGCTTCTGTGGCCGCGTTAAATTTACTAGCTCTAGCCTATATCACATAAGAAGTTGTAAGTTTGGCTCCAGTTTTTCATCAGTGAGTAAGGTTTCTAAATCCAGACAGGACTATTCGATATGGTGTTTGACCCATTTACCCTCGGAATAGTTGGTGGCATCGTGGCGAAGAAGGTAGTCGCTGCCGGAGCTGTCAAAGGTGCCATAGCTGCCAAGGGTGCCGTAGCTACCAAAGGTGCCATAGCTACAAAAGGTGCCATAGCTACAAAAGGTGCCGTAGGTGCCAAAAGTGCCGCAGCCCACAGTACTTGGGAAAACAGCAGACAGATTATGAGTACCGCGCATCACTTTCATCATTTGGCGGCGAACTCCAGTCAAGTCTTGAGTTGGTGGACCGCACATGGTTCAACAGTTGCAGCTATCACTGGAGGTGTTGCTTTGGGGGCATCGGCCACTGCGTTGGTGGAGAAGCTGGCTGAAGAGGTTGACGCTGGCAGAATGACAGAATACGAGGCGCGGGAAAGATTTAAGGAATATAGGTCGGAGAGGAGGGCCAAATTGGTCAGTGGTCTTCTAGTTGGTGGTATTCTAGGTGGCATAATCCTCATGAGTGCACTAACTGGATCGGAGGAACATGATGAGTGATGGGATCTCTCTCATTTGTATGCGGCGCTGGCGAACTCAGGGATTTCTGCTACAGAATAACTCAATATCACTACTCTCAACCTCAAGGAGGTATTCCACTGAACATTAACATTGCTAGCTTGAGCAATTTACCTGGCTGCAGAGCCGGCGGACCACCGTAGGGCTGGATTTTCCCCCTTCATGGCATTGTGTTTGTATAGATCCGTGCGAGCAGTGGCGTTGATGCTGCGCTTGGAATCAAGGGAGTCGGGAATCGAGAGGAGAAGCTCGTTTGCGCGCACGAGCAACGATACTAGTTGATGACTGGTTGAGTGACTTTGAGCACTAACACCTCGAAGACATTAAGCCCAGAATCTGATGCATGGGAATGAAGGCCATCAAGTCGAAGGACGTCAACGTGGAGCATCACGATAGGTGATGATAACGAGATAAACAGAATCCTTCCTGCTCGCACAACGTGATGTTAGTCGGTGACCTAGCTTGCGGGGCAAGTTTGAAGGGTGGGCAATGAGCGGGACTTTCCTAGTGTGTACTTGGTGATTTATCAACCAATTAGTGGAATTGCAAAAACTTGAGGGGTGGGAAGTTCCGGGTTCTAGGTATTCGCATTCGTCGCTCCATTCGTCGCCATTCAACGCTGAAATAATGAGACGTAGGTAGAATTTTGGTTGGACAAAGATTCATGGCGATCAAACCGCAGCTGTGCAGAAAGCGTATGTTACTGGTGATGGCTTATATGGCCATGTTCTGAAGGCTGTCATCTGATCAAAAAACTTTCACGGCTTGCATGAAAGGTTATGCAGTAGAATCCAGGTTTAAGAGAAACGGATCAATGAGAAGTTCATTCGCAGAAGTACTTTGTCTGTGATACAAGGTGAACACAAGGTAGCAGGTTGCAACTTTTTCTATAAGACTTTTAGATAATTGTGAAGTTTATTCTGGCAGGTTCTTTGAGCAGCAGAAGACAATTACGATTGACTTATAATTTCAAACGAACTGTCTCAAGCAGTCCTCAAACACTGCAAGCTCCGTGCCAGTGGCGACTAGCGCTCTTGTGAGGCTGCGAAGTAGGGACTTACGTGTATCCGCCCCATACCAACTACTTGTGGTCGAATTTTTCTGCGTTGGCGTGGAAGGTGCGACTTTGATCTTTCACTGGCGTCAGACGCAAACAGGTCATGAGATGGTCACAAATTATTACCCACCAATCAATCCGGGTAGGCTGCGCCGAATCTGATACAATGCTGGTAGTCCTCAGGCGCCGCTGGGATGCTCGACGACTACGGTTGGTCCCAGAAATCCATTTAGAGGATGAGTTGGAGACATTACCCTCAGGCATGTCTAATCAGTAGTCAACCAGGTCGAGTCAGCCTCATTGGACATGATGGATTCTGAGGTGTTGTGTCATTTTCCCCAGAATTTGTTCCCATGACCTCCGCAAAGACGTCAAATCGGGAGCCTCCACGGATGAGAATGTCTCTCAACAGAAGCTTTCGCGAGGTGGATTTGTGACCATAGAGGAGTTCTCTGAGCTCGTTACCCTCGATGGTAAAGCAAATAAGATGAAATTGCTTGACGAATAGTAATTTTCTTTGCCCAGATAATTTTGGAATTCTAGGAGGTCTGATATCTCCGGGCTTTGTACTCTAAGCAACAATGACTTTCAAGGTTGGTCATTTTTCCAGGAATCCAGGACAAGAGTCTTGCTGACCGCCTCGGGGTGTTCGGGATCTTCACCATCCCAGAGTTATAGGTCGAACGTCTGGACGACACCATTAAAGCTTCGCAAAAGGTCGCTGTCCGTCCCGCGAGTTGTGTGATAATCCATATAGGTATACCGCAACAAATCTCAGCGAGCAATTCTTGTAATCGACATAGCTCTCTAGCTTCTTTAGCTTGGTTATATATGTATTTCAGCAGTGATAGAATTTGAGGGTAATAAGAAGAGACTACAATGCTGCGCCTATCTCCGACTTTTTTCGTCCGCTCCGCAAAAGCCGCCGCTTCTGACAAACCAGTGCCATGGTTCACCTGTCAATGCGAGGTACGGTGTAGATGCGATTGGCCTACCAAGCCACCAACCCCGTTTTTGGGCGCTAAGATCTTAGATCGCGGTTGGTACCGGATTTATGGACTTTACGGTCTCAGGGATGATGTAAACACCGCAAAGTGATTTCTAAGACGGGTTACTTGTATAGGTATATATGTTTCGTGCACTTCTCTTTACTGTGCGAGTCGCCGTTATTTCTATCACTCAATATATATAAAAGGCATCAGTGACATCACAATGGATCCAGCACCACCACCAAAGTCCATTCTTGGAAGACATCGACTGCTTTCCCCCTCTGCCGCGGTCAGAGTCAGCCCGCTATGTATCGGAGCAATGAACTTTGGCGAAGCATGGTAACCTCTCTTTAACTTATTGTATTTCTTCGCAATGTCAATTGACACCTTCAAGGGGCAAGATGATGGGAGCCATGACCAAGGAATCCGTCTTCGAACTGCTGGACTACTTCCATTCCCAAGGCGGCAACTTCATTGACACAGCCAACAACTACCAAAACGAGCAGTCCGAAATGTGGATCGGCGAATGGCTCCACTCCAAGCCCGGTCTCCGTGACCAAATGGTCCTCGCAACCAAATACACAACCGGCTTCACAGCCTACAAAGGCCACGACAACATCATCCAATCTCAATTCGTAGGCAACGGCAGCAAATCCCTCCACGTCTCCCTCAACGCCTCCCTCCGCAAACTAAAAACCGACTACCTCGACATCCTCTACGTCCACTGGTGGGACTTCACAACCTCCATCCCCGAACTCATGCAATCCCTCAACACCGTCGTCCAGCAAGGCAAAGTCCTCTACCTCGGCATCAGCGACACCCCCGCCTGGATCGTCTCCAAAGCAAACCAATACGCCCGCGATCACGGATTGCGACAGTTCGTTGTGTATCAGGGCCGGTGGAGCGCCGCTAATCGCGATTTTGAGAGAGATATTATTCCTATGTGTGCGGCTGAGGGGATGGGCTTGGCGCCGTGGGGGGCGCTGGGTGGAGGGGAGTTTAAGACGAAGAAGCAGAGGGAGGAGATGAAGGCCAGTGGCGAGGGCGGGAGGAATATGAGAGGCCCGAGCGAGGCTCATATTAAGATGACGGATAAATTAGAAGAAATTGCCAACAAGAAGAATACGGCTATCACATCCGTTGCGCTGGCATACGTAATGCATAAAGCGCCCTACGTCTTCCCCATCGTTGGTGGGCGAAAAATCGATCATCTGAAAGGAAACATTGACGCTCTAAGCTTAGAACTCAGTGATGAGGATATCAATGATATTGAGAGCACGGTGCCTTTTGATATTGGGTTCCCCATGAATTTCCTGGGTGGAACTAAAGCGCCGAAGGGGCCGGGGGATGTGTGGTTAACGAGTGCGGCGGGGCAATTTGATTATGTGGAGGGGGAGAAGCCTATTAGGCCGTTTGATGGGAAGTATGTGGAGAGGAAGAGTCCGTTTGCGCCGAAGGAGTAGGGAGAAGGTGAGATGCTGGGTTGATGCGATAATGATTGTGTATTTTGGATATGTAGGTTAGTCATATATACGAGACCAATCATTGATATACCACTGTTAGATGCAATTGGCCTGTATGAGCGTAATATGTATGTATGATAGAATTGTAGCTATTTATGAGGACAATTTAAGGTCCGCAGCTGCAAGGTAAGGTAAGCGTGCAGCTGTAGCGCTAGCCTGATCGGACGGTGGCAACCTGCTTCTCAGGCTGACTCCGTTGAAAGCATTCCATATACTATCACCTCGGTGTAAGTTTGCTAGCAAGTGCGCTAATTCAGCAATACCTACCGTACTAGAATACTCATATCACACTTTCGAAAGAGTTCTATTAAAGTACACTATATATACAAGAATAACCTTTCTACCTTCTTGCTGATATGGCTAGAATATGGAACACCTCAGCTGCGAATTTTAGGTATCCTAATCCGAGAATGAGATGTATCCGTGGCCTGGTCGCGTTGTGACTGCAAATCGTAAGAACATTCTGGAAGATCATACTCCGAGATAGCTTTTGCCCGAACTGGATCTGTAAGATAGCTGAGAAACCCTCATAGAGCAGGTACGCGTAGAAAGCTCAAGCTCTTCAATTTGTTGTTCTTCAGGAATGAATAATGTATTCGAGGGTGAAATAATACTGAATGAGAGATTAGATTTACTGTTTAAGACCTTACTTCGTCCACCTGTACCAGAATGTTACCCCCTGCAGACGCTGAGCGACAACGATCGATGTTGTCATGGAGATATTCAGTTATTATGATTGCAGCAAGCCATCAGGACTTGTCACAGCTGAGATGTAAATTCCCAGCGAAGCCACCACGTGTCGATGAAGTAGGTAGAACAATCCACCTATCAACCGTATATGTTGCGTTCCACTGGTCGATCCTGCTATCCACGAATGAGAGGAACTCCTAGGGACTGCGGGAACTTTCATTGTATTCTTCCCTGCGTCTCATCGCTGATTTTCACCGCTAATGGCGCCTACCATCCGTGGACGGTGACGCTCTCCATAAGTCAGCCGTCTAGCTGGGTTCCACAAAACCTTTCGTTACCCCAAGACAGTCTAAAATTCAACATCAACCTTTACCTTTCCGCCCTCTACCTCCCCCCTCTGCGCCTCCTGATCCCCTTCCACGGGCGGTAAACTGAATTTCTTAATCACAAAGCGCCTCCTACTCAACGAAAATGCCAATTCATCGCCTCCACCGCCTCCTCCCCCCTTCTCCGTCACCACAGGCAACTTATGCACCTTCGCCATGCCTTGCGGCTTCTCCAGATCACCTCCTTTCCCAGCCGGCTCGAGGTCGATGCTATGAGGGAAGGGAACGAGTTCTAGGACGCCGTCGCTGAGATGTTCGATCCAGCGGACTAGACCTGTGGTGCGGGGGTGTAGCGAAAGGGGCAGAGTGAGCATGGCTGTTATGCGGGTGGAGTGGGTGCGGAGGAGGGAGCGGAGAGCATGGAGGAAAGGGAGGAGGTGGGTTGGAGTGCTGGAGTCTGGGGGATAGAGGGCTGGGGAGAGGAGGGTAGGAATTATGAGGCGATGAATTGCGTGTTGGGGAGTGGTTTTTAGGGAATGGGATAGCGTGGGGACGATTGCTTGGTAGGGATTCGATGTGGGTGCGATGGGGATGTAGTCTAGTAAGGTGCCGTGGGGGAGGGTGAGGCGTTTGGTTAGATCGAACGTGTGGCAGAAAGGTGCTGGGTTTGCGGGTTCCGGTCGACCTGGATCTGGGGGCTTCGAAGCACGATTCGGCGTCGGAGGCGCTGCACCTGTCAGCTTCACGTCTAGCACTCGCATTGAACAATCCGATCGCATCTCGTTCTTGATATGTACATCCCCAACGTCAAAAACACGAGGACAAGAGCACTCCCACCTCTCAACCCCCCGCCCTCACCCAATCTCTCATACCGCCACGCAATCTTCATCTTCCCTCCCTCCCCCTCTTCCCTTCCACCATCACCCCCACTCCCACCCACTAATCCCGGTAACTCCCTTCCCCACCCCTCTCCCATTCCCACTACATGCACCACATGTCCCTGCACCACCCCTTCCGCAGCATAATACCGCAACAGCGCGCCAGCGAAATCAGTCACGCCGTTCTCTTCTATGAGAAGGGAGGTGCCGACTGCGAGGCCGGTGTGGGGGGTTAGCAGTGCGTCGAGGGAAGGTGTGCCGGTGGAGGTTATGGGGATGCCGGAGATGGGGGAGGGGCGGATTCCGGGGCTGGATGAGGATGGAGAGGTGGAAGTAGAAGTGCTGGATAGGGGGGTGGAGCGGCGGCGGAAGGACATGGTGGAGGCAGGTGTGTCTGGGTGGTAAGGTGGGTGGTGTGAGAAGAGAGGGAGTAAATAGAAATTGTGAGCCGCGTATATTTCAGCCCCGTGCTGTGTATTTCTCAGAACGCTGATACCAATATAAATCTTAGGTGAAATTTACGAACAGCCAGAACGCAGATTCCTGACAATGCTAGGACAATTCAACGATACTTGACTGCATGTCTACTCAGCCACAACATGGCAGGGTTACAGCAACGGAATTACGAAAAATCATACCAGTTGCGGTGATTTGAACATCGCTACAAGAATGTTAGTCAATTTGTATTCTATGTGTCTGCGACCTTCCTTTTGGTCTCATGGCTGCGAACATGAGCCCATCAGGCCGGCCCAACACCAGCTGACTTGGATTGCTTTCACTCCGAGGGTTCGTCTTGGTGAAAAATTCCTTTCCGAAGCTGGTTTGGGTTCCCTTTCTCACTAATCAGACCCGGTCTCTGCTCTCAGATGAAGGATTCTCCTCCTCTTCTCAGTAAAGACAATGGCTCATCAGCCTTCATTCTTCGACCTTGAGATGGTGGCATCGGCCCCATACATCGAACACCTTGATGCACTCATATATTTGCCCGAAATATCAGCTATCCAGGCCCGTCACACGCACGCCCAATATCCTCTCTCCGTCCAAATCCAATCCCGCCACGTAGTGTTCCCCTTTACCTAACCCAGTACTCACCTTATAAACCTTGACCTGCCCTCCCTCCACAGCATTCCTGACTTTGTTGACTATATCCGCATACTCGGCTCCCATGTTGATTTCCCAAGCCTTCACCTCCACTTCCTCAGCTCTCGCCGGGCCAGGCGGGCGTATCTTGGCTTTTACCAAATCCTCGAATGCATTCGCGCTTGGAAGGATAGAGACGGTCTGGCTGGACTTTGTCCTGCTGCCGAGATCGAGGGGGAAGACAAAGGGCTCGAATCCGGTGGGTAGGGAATTCAGGGAGGATGGGATTTCGTCTCCAGTTGGGTCTTGCTTTGGTGGCTGTGGGGAGGTGGGTTGTGCGTTTAGTGGTTCTAGGCCCGTGGATTCGTTTGCGGCGGCGAGCGTTGGATTTTCGCTTGCCATGCTGATCGACGAAGGGGGATCTATTTCTATCAAGAGCTGTTTCTTTATATTGCGAGTGATGGTGACTATTCGATGGAATTTGATATTGAACGCACTTCCATCTACAATGTTGTCTTTAGAGTACGATGACATCATAAATGGATGATGTCATAAAATTGGGCAGCTGTTTGTGAATATCAGATTTCGCCCGAGAAACATCATGTTTTGAAACAGACCGATATGTGAGAATGGCTAATGTAAAAATTGACGTGGGATCGCTGCCTTTTGCAGGACCGGAGTGATCCACAGAACAGAAAAACGTTACTGAACGGGACAGAAGAAATCGGAAAACGGGTGTAATGCGGCAGCATAGAAGAAAGACAGGTCTCCTACGTGGCACCAGCCACCTCCCCAAATAATTCCGCTGTACAGGATCACTGTGGAGAAAGAGAGACATTCTATCTTGGAGAAGCAGTGGCATAAAAATACTGTCTCATTTTATCTCTTTTTTTACTGGCTTTGATTGGGAAAGCGTGTAATCGGCCCGTTGAAATAGTTTACGCACATACTACTTCCTTTGCTTCTGAGCTAATAACGATATGGAAACAATCGAGCCCTAAGTGGTAATAAGAAGCTCGTTTCACTTTCAGTGACTCCGCTTTCAAAATGCTCCTTATCATCCAATCATTAATCCAGCTCTGCAAAGCATAGTCAAACCCGAGTGTATTCTACTCTAGCACAATCCTTGCGACCGACTCTATCCTTCACGTTGCTAACGTCGTTCGGGATCGGCAGAGACGCCGTCCTTGGGTACGTCGACCTTTTTGTCTCCATGGTCTTAGAGACATTATCAATAGGATTTGCGGATCGTTGGGAGATAGAGATGAGATTGGGAATAGAATGGACTTACGAGAGAGAAACATATAGCCTTGCCACAACCCTACTGCCCCAATACAGACCATGATACACCCGAAGACGAGGGTGCTAATGGCTTCAGGACCCCATTGGTTTGGCTGGACTTGGTTGTATGGTATAGGTGCTAGTGAAGGCTCCGTCGTGTTCGCCGCTGAGACGACAGCTGTCATTGTCGGAAGATGCATGTACGGGGAGAGTATTTAGGTCTTGGATGCGCGATGATGAGTTCTGGCGGTTGCTTGTAAGGAGTAGTAAGAGAGGGCAGGTTGATTTATATATGTAAGACTTTCTCCCATCTTTCATTGACTTAACTATGATTCTATGGTCAAGCAGGCGGTATATTCATTAGGCAGGCGGTACATGTGTCAAGCAGGCGGTACCTTCGAGCGGTTGGTCGTAAGTCGAATCAAATGCGTGCTCGTAACGTTTCAGCTTCCATGCAGCGTCAAGCCCAAGGCTCTGGCTAGACGCGCAGTTGCGGGGTTTTGGGGTAAGGGTGTCTTTCAATATTGTGACAGAAGTGGAATGGTGTTAAGCCTCACATCTCTGCCATAAAATTTGATGTGGACTGTGCATTCCAGTCCTGTCATTGGTGCGTTATTACATCGTACGCTTACCGAATCAAGGCCGCTTATTTGTTACGGTGGGATGTGAGGCCGAATTTGCCCGAGTCCCCAGTAGGATGTATTAGGATATATACCTACGGAGTAATCCTGCCGCAATATGAGGTTTTGCTCTTCTTATTTCGAAGTTGCTCAGTCTAGTAGCCCCATGCTGTGACTAGAGTCTTCATTATGGTGCAGAATGCTCGTACTTGTTGGTCATGCCGGTCACGTGGCAACCCACATGCAGGCTTTTTGAGATGCATCCATGGACTTTGCACTCACGCTCGATACGGTGATGTCTTACGTCCGCCAGTTGAATGCTATATGTGCATAAGGATCTGGTAACCTGAACCTACATCCCCATTCACAAACATTCTGTCGGTTAAGCAAGATTACAGGCTGGAAAATGATCCATTTCAACCTCAGGAGCATACAGTATACAACAATCAAATCTCGTCTGACGAACAAAACCGTGATGCGCACCCTCTGCCTGATTCCCGAATTTCGACATACATTCAAGGGAGGCTAAAGGACCTAGTACAAGGTGCTATCCCCGGTAAGTCCCATCAATGTCTTGATAATTAGCAGCTACTCAAAGGTCGAAGATCTTGCCCTTGGCTCGGGTGAATGGTTTCTTAGAGACCATGAGCACACGTTTCGAATTCGGATAAGCTACGGTCCATCCGCAGCCGAGTCCATATTTAGGGACTTCAAACCAGGCTCTGGACGAGTGACTACCCTGTCTCAACCAGCAATGCCTTTATACGAGTTCCTCGAACAGTTTCACAACGTGAAGAAACGCTGGGTAAAATACTATCCTGACGTCACCAGATACTTCCTCGCACAAAGCGCGATGTTCCAAGAGAAGTTGTTGTGTAAAGCCAACGAAAACGAATTAGCAGATGTGCCAGACAAGTCGATTCTTATCGCGCTATCGCTGCGCTGCCTTGTGCTTACGAATGAGATTGTTTACGTAAAAGGATCATTGACCTACAACGCTTTCCAGAACAAGGAGACCCATTACCAAGCGAAAAGGTATTACCCAGAAGATCCCGACATTGAAGTCTCGAGGTTGTCTAGTACTGCAGCGCAGGCTTCCCTAGCAAATACAAAGCAGCAAACAGGTCCAGACAGCCTGTCATCAATCTTAGAGGGTATTCTCCAAACCACACAACAGTTGATGTTCAGGCGGAACCCGGAACACTGGCCTATATTACTCTGCACACTTTGCCTGATGCGACTGACCGTAGAGAATTTCAGTATCATCCGTCCATGGATGCGCTCTCTTGAACCTGCATCTCAGGCCTTGGGCAAAGCCTTTTCCATCCTGTGTCGCCTATTCGACATCTGCGCGAAAGGTTTTAATCCTTTCTCTGAAATGTGGAGCCTCGAAGAGTATGCGGTGGCTGTGAAAGATGATAGAGTCTTGATCGGCTATGCAGAGAAACTCCAGACAATGTGGCTTGACGGTAAGCTGTGTCAAGCAATTATCGTTGCCAGTAGATGATTGTTGACCATTCTTGGCAGGGGTTTATGCATACAACGATGCATTCAGCACGAACCTAGAAGACTGTGATTTAGAAACACGGATTACGGCTTTCACTGGCGGGTTTGAGGTACCTATACCGGCATGATATGAGCCGAGTACTATACCTTCTTTCATTGTCGTCAACAAACATCGTTTCGATCGGAAGTTTTTTGTGCTTTAAGCGTTGAAGATTTATTCAAGGTCATGTTGAATCAATATCCAAGCAGTAGCAACCGTTAATGGTTTTTTTCTTATGTGGAACCTAGTGCTCCAGCCAAGGCCCTCAATCCACTTTCATACCCGTACATGCCCATACTCAAAGTCTAAGAATATCATATATAGATCGCGTGAACCAAAATACTGCCGTCTATCATTCTCCCTTTCTCCTGTACAATCGAATACCCCCATATCACGCTTACAATAGCAGCAAAAACCCCAGCAACACACCACATACAGACAGTGAAGGCCATCGATAGATGGGCCCAGTAGAAGTTACTATGCGTCAACCCCACGCTGGCCCAGTTAAGTCTGTCTAGACTACAGACTCCCCGCTGCACGCGTTTCCCCTGAAACAGACTTAAATGGACTAAGACCAGATATAGGATCACACTGAGTGAAACGAGTATTGTTTTATTGTGAAGGTAGCGAAAGCAGAAGAAGGTGTCAAGGCCGGGTCCCCTCCGGACGACCGCATCTAACACCTGGAATAGAACGGTAACCCAGAAAAGGTACAGTAAGATGGAGAAGGCAATCTTAAGCTTAGAAGAGCACAATTTGGCGGCGTACCGCTTTCCTTTACCCGAATTGCGGTGTTTGTCTTGTAGGCCTCCTTCAATGGGCTACACAAAAGAATATAAAGACATGCGTACACTTTTTGGCTATTCGAGTTTGGTAGGATGAAGATTAGGTATGGGTAGGGAGGGAGGTGTTGCGTTCCGAAAATTCAAAGAAGATTTTAAGTTCCAAAAACTGTACTGTGCAAACGCCCACCGTGACATGGTACATCAATTACATAGATGTAGCCTAGTAAACAGAAGTACCAGCTCTAAATGTCAGGTGTAATATTCCACTTGTGATCTCTAAACTGCTAGGCGACAGCCTGAATTCAGCTTTCTTTCACTCAACTGCCAGAAATCCACATCAAACCCACAGCTTCAGTACGAAGAGCAGCCGCTGCCCTCCAGCCATACCTAGCCAAGAGCTTCGGCGGTGTCCGCCGCTTCTCCTCCCGCATCATCCTCGAATTAGGGTGAAGAAGTTCAGCCCCAATGCACCTCCAACACAGCCCCAAAATCCCAGCGCATTGGGCGCGAATGGAGGCCAGTACATAATTATGGTTATTACACCTCTCGTGTAATATTACCTTGCATAATTGTATGACTGGCTGCTCGCGTCGCGTCTAACCCAATTCTAGCCTGTCAGACTGATGTTCAAAGCATGCACGACATAGCGACCAATGATTTGTGTTGTTCCAGTGTCTGCCTAATCTTGCCAGCGTTGCCCACTTCGCTTCGCCACAATCCACTCTTCACGCATAAGGCTACGTTCCAAATTTTCATAAAAGCCTTTCGCCTTAACATTCTAATAGATTCCTGCAAATGCCAAAGTATACAGAGAAAGCCCGACTGTCATTAAGATTGGGCTTAATATCTCCAAAAAGATAAGAGCTGCCTTCAAATACCGCAACCCACATTCAATCTTACTAGATTCTTCTATCATTACATCCCCCATGGACCGCCAGACAGGTTCTTCCCCAGACGCAGGGTACCAACTTGAGACTTTTTTTAGGCAATCAGCTTTGCATAGCAACAGCACCCACCCTCTTGAAGATGTTGATGTCAACCAGAGCGAAAATGTCCGCGAGCTGCCCGAGCATGGCACTACTGTCGTAACAAACGGTCACGCTTCAATCGCGTCGATAGCAGATGACGAAAATATCGACAGACGCCACACCTATTCTGTTATGAGCAGAAGAGAAAGTAGCGGTGACGCACGAAAATTAGAAGGAGATCAAAGCCAAGAAGGACATAAATCGGGATATCAGGGCAAGTCGTCATTCAAAACTCAAGCCGCGACAGCCCAAGGGATCGGGGAAGGTAGGCCACGGGCAATGGTGCAGGCCAACCAAGAACTAGCAAGCACATTTGGAGATGGAGCAAATCTTAGTGAAGACTATGCGACGAGTATCCTGGATCATGAGCCGAACATCGGACATGCTGACGACTCTGTTCGGCATAGTGTAGATTCAGTGAAAGATGAGTTTTCTGAGGAAGATCCCAGACCAAGTAAGTGGAGCAATCCATTGAGTCCGTAAGAATTAGCTCACCAAGCGCAGGCTTTGAATATGACCCAATTGAGTCCTCAGAGGCAGTGTCTACCGGTTATCCCCCGTTGAATTTTAAACCTATTCAGCTCCGGACGTGGTTCCTCGTGGTGACAACAACCTTTTTCCTGGCTTGCATTGGATCAATCATGGCTATCATAGAATGGGCCCGTATCAAAGGTGGTATCCTGCATGTCGAATCGACTCAAGACTACTATGCCTTTCGTTACGCCCCCATTGTTATTGGATCGGTGACGACCATCTGGCGGCGCACTATATTCACCACCTACAGCCGAATGTCTCCCTATCTTTCCATGAGCGCCCATCCAAATAAATGGAACGAAGGTGAAGCCCATCGGCAAAGAACTCAACGAATACTACACGCTTATTACGCTGATGCTATGTTCGCGCCAAACATATTGCATATTCCGACGTTAATCTCGAACGGCCAATGGCTTCTTGTTGTCTGGACCTTTGTCTCCTCCATCGCAGTATTCTATCTTATGCCCCTAAAAGCAACGTTCATACAGGTGACGCCCGATCGTAGCGGATGGGACATCGCTGTCTCCAATAAGATAGGCTACGCCCTGATCTCTATGTACGCAATACTGAGTATTGTAACATTGCTGACCATGGTAAAACTATATCATCGAGATACTGGACTGAAGTGGGACCCTATATCACTTGCAGACCAGCTAGCTCTAGTGCAAGGCTCGAACTTCGTTTCCTTGTTTGCTGGCCTCGAGGCTCGTGATTTCCGGTACTATAAACAGCGACTCCGTGAACGGGCTCCAGGATTAGGCTCACTTCGACTGGGATACTGGAAGCACCGCCAGAATGGCACCATCTGGCATGGTTTAGCATTTGTATCTGGGACTTCATGTAGGCGAAACGTCTCCTGATTTCTGCATAACCTGCTCAATATTGGAAGGAGCTAATCCTTCACCAGCTGCCGGACAGCAGGGCGCAGAGAACGAGCAATCTCCAAGAAAACGAAGCCAAGCTTCGTTTGAATACCGAAAGAAGGCTGGAATCGCAGCCACCCCCAAGCGTAACCCAGTTGTAGCAGGCCTTGAGTTATCAGCACAGCATGAAATACGAGAACGACGTAAGGCCTCGTCTGATGGTTCTGTCTCCGCTCCCAGTGATCGGCTAAAGAGACGGCTAACATTCGCTCAGCAAGTCCAGTGGACGATGTATACGACCCTGACTTGGCTTATATCCGGTACCGGAGCGTTAGTTCCTGGCTCTGTGACGCCTCTTTGTTGATCTTCGCTTTAACAGCGCTAGTGACCCTTGCATTCGTGATTGTTGGGCTGTCCAACCGCCATCTACAGAACGGTATCCAACTCCATCCTGCGAAGATCGAGTCACCATCCAACTCCACCAGTAATGGAGCTTCTGGCAGCTATGTTTTCGACACATCGGAGAGCTTCTTATTCCGCTTCCTTCCAGTCTTCTTGATGAATATATTTGCCACCCTTTGGAGTAATGCCGATCACTACTATAGGTATATGCAGCCTTTTGCTGGGATGAGCATCCCAGCCCCAGCAACGGAGAATATACTCCTGGACTATCCAACCTGTATGCCGATCGACATCAATTTCAAAGCAGCGACCAAAGGCCATTGGAGAGTCTTTGTATTTTCACTACTCTCTTTGACAGGCACAATCCCGCCTATAATTGCAACAGGTATCTTCGTGGGTTTGAAAGACGCGACAGGAGTTGTTGTACACCTACATCCTCTCAATTTCTGGGCTACTTTCTCCGTTCTGATCATCTTTTGTCTATGCATTGGCTATGCCCGGCCCACAACCGCTTACAGGCTACCACGTTGCATCTGGAATATCGCGAACCTTACGCTCTTCTGCCACCAGAGTCGAATCTTTGATGACGAGATTTTGGGAAAGCCTGTGTTCTCCGCAAACGACCCATTGGACGAGCGAATACATATGGAGTCCCGGATTCACCTCGCAAGACAGAATTATGCTTTCGGCTTGTATCTGGGAAAGGACGGTAAGAGACACTTGGGGTTCGACGTCGCTCAGAGACGAGGGTCGCTAGGCCAAGTGGAGTCTGTGGAAATTGTTCGACCCGGTCGAGGTTTATATTTGAGAGCAGGACGGACTAAGATTGATCGATATGCCGATTAAGTTATGATGGTCTTAGGGATAATTTCCTGAACATTTACCCTTCAATGCACCCTGAACAAGATTTCCGTTGGTATTGGTAATCCACAATAACGATGCGTATAGAGAACAATCTCTGAATCCGAAAGTTAGTAGAAGAGAATCCCACTACGAGTTTTTCGCCACCCTCGAATAAATCCAAATGTACACGAATCTTTCCAACGTTCGTGGATTTACGTATAAAACATTGTTGGACGTGCATGACTGACCTCACAATCAGCAGATATCATCTGATCAGCACAGACAAGCGACTACCGACCTCACCTTATTATAGACAGCTTCTCTCATTTTCATGCAATTGCCGCGTATGTTTGGATATAATGAGCTTCTCGGGTGTCCTATGCACGCTTATTTCTAGTCCTGACACTCATTCACCCGTCAATTAAACCTGATGACCTGGTGGACAAGGCACTCCAAGGTAAGTTGGTCAATCCCAGAAAGCACCGTAAGACGGAAAGTGTTCATGGTCTCTGGCGGCCTGTTCCCCGAATACTGCTTCTTATAGGTCGGATCTGTTATTCTCCATAAGAACCGCCCATCTACCAACGTAGTTACTAAAGGCAAGGCGGTAGGATTAAGCCGCAGTAGGTAGAGATAGGAGTTGTGATCTTTCTTATAATGTGTCGAAGCAGAACAAACAACAGAAAGAGGGGAATGATTGCTCGTCATTACACTCTATCTCGCTGGCCAATTGTAGATGTTCGAACGTGAGGGTCTACGTGAATTAGTAAATAAGAGGAAAGCGTGCATCACCTCGCCCAGGGTGCTCGCTAAAGCGGCAGGGTTTGAGCCATGATTGTGGGCCCCAGCCCTTCACGTGCCACTTGAATATCAAGTCTGTAACTTAAACATTCCTCTTTATCCTCTCAACAGCCCTTTTTCTCCAAGACCCTAAGCAGCAACAGCAATAATCTTCACGGACTCTTAAATAACTTACCCTTCTACCCATAACCATGGGTGACGCAAGCCTCTTCTCCGACACCTTCACCGTCACAGATGTCAACTCCTCAAAATACGATCGTGTTGCCCGCCTGACAGGCCACAACGAAGTCGCCGATACTACCCTCACCCTTGACGTCAATACCGAGCTATTCCCCTGTTCAGTGAACGATAAACTACAAATTCTCCTTGCATCTACATTGTCGATAGATGGGAGTAAGGATGATGGGAAGGGGTGGAGAGACATCGGCATGGGGGAGAGCAGTATGGCGGATGGATATGATTACGTTTGTCATGGGAAGATATATCGGTTCGAGGAGGGGGATGATGAGAACATGTGAGTCGAGTAACTCTTCTGCGTAGGAGGTTCTTGTGCTTTGAGGAAGGATGCTCATTGGGTGTGTGCGACAGAAAGGTATTTGTGAGCTTTGGAGGGCTATTGCTCTATATCGAGGGACCCTACAAGAACCTTACGCCTTTGAGGATCGATTACGTCTATCTTTGTATGAAGAAATGAGCTTGACTGGGAAAACGTGGTCGGCACAGTGTAGTCATTTGGCGGGTAACATTGGAGTTTGGAAAGACACCAGAGGATTTGAAGCTAGCGATTGGCTTTGATGACCTATCATACCCAGGCGCATGCCAATGCAATGCAGCATGAACAAGGCTCTAAGCCGTTGGGAAGGGCAGCTTTCTATGGAGCCTCGAAACGATCTCGACATAGTCTGGCTCATTCTCCGCAGTCAGGATACCATGCCGGACAAAGAAATCAAGCAGCACTAAAGCGCAGTTGGGCTTTATTTGTCCCTCCGCCATCGCTTTCTGCACCTCCTCTACCGTCCACAGATAAAATTTCTCCACCTCATTGTCGTTGGGCTTGGGTACCACATCGGCAGGGACCTCCATGTCATAGACATGCTGACATTCTGGCTGGATCAAGCCGGTCTCTCCACCGGCTCTCTTGTCTCTGATATGAATGTACGAGACAGTGCCACAGGCTTTTGCCTTCGAGCGGACAAGATCTTCCGGTAAAGAGGCTTCCTCGGCTGACTCTCTGATCATGCACTCGAAGGGTTTCTCTCCTGTGCTGAGACCCCCTGCAACTGTGTTATCCAGATAGCCACCGTATGTTTGCTTATTCCTAGCCCTTCTTGGTACCCATATTTTCATGCCCACCTCTGTCTGGACATAGACCGTCATATGTACTCCATAGCTGTTAATCCCAAATAGTGCACTTCCTGCACGCTCCATGCTGACAATATCCTCGAGTGTGTTTCTCGGCCCAAAAATTGGATACAATTCATTTCGCCAACCTTTGAGCACTTCGAACACTTTGCTGTCCCTAGCCTTTTCTAATGTTGCTCGAATGAGCTCCTCTTGGCTGGGGACCGATTCCGAAGCTCCAGGCTTTACAGTCCTATTCTTCGTATCCAATTCCCATAAATCTCCCCATGGCATCTTCTCGACTGCCCATTCGGGTATGTAGCCAAGAGGCTTAGACCATCCTCGCAAATGGAACTCCCAGTAGGACGAGAGAAAGTCGGTGTAATTCTCACGTCCATCCTCATAGTACGGGAAGCTGTAACACATCAATTTCTCCAATTGCTGTCAATAAAGCTGAGAGGCGGCATACTTGTCAGTCTTGTTGACCAGGTCAAGGTTTGTTTTGATAGCCATGACTAGAAGAATAATAATATAAATATTAAGGAGGTCAATTGATTGAGAGAAAGAAGGGCCATGGTAAGCTTTCTAAGCCACCTCTCCGCGTGAAACTTGCCAGTAGCACACAGGTAGTAACACTCACCTCGAAGACGTACAAGCTCTACTTCTCTCATACGACCGTGAAAATTAAGACGCTTATCGATAAGAAACGCCAAGCATTATGATCTTAAGATGTGGACGACTATCACTCACACTCACACTCACAACAACACAAATTCACTCAAATATATCGATCATTGATCGTCTAGACTATAGTGGTCATCAATATATATATATGCAGGCGCTACGCGAAGAAAGGTAATTCTAGTCAGCGTGCCCGGAAGAGATATGTCAACTACGACACCATTCGGTCTCCTTCTCCCCTCCAGGCCTGTCCTCGTCAACCCTGCCGTCATTTCCCCAAGTCAATATGCCTTCACTTTCCCCTCGATGCCCACCTTCAGCCACATCGTGGTCTTCCTCTTACCTGGGACTACACTACCCGATGGCACCTTAGCTGGTGTCTACGTTCTGCTTCCTGGCACACCGGCTTTCAAATTCTTAGGCGCGATAGGAACGGAAAAACAAAGCGCTATCTTCCGAGTCAGTGGGGGTGGTAGCGTAGGCTCTGGCGGGGATGCTGTTCGTGTTGATGACATGATGGACGCTGATGAGACCTCGACAACAGACAACGGGACAGCAGTTGACGGAGAAGTCACAGTGGGTATATCCATTGAACCGGCCTCTACCATTGCGTTACAACTCGAGTCCTTGAAGACCACAGAATCATCGTCGTCAACAGCACTCGTACCAGTTAAAGGCCATCTACAGACGGCTCCAATTTCAACGAAAGTATTGGCTCAACGCATCATCAAGAACGCTTTCAACTTCTTAGCTAGTTTCACGGGCACGACTGGTGCAGGGGGACAGGAAGTGATTCCTTTGAAAAGCTTCCAAGACTGGTGGTCCAAATTTGAAAGGAGAATTGAGAACGATCCTGGCTGGTTGGAAAGAGAAGCCGACAGCTAAAGTTCAGCCTAGGCAATCCTTTTATCGTGCGAAAATGCCCATTGCTGCAACCAAGCAGACGAGAACCATCGCTTTAAATCCCGGTGCCAGGTTTCTTCCATTAACCTGGTATAATCGTTGGGGGCGCACGTGGAAAACTCCATGTGCGCGGCACCTTGCACGAGCATAGCTTCATGCCTTGTACCTGAGCCTTGTACCCGAGCGCTGTTCCTGAGCGCATGGAATGATTATTTGCCGAAATTAGCAATACATATCTTGCAAAGCGCTTCATGCGCTCCAATAGCTGACTTCTGAGATTAGGATCGGCTCGGGCATTGGCGCTGTTGTAGTACGATAAGATAAATACCTTGCAATTGCATCGCGTGATGCTAAGGCAAATTCATGTCTCGGAACGACAACTATGGGGACCCCAAGAACGACCCTGAGCATTTAATGGACAATGGCGATGAGCTTAACGTGGGTGAAACGGTGGCTGACGCCATCAAGCATAAACTCTTCGCGTGGCAGCACGGGTTTCTGTTGGATCTAGCTCGCTATTTGATATCTCGAACCGCCGTCGCCTTCCCATGCGTGGAGGATTCTCGTACATGCTGGGCTATCTCAGCCTCATCCTGATGAGGTCGCTCCTGACGTGTTCCATAGATCTCGTTCCCCCGCTTGCCATTCTACAATCAGTCTAGGTAAGCGTCTTCTATCGGCAAAGAGATTTCGTGTCTCATGATTTGAAAACCGAGACTGGTGTATGTGGCATTTTCATTCAGCAATTTAGTCTCCTTAACCTCGCTTTCCTTCTTAGCTTCTGACCTTCCGCTCAAAGCCAATCTGGTTTCAAAAGCTCGAGGTGCAGAAGGTACCTCGTTTAGATCTGGTCCCTGTTTGGTCTTTTCCAGCGTTCGGTAATCGCATATAGCACCGTCTGATACAACTCTTAATACTGTCTCATACGTCTACGTCAGCCGAACATTGGCCCAAATTTTTCTCCATTATACACTTTTGCTTGCAAATCGACCAGAGCGACAAATCTTTCCCATCGCGGTCTCATACCCTCTGCATAAGCGTCCGTACACACATAGTTCTTGTGATATATTGAATAGCTTATCGGGTGTTTCCCTTGGCTTTTGGTATCCATTGGCTGCACACGATCACCACAAGAGGCTTTCAAGCCCATCGAATTATATAGCCTCGAAACTCCTAACAGCATGCATTATCTCGTTCGACTAATATCCATCACCATCAGCTATACTTTGCTGCTGGCTGTCGTATGGCAACTCTTTACATTCTTAGCCCGGCTTTATCTTTTAATTCTGCAGCGAAAGAAACTAATCAGCACCTCCATCACGGCATCGACTGTAGCCACCAATAAGAAAATTGAACCACTGCATGATTTCCAGTACAAGACCGTGCCACCCATCAAGTATCGGCCATTTGAGACAAAACGTCATGTGGCCATGGGTATGTCGTGATCCTTCATATTGTACCCCAATATCAAGCACTTACATATCTCCGAAGGCATCAAGAAGTCCAAGAAGGAAGACTGGATTAGGATCGATCGAGACTACCTGGATCGAATGATCTACCGGAAACAGCTTGTGGACAGTTTTCCAAAGGTTTGTCTGGGCATAAGCAAGGCATCCTATCCTGCGATACGGGAACTCTATGAAGAAATCATACTGGACCTACTGCCTAAGCGATTTCCCACCATATTCCACATCAAGGGCGATGTCTTCTACAACCTTGTCACCGGCTGGCAACATAGTATTTCTACAGCGCTGAGGGATCACACTGCCATGCTAAGCTATCTTGCGACGAATGTCGAAGAAGACTTCTGGTTTATGGTCCCTAACGAGCGGAACGAGTTCATCCTCCAAGGATTCGTAGCATGTTTCCCCCAGGGCCTCTTGCCACCCGCCAAGGTTGGCATGTCAGTAAGCGAGATCCACGAACCCGTCCCTGGCTACGATGGACGATTGAAGAAGGGCGTTGTCCGGTGTTTCGAGAGAATGGAACGCGGCTCATCCGTTGCCAGACTCAACGTACGCCTTCCTCTTTTTACACACGATATAGCTCTACTAATCAAGCATAGTGGGCCATTCAATGCAACTCCTCAACCCTACACCTCCCCTACGATGGCGCCAACACCCTCAAAAACCCCAACAGCCCTTCCCAAAAAACTGACTTCGACCCGGAATATTCTTTCCTCCGCGTCGAACACCACACGCTGACATGCCTGCCCAAAACCGGCACTATCACCTTCGCTGTGAGAAGCTACCTCACGCCTTTGACTGAGATCAGGGATGAGGGTTCGGGCCCTGCGCTTGCGGAGGCGTGCGAATCGATGCCGGAGGCTTTTGCTGTTTATAAGAATCGATTAACTTGGGGGAAGAAACTCTGTGCTTGGTTGAGGGAGGAGAAAGGTGAGAGGGAAGGGTGTGAGCATCGAGGGGTGGATGAGGAGAGGCAGAGGGAGGAGCAGTGTCCGTTCGATACGAAAAGCGTAGAGGGTGGAACGTGTCCCTTTGCGTAGTGGGATGGAAGGATGTAATGTCTCATTGAGATGGATTCGCTATGCTTGGTCTCACTGAGGACTATCTCCACGCGGAAGAAGCCTTCGCCTTGAAGGGATCTCGACGCGCGGTATTGTAATGGATATCGTGCCAATGCTCTTGGCAGGACAATTTATGTCCTATAGTAATCGGGAGTATGCATCGCGACATGTATCCGAGAGGGGATGTATGATAGAAGTGGTTGACACAAAACCTTGTAACATACGTTGATTATGAAAGCAGGAAAGTACTTCCTTGCTAATAAGCCTGAGATAGAGTCATTGTTAACGGACCTTGAAAACCGCATCCTACGTATGTACATAATCCAACAGTCCACTGACGCTTTTAACACGTCCAGATCCCCACCACCCCGTCTTTCCTCCCTTCAGTCAAATATCCATCTTTGACCCGCACCGTCTCCACAGTAGCTGGATTTCTACCCTCCTCCTCGGCATTGACACCCGCCCCACAATCCCAATGTCGTCCATCAGTCTTATCATACACTTTTACCACTGGCTCGCCGGCCGCTGCGACGATGCGCCGCGAGTCGAACATCATGCTCGTGATCGGGTTGTCGTAGGCGTAGGCGTCGTGGATGGAGCCAGTACGTAGGTCCCATATCTGGATGTGTAAGTTAGTGGATGTCTTTATGTATTAGATAGGGGAGTAATCGGAGGTGTGGCTTACTCGTATGCTGCGGTCTAGACTCCCAGTCACTAGGTGCACATCATCGAACTGAAGACAAGTGACAGGTCCAGTATGGCCGACAAGACTTCTGTGGACCTGCCCGCTTCGTAAATCCCACAGCCGGACCATACCGTCTGCTGTCCCGCATGCTAGGGCTGCGTCGAAACATTGTAGAGCGCCCACAAAATCCGCTGATGCATCTGGGAGTCTGCCTGTAGTGCGCCATTGCCCGTCGCTGTTGTTGGAGGTATTGATGGTTGCTGAGGCTTGCGCCGCAGCCCACAGGACATCGAGCGTTTGTACACACCGGCCTTTTACCAAATCCCATTGCCGAAGTGTTTTGTCCGCAGAGCCAGAGACTAGCGTATCGCCACGGAAGTGGAGGGCGGTGACCTCGGCGACGTGGGCTTCAAGCGAGAAGAGAGCGCATGCTTGCGTGCTTGAGCTATGCGGGATAGGAGCCGCTTCATTGGGGTCCTCTACGTTCACACCATCTTCATCTTCATTTTCTTCCCTTGTGCTTTCAAGCCGGGTTGAGTATTCGGCTTGACTAAGATCCCAAAGTCGAATGGAAGCATCCATGGAACCGGTGGCCACGATGTTGTCTTCGACTTGAAGACATCGCACGGAAGCTTGATGGCCTTCTAGTAGACCTATACAGTGGCCGAGATTGAGGTCCCACACCCGTACTGTATCGTCAAGTGCGGAGGTCACCATGGTACCGAAAGGAGCGTCGAAGTCGAGAGCAGTGATCATGTCGTTATGGGCCTGGAATTCTTTGATTGAAGACCCAGGCTCGAAGTGTTCGTGTCTTATAGGCACTGATTTTCGGCGAGAAGGTTTGGGGCGTTTCGATTTTGGCGACGGAAGCTTTTCATAGATCGAGGCGGACATGAACGACGTCTCTTCTGTTGTTTCCTCCGTTTCGAAGTCGACTTCGGTAGGTGGTGTTGCGGTAGGATTGAGGGTTGCAGCCTCATCAAGCTCCTCCAGCATTTCTTCCAACTTGGTGTCCGCATCGAGTAGATCTTGCTCCAGCTGCACCTCGTCTTGTTCAAGATCCCCTAGTCTATCTAGAACGATCTTGCGCATGGTGTTTAGGTTTGCGATCTTATTGTCTATCTCCCGAATCTCTGACGAACACATATGTTTCCTGATACCCATCATCTCTAGCTTGTGATTCAGCTTCTCCCTCTCCTTCTTAAGCTTTTCCAAAGGGGTAGTAGCTTCCTCATCTCCACCCTCCAGTAACTTCTGACCCTTTAGATTCCGCCGTCGTTGCCTTTTCCTATGTTCACTTTCTTCCTCAGGCAAAGTCGCTTTAAATCCTTGAAACAGTGAATATGCGTTGTCGTCCTCTGGGATATTAGTAAGTATTTCGTCTGGCAGGTAGGTAAGAGCTCGGTGTTGTATCTCGGACGTTGAGAGCTTTGATCGGACTAGTTCAGTGGGCGAAGCTTTGGCATATGAGAAGACTCTTTGCTGGATCCCAGGCCGTCGTAGCTCTTTCTGCAGCTCGCTCATGGCATGTTGATAGTGGACATTGCTGCTGGGATCGCCCACCAGGTGACTTGCTGTAGTAGTGACTTTCCGTCCGAAGGCTTCAATGTGTCGAGTCTGCTAGAGTCAGGGGCAAGCACATTACAATCTTCAAGTCTCTTACAGTCAACGCGGTCCCCAGTATGCCGCTGTCTTCGGACGCAGTCCTCTGATGACGCGATGCGGGGGAGTCATCGCGGTTGGCCATTTGGCAGGAGGCTGGATGTAATTCAAAAGTATACTGATCGCATCACAGCTAGCAGAGCTATTAGTGGAGCTTTAAACGCACATTGCCCTGCGACAATAGAGAAAGGCCCTTGCCTTGTGCACACGAGCAACGCAAACATACGATGGTCGGCCGGTCGGTGGGTCGGCGAATCTTGTTACCGATATGTAGGGCTGAATAGAATATCAAACCTGCAAATTGTCACTCTTCGGCGTGTCAGCAATCCCAATGTCTTATATACGAGCTCGAATCCGTTCTTTTTCGTAGCCTCAAACATCGTGAATAGCCTTCTGCCTCAATTGGAGCAAACCGTTCATTGGAACCTCAATTATCCTAAGAGGCGTTTAATTAGCTTGACGCCTCCCGTCAGTCTTACAGCTCTTCTTGACATATCGGAATTAGTCGGGATTTTCAGATCTCCCAGGCTCATTCCCGTGTATCACTTTCCCAGCAAATTCTGCGGCGAACTTCTGTCGAAGCAGGAATGGATACCGCTATTGACCTTTCGGATGCTTCAAAGGCATTGGACTTGAGCAACATACGCTTCCAATTGGTGTATGTGCTCCATACCGGCCAAAGGTCAGATCAGTATAGCTGATCGGTACAGACGGCTTGAGGATACGATCATCTTTCATCTCATAGAACGTGTTCAATTTCCTTTGAATGCTACTATTTACGTGCCAAACGGTATCACGATTCCAGGCAGCGAGCTGAGCTTGTTCGACTGGATGCTGAGGGAGCAAGAACGCTTGCAATCTCTGGTCCGTCGCTATGAGGCTCCTGATGAATATGCTTTCTTCCCTGACGCTATTCAAAAGCCAATCCTTCAACCCCTGGACTATCCCAAGATCCTGCATTCCAATGACGTCAATGTGAACCAGGAACTCAAGCGAGAATATACTGAGGTTTTCCTACCGCGGGTCTGCAGACAGTTCGGGCGCGAAGACAGAGGTGAGAAGCAGGAGAACTACGGGTCTGCTGCAACGTGCGACGTAGCGTGCCTTCAAGCCCTATCTCGAAGAGTCCACTTCGGGAAATTCGTGGCCGAGTCGAAATTCCAGCAGGAGACGGAAAGATTTGTGAAATTAATAAAGGCTGAGGATCGTATTGGTATTGACGAAGCCATCACTAATGCCACGGTAGAGAAGAGAGTGCTTGAGCGACTACGGCTGAAGGCGAGGACATATGGGACTGACCCAAGTATTGGTGCTGAAGGCGAGGGAAAGATCAACGTGGATGCTGTGGTGGCGATGTACGAGGTGAGAATATAGGTTCCACCAATTTTTTTGATCTGCACTCTGGGCCTGCTAACTCAGTCAGGAAATCGTGATACCGTTAACGAAAGTGGTCGAGGTGGAGTACCTAATGCAACGATTAAGAGGCACAGAGTGGGGTTAAATCTGTTTTCAATACGAAAAAGCGACTTAGCCTTGCTTGAAGTACTCTTGAAGGCTCTTGACAGCTTCCTCAAACCTCGCAGCTTCTATCAGTATCAAATGGCCCTCCGGTTTCATGCCGAGTTCTTGGAAAGCTCGCTTCGAATCTGACTCTCTAGCTTCATTCTGATACTCGAAGCTACCAAAAGCTGCTGCATATTTGTGCAGAACCTCGTCCTCGGCATGAAAATAGAACGTCTCTGCATTGCCTTTGTTCCCAGCTTTCTTCTGCTTCTTCTGCTTGGGTGCATCCTCCTCATCCAGCGCAGACACAACCTCCTGGTAGGTCTTCGAGAATATCAGATAGTGCGTAAACTCATATGGTTCCTTCTCCTCAATTGCCCAAGAGATCTCCTCCAGTAGCATATTATACATCGGCGGGACCACCTCGGAGGGAATGTTAATGAGTTTTTCGGTCAACACAAGCCCGACTCTAGTATGTTCCGATGCATTTAAAAGTGTACCGAGCTGTGCGATGGCCGGAACCCGGCTGGCTTGTGTCTGAATGTAGCTGGTCAATTGCTGAATGACTGGCCATTCCTGCAAGTTTATTAGAAGAGATTCACGTCCTAAGCATCGTGGAGGGTTACCCTATGCTCATGTAGATTCAGTACTGTGAGAAAAGCATATGGATCCGTCTCGTTGCCCTCAACCTTAACAGTGGAGCCCAGGAGCGGTTGCGCTAGGATCAATTCTGTGAGAGCGCTGAGGTCGAACAACTGGGCATCAACGTCGAATAACTGTCGTAGTAGGGTCTTCAGGCCATGAAAATCGTGCTGAGGTTGTGGATCAAACCATTCGAACTCGACGTCCAGCATGTCCGCGTCCTAAGGACGGAGTTAAACACAGCTTGCGGACGGGATGGGAGAGGATTTGCATACATCCTCGCTGCTGCTTTCTTCAGAGCTGCTCTCTGCAGACTCTGCTTCGCCCTTTAGCTCGTCTTCGATTACTTTGCGCTTTGCCATAGTGCGTTTATCGGATGGCTTCTCAAGTGTGCAACTGTAGGTGGGACGGCCCGGGTCAAATTGCCCATTAGAATTTAGAATTATGCGCTTCCGTACTCAGCCTTACACAATCGATAAGGTCTCAACCCCTTGGCGCCTCTCCATTTGCGCCTCGACAGACGGAATTCTCTAGCTCGAAGTACCATATTATTTCGGCGTGGTCGTCTCGAACTCGGGCATGGAGACCAATGGAGAGCCGATTACGGCGCCCCCCAATGAAGCCTTTGATACTTTAGTACGTTGGAAATGTCCATAGGGCCTCTCCTGGCTAACGCCTGACTTAGCTGGTCCTTGATTTCGGTTCGCAGTCAGTCTAATTTCTCGCCAAACTTCGGTACACGCAGATTTTGACGAAGAAACAGATATTCTCATTTGATTACTAGAAGGCTTCGAGGTAGACTATTATATCAGGATCCCTGTTCTCTCATGTACGAGACTGAGAAATTTAGATCTTCAGATATATAGCGAGTTATTACCATGTACAGCAAACATAATTGAATTACGATGGAAGCCAAAAGGTCTGATCGACTTTCTGACGCCCACTTGCGTACTTTGGCTTACAACAGTAGGCATCATACTTTCTGGTGGACCTTATTCTGTCTATGAAAAAGGTAAACTCTGGTGATCGACTATTGAACTATTCCTAAAAGAACATAAGATGCGCCCCATGTCAATTGGGCCCAGCTGTCCAGCCTTGGTGTACCCATTTTGGGTATATGTTATGGGTAGGATAGCACCCTGCCTTTGTGTTTCTTGTCACTGATAGAAGCTCAGTCTTCAAGAGATTGCATGGCATTTTGACAATAGTAATGTACTTGCTGGCGAGAAAAGAGAATATGGCCATGCACGAGTGAAGATCGAGAAGCATAAGGGCGAAGCAGTCCATGTAGATAAGCTGTTTAACGGGCTCGGCAACGAGATGGACGTGTACATGTCTCACGGTGAGTGTTCCTCAAAGTCTACCCTCATTTCTCTGACATTTGATTTCGGATCAGGCGATAAGTTGTCTCACATTCCTCAGTCTTTTTCAGTCATTGCGGATACTCCGAATGCACCACTTGCCGCTATCGTTCATGACACTAAACCAATATATGGCATACAGTAAGCTCATCTCAAGTCCACCTTTTTCCTCACTCTGCAGCTATAGCGCCTAACAACCGAAAGATTTCACCCCGAGGTTACACATACTCCCAAAGGCACTAAACTCCTTAGGAACTTTGCAGTGGATATCTGCGAGGCTCGGCAGCACTGGACCATGGACGAATTTGTGGGTAAAGAGATCGCACGGATACGTGCTCTAGTGGGTGAGAAAGGCCAGGTCATCGGCGCTGTGAGCGGAGGCGTAGACAGTACAGTAGCAGCGAAACTCATGAATGAGGCTATCGGGCCCAGGTTCCATGCTATCCTAGTAGGCAATCATGCCCTTCTTAAAGCTCGTGCTAATAATTACCAGGTCGACAATGGTCTACTTAGACAAGATGAAGCTAAGACCGTGCACAAAACGCTTACAGAAGATCTTGGTATCCGACTAACCGTCGTTGATGCAAGCCGGCGTTTTCTAGACGAGCTGCGAGGAGTCACTGAGCCTGAGAAGAAGAGAAGGATTATAGGCCGCAACTTCATCGAAGTGTTCCAGGAAGAAGCTAAAAAGATTGAGAAGGCTGCCGCGAGCTCTCCACAAGCTGGTGACATTGAGTGGCTACTCCAGGGAACCCTATATCCGGATGTCATCGAATCCATATCTTTCAAGGGTCCAAGCGCGACCATTAAAACACATCACAATGTTGGAGGATTGCCATCAATTATGCATCTGAAATTGATTGAACCGCTGCGAGAACTGTTCAAAGAGTTAGTCACACTTCACTAGCGTTTTCCACGCCGCTTGTACTTGTCTATATTGTAGGACCTTGGGGAATCTCATACTTACCGGCACACCATATACACCTCCATCCCCATTACTTGACCCTATTCGCTAATTTTGAAATTTGCAGTGAGGTCCGTGAGTTGGGTACCAAGCTTGGCATGCCAGAACGTCTCGTGGTAAGATCAATCAGATCTCCCGACTCTTACCTTTATTGAGGGTCAAGGGATATTAATGCTGACGCTGAGATCTCCTATAGTGGCGGCACCCTTTTCCAGGGCCTGGGCTAGCTATACGCGTGCTTGGAGAGGTCACTGAATCCCAGCTCGTAAGTCATGCTTCAGAATCTTATGCTCCGTATTTTGCTCTCTTCGGGACTGCCTGAGATGTTTTCAAGGGGAATTTCCACTGACATCGGTACCTTTTAGATTATAGCAAGACATGCAGACGCCATCTTTCAGGAAGAAATTGTTACTGGCGGCTTTTATCGCGAGATCTCACAAAGTTTTGCCGCAGTCTTGCCAGTCAAGGCCGTTGGCGTGGCTGGAGATAAACGAATATGGGCGCAAGTGGTAAGCTTACCTTTAATATCAAGCATGTTCCGCTAAACAAGAACGTTGACGCCTTCCAGATATCACTTCGGGCTGTGCAGACTACTGATTTTATGACTGCCGACTTCTGGTATCCTCCGAAAGATTTCATCAAGAAGGTTAGCTTGAGAATTACGAATGAGGTTGATGGTGTGTCTCGTGTCGTTTTTGATCTGACCTCTAAACCACCTGGTGAGTGTTGCAGAGTTTATACAGTTGTCTGGATGTGTAACTACGAATATTGGCTAAACTTTGATTAGGGACGATTGAGATGGAATGATGAATCATTTCTTTGCGCAAAGGGGGCTTAAGAGGCGGAGTTCAAATAGGCGGCACTTTGTTGAGAAGGGCGTAATATCCATAGACCTAAGACTTGTGATAGACCGTAAACTACATTCAATAACATGATCTGCAATGCTCCGCGATCAACCAATTCTATAACTCTATCATATCTAAACGCTCAAGTGAACAGTCCCCCTATCCTTCAACGCTTCCCCATACTTCTCCAGCGCCCTCTGAACTTCCCCACCAGGCTCCGTAAACCTTTCAACTTGCTGCGGTGCTCTTCCAACGAAAGTGCTCGGTTCCAGCAGATGATCCAGCTCGCCAATAATTGGCTCAAAAAACTTCGTCCGCCGTATCCTCTCCACCAGATCATTATCTTTCCCTTCCTTTTTGACAGTATCCGAGGCCTGCTGGGAGAGGACGCGAATCTCCTCGTGGGCGTCTTGGCGCGAGATACCTTTTTCGTAGAGAGCCATGATGATGTTTTCGGTTGCCATGAAGGGCAATTCTTCATGCATTCTTCTTCGAATGACGGCGGGGTACACGACGAAGCCGGCGACAACGTTGTCTAGAATCTGTAGGAGTGCATCTGCGCAAAGGAATGATTCTGGAAGACTGATTCGCCTTATGGCGCTATCATCGAGGGTCCTTTCGAACCATTGATGAGCGTAGGTTTGTATTGCGTCCATGGGCAGGTTTTGGAGTTTTCGACCAAGGGAACAGACTCGTTCGGAACGCATGGGGTTGCGCTTGTATGCCATTGCTGAGCTGCCTATTTGCTCAGCCTCGAAGGGCTCCTCTAGTTCCTTGAGTGAGGCCAGCCGCCGTACGTCTCCGAAGATGCGTTCGCAGGTGGCGCCGAAGGAGCCGAGAGCGTTGAGAACGTCTAAGTCAATTTTACGGGAGTAGGTTTGGGAGGTAATGATGAAGTGGGATACGAAGCCCGCTTTCTTCGTGACTAGATAGTCTAATTCTTCGACCTTCGAGTGGTCACCCTTGAATAGAGACAGGAAGGTTGCTTGGGTGCCTGTTGCTCCTTTGACGCCACGAAAGCGAAGATCAGACCTTGCTCGCTCGATATTACGCAGGTCCATTAACAGATCTTGGATCCAAAGGCAAGCTCTTTTACCTACTGTAGTCAGCTGAGCAGGCTGGCCGTGGGTATAGCCAAGGCATGGCTGGTCCTTCCATTGGCGAGCGAAATCACTGAGCTTTTGTATTACTACTGCCAGCCTCGGCAGCATGAGATCGAGTCCATCTCTCAAGAAAATTAGATCTGCGTTATCCGTGCAGTAGCACGAAGTAGCGCCTAAATGGATGATACCAGCTGCCTTGGGAGCTTTCAAACCAAAACCATGGACGTGTGCCATTACATCGTGACGTCTCCGCCGTTCTTCCTCTGCTATGATTGGAAACTCTTCGTCTTGTATTGTGATGTTACTTCGCATTTGAGTAATTGCTTCATCGGAAATATCCAGCCCTAGCTCCTTCTCGGCTTCTGCTAGCCATGTCCAGAGTTGCCGCCAAGTGGAGAATCGTCTTCTTGGGGAGAAAAGCTGCTTCATCTGCTTGCTGCAATAGCGAGAATTGAAGGGAGTTTGGTATTCATCATTAGACGAAGCCATTGTCTGCTAAAGATAATCTGATATTGTTCACTTTGGATCGCAAGAATACGCAATAGAGCCGCGACAAAATGACTGTTCTGACTTTGAAGGGTTTCTACTTATTTTTGATCTTATATCCAGTTGAGGATTCTAGGTATGGTTATGAGAGAGGGTTTTGTAGATTATTCCAAGTCAGCTATCAAGAAGGTGTGAGGTGAGGGGTGCACTGTATTGAGCCACTAAATTTGAAGGCTATTGGTGGGTCCCTTCGAATTTCTTTCGCGCGTTTGTGCGCGTTAAAAGATTATCTAGATATCATAAGCGCAACCTCTGATGTCATTGTTTTTCGCCAGGTACTTATGGATTTCTATTCACGCAACCATGTTTCCAACTTACAACCTCATTCCAGTAACACATTCTACACCAAGTCTCATCTCAATTCATTTAAACAGCAATTATGAGCGGAACGTCAAGCGTTGGTGGACGTGGAGTCTACGAAGCCGGTGATCAGCGTAATGCTAAACACTCCGAGATCAATGAGGCAGAGCGATACAAAGAGGGGCAGCCGAACAGTCATCTGGCTAATGACTCCAGTACGTAACTCAACGATAGCTGTTATATCTTCTCCAAGCCGCTCATTCAACTGACTTTGCAATTTCAGAGGATCAGAGAACTATTGCAAACAAGTTAGCACGTGAGGAGAAGGTATACTGGATCAAATGGATTTGAATTTTTTTATGGCTGACATATCTGAAGCGTCAGAATGAACCTGATCCAATGGGTCAAGAGGAGGCAGAATTCAAGAAAGATCCGACATTGCCAGTATGCTTACCATCATTCCCTTGACAAGAGCGAAGGGTCTAGTAAGAACCGTGCGCTTACAGATTACCAACCATTCAGGCAAGGAACCATGGCAATGAACCTTCGAAAGGCGCAAAGATTGACGCTGAACTGCAAGCCGAGGAAGAAGAGATCCTAAAGAAGAAGGGTGCTTTTGGCCCCAAAAAATGAACGAAGACCGACGACTATCATTGAGGTAGCATATCTAAGGACGAGCAGGTTGGATCGGTGCATCACAGTGTTTCAGTAATGATGTGATGACCGTGGCATATATGATAATTAATGATAGAATTCATCAACACAATCCTAGTCCGCATAGAGACCAAGTGAAAACACATTGACGTTTATTTTTGGTCCCAACGCGATCCATAGCACTTGTCCAAATATTACTAGTGAATACGCTTGACATATACAGTCCAGTAGGCTCTCCTACATAACGTACATTGGTGGACTCAACAAGGCACAAAACCAACGTCCTCGTGGAAAGATTGATGTGACCTACCCAAAATTATCGAAACCGCGTCTCCGCGTCCGCCTAAAGTAGCTATAGGATCATTGTACCGACCATTCATAGCAGTCGAGCTTGATTTAATGATAGATGCTTGGGTTTCGCGGTAACCTACCGCACGGTTCAGGTCAAAGATGCGAAGAAAAGATCATCTAACTACGCCTCCTAGGTGACTGAAGAGCGCCAAATATGGGTCAGACATTCTCGCTGGCCACTGTGTCAGCGGGCTCAGCAGGGATCAATGTTCCAGAGCTGTCAGACTTGACATATGAGAAGTCACTGGGAACAGCTCGGTTTATGAAAAGCATTCGAGCAAGGAACCAATATGGCTTAGTGGTTGTTAAGCTTGTCATGAAGCCATTTCCACAGCTGGACTTGGGGCAGTATGTGAGAGCGATTCGGTGTGAGTAGGTGACTTGTCCGTGCTCTTGAATACAACTGGATGGCTGACGGTTCTTTCAGCAGAGCGTGATGCGTTGAACGACGTTCCAAATGCCCTCGGATACCAACGCGTATTCGAAACCAGTACAAATGGATACCTGGTCAGACAGTACTTCCACAGCTCCTTGTATGATCGTATGAGGTTTGTGCTTCTGGGTATTCATTATCTGCAATGCTGAACGACCTAGTACGCGCCCTTTCCTGGAAGACATCGAGAAGAAGTGGCTCGCATACCAGTTGCTCTGCGCCTTACGAGATTCCCACGCCCGCAATGTCTATCACGGGGATATCAAGACGGAGAATACTCTAGTTACCTCGTGGAATTGGTTATATCTGACGGACTACTCCTCGTCCTTTAAGAAGACGTATCTGCCTGAAGACAACCCAGCCGACTTTTCCTACTATTTCGATACTTCAGGCAGGAGGACATGCTACCTGGCTCCTGAGAGATTCCTTGGAGCGGATGACAAAGACGATGGGCGAGGAGTAACGTGGGCTATGGACGTCTTCAGTGTTGGCTGTGTAATTGCTGAGCTGTTTCTCGAGGCTCCCATATTCTCTCTAAGCCAGCTGTATAAGTACAGAAAGGGTGAATATGATCCGCAATATGGCTATATTAACAAGATACAAGACAAAGATGTGCGTGAATTAGTCAGCCATATGATACAGTTGGAGCCCGAATCAAGGTATTCGGCCGAAGAGTATCTCAACTTTTGGCGGCGCAAAGCTTTTCCAGAATATTTCTACAGCTTCCTTCACCAGTACATGGGTCTAATCACCGATCCTTCATCAGGTCGATCACCAGTATTGCCTGAGACCGCAAATTTTGGAGAAGCCGATGACCGAATTGATCGGGTATTCTATGATTTCGACAAGATCTCGTATTTCCTAGGTTATGATGATGAAAAGGCCAATGGGGCTCAGTCGTCAGACCCAAGTGTCTCGGCAGAAGGGGTAATACCTGTCCAGATTGATATACCCAACAATAGACATGAGGCTACTTCTGTAGGAAGACGTCCTGTCGATGACGGATCTCTCATATTTCTTACACTAGTAGTGTCCTCCCTGAGAAATACAGCTAGGTCAACAGCTAGGGTCCGAGCTTGTGATCTGATGCTGGCCTTTGCGGAAAGAATCACTGACGAAGCAAAACTCGATCGTGTGCTGCCTTACGTGGTGGCGATGTTGAATGATCGTGCTGACATTGTCAAGATCGCTGCTATTCGTACCTTGACTCAATTGGTGTGTACCTCCCTCTTTAATTATGAATGTTTTGTATCTAATTTTATGCAGCTTGCACTAATTACTGTCGTATCTCCCGTCAATGCATACGTCTATACCGAGTACATTCGTCCTCGCCTGCAATTCATAACGGGAAGTGGCGCCAAAGCGAGTCCGCCGGTACGGGCTACTTATGCTTCTTGCCTTGCTACGCTAGCACACAGCTCTTCCAGGGTTCTAGACATGCTGCAGGCTCTTCGTGCAGATGGCTCCATACCGAGCGTGGACCCTGAAGCTGAAGACAGCGATGTTACGGACGTGAGCTATCGGAACTCTTTCGATGTTGCAAAGCAAGACTTGTTAGAACATTTCGAAGCGCACACCAAAGCCTTACTAACCGACAGTAACGCTTCAGTAAGAAGAGCCTTCCTTGGCTCCGTGTCAAGCTTATGCGTCTTTTTCGGAAGCTCAAAAGCAAACGACGTTATTCTTAGTCATCTCAACACGTACCTGAACGACAAAGACTGGATATTGAAATGTGCATTTTTCCAGACTATTGTTGGAGTTGCTACCTTCGTTGGCGGTACAAGCCTCGAAGAATTCATCTTGCCTCTTATGATACAAGCCTTAACGGATCCAGAAGAGTTTGTGGTCGAAAAAGTTCTGTCATCTTTCGCCAGTATGGCAGAGCTTGGCTTATTCCAGCGGTCGAAGACTTGGGAGATGGTAGATATTGTTGCACGCTTTATGATGCATCCTAATATATGGATACGAGAAGCTGCTGCTCATTTCGTCTCTGCCTCGACGAAGTACCTCGCGACAGCGGACCTCCACTGCATAGTCGCGCCTTTGGTGCAACCCTACCTCAAATCTCCCATTACAGAGTATACGGAGGTCGGGATACTTGACGCCCTCAAGCGGCCCCTGCCTCGTGTTATTATTGAGATGGCGGAGACTTGGGCATTGAAGATGGAGAGCGGTCTTTTCTGGAAAGCTGTCCAGCAGCAACGGACATTCTCTTTTGGTTCTCCCGACCAAACCTTACCAACCATATCTTCTAAAGATCTAAGACCGAACTCACTCAGTAAAGTCACAAAGAACAAGGAAGACGAACAGTGGATCGAGCGACTACGAAGCAACGATATGAGATCGGATGATGACTTTAAGCTATTGGCATTGAGGGAGTATATCTGGCGAGTGGCACAAAAACGGCCAAGAGCAAATTCCATTACAGCACCATCGCCATTGAACACTATTCTGCGCTTGAAAGAAATGAATGTCACACCTCAGACTATATTCTTTGAAAACCAAAGACCAAGGCCCAAGTCTCGCCGTCGCGAGTCTACCAGCGAGCATCGCTCAGTTTCATCCAGAAATAGACGTAGGGCACCACCTCATACCATCGCCGATGCGTTGCTGGATGCATCAACTACTATCGATGACCCGCTAGCCCAACGGAAATTGTCATACGCAAATGCCAGGAAAGAGAGATCCATCAGTAATGTTCAACCATTCCCTGGTCAAGCGGATTCTAAACGTGGGTCCCCAAATCTCGCCTCGCCTTTGTCCACTTCACCAGGTGTCCGCCTCAGACTGAGAGACGAAGCCGCGCCAAGCTCACATGCGGAGGCCAGGCGACCATCAACTGAAAGAGGGTCTAACGCGGCCAGTGATGGTACGCTCACACCAACTGATTCATTGAGGCCAGGAGACGGCACAGGTAAGAATGGGGGCGTGCGACATAAGTCTAGTGCTATAAATCTGCTCAATCGCAGAGACACAACTAAAACGCCAGCAGAGACAAGCATGACTTCAGCAAACGCTTTTGGCAAGGTAGATGGTCCATTTTCTCGAGAGCCTTCTGAAGGGCAGTCTGAAGACACCGTGACTAAAGTTGATGAGAAACGCGACCCCACAAATCCTCATTATGCAGGTCATACTTATAGCGGGAATGATCCGAGTGTCCTAAGACTACTTGACTCTCTCGCCTCAGAGAACTATCCGTACGATATCCACGATTTTGGCCCGATGATAACGCCTGTCAATAGCAAGCGACACTTGATGAAGAAGTCGGAATCTCAGGGTGGCGAGAAGCCATGGAGACCGGAAGGAACGCTAATCGCGACGTTTGGCGAGCATCAAGGTCCAATTAATCGAGTCGTACCATCGCCAGATCATGTTTTCTTTATTACCGGATCCGATGATGGCACTGTCAAAGTATGGGACACCCTAAGGCTAGAGCGTAACCTTGCATACCGATCAAGGCAGACATACAATCATGGCGAAGGATCAAAAGTCAGATGTCTATGCTTTGTCGAGAACACCCATACTTTCGTTAGCGGGGCAACAGACGGCAGCATCAAAGTCGTCAAAGTTGACTACACTCTTGTAGCCGATACCCCCAAGTACGGTAGACTACGTACTGTGAGAGAGTACCAGCTGGCTGAAGGTGAGCATGCTGTGTGGCTAGAGCATTTCAAATCGGATATTACTTCGGTCTTGCTCTTAGCAACAAATACCTCGAGGGTCGTCGCGTTGGATCTGCGGAATATGACAGTCCTGTACTCGTTCAGAAATCCGGTGCACCACGGCACGCCGACCTGTTTCTGCATCGACCATAAACACGATTGGCTATTACTTGGGACCTCCCATGGCGTCCTCGATTTGTGGGACCTCCGTTTCCATCTTCGTCTCAAAGCGTGGGGCCTTGCGGGAGGCACACCAATACACCGCTTACTGATTCATCCATTTAGAACTCACGGTAAATCAGTCTGCGTGGCCGGCGGTACAGGTCAAACGGAAATTACTGTGTGGGACGTAGAGAAGACGGAATGCCGCGAAGTATTTCGTGCAGGCGTAACGAAAAGCAGCGGAAGAGATAGCCTTAAAGCGTACGAAGCCTGGAAGGTCGACGAAGAAAAGCCAGAAGGTATGCTAGGTCGTTTTGCTACAGCCATCGATCCGTCAGGGGGTGGCAACGGCATTGCCGATAAAGGTATTCGTGCTCTCGCTGTTGGCGTCGATTTTCCCGATGACAATAAGTGGGAGGGGAAATACGGCTTTCTACTTACTGGGGGCGCCGACAAGAAACTCCGGTTCTGGGATGTCACACGCTCGGATGCTTCGATGGTGATTAGTGGCCTTGATGCCGAAGAAGACCAGCCTAAATTCTCCACCACTCATCCTACAACCTCCATGACGCTGAACACGGAAAGAATTCCGCAACAGGTTCCTTCGGCGCCAAATGCTGCCGCTGGATCAAGCCCAGGAAGCAAGAAGAGCGTTGTGAAGCAGCCAAGAAGTACTATCATTAGCGCGCAGCAGCAGCAACTCTTGAGGAGTCACTTGGACACTATTATGGACGTGGCGTTGTTGGAGCATCCAGTGGGAATGACTGTTAGTGTGGATCGGATGGGCTGTGTCTACGTTTTCCAATGATGTGAGCGTAGGCTGAATTGAATCTACATGTACGATTAGCGTTATGATAGCATAGCGTGTCTTCAAGCGACTAGAGCATCTATATAGTATTGGGTTACATTAAGGTTTGATTGGCTCTTAGGTGTCGCTAAGAATGTTGTACCACATAACTTAACTATTAAATTTTCTTTATTTACCTATACGCGTCTTTATAGCTTTATATAGTTTCTATATAGTTACTATACTCTTTATTATCTATATATATATCACTATATAGTATTATACTATATAATATAATATCTTAGTAGATTTATTTAAGATATATATATATTAAATTAATTAATAATTTTCTTACTCTTAATTAATAATTTATACTATAACTATATTTATATTATTATATATAATCTTAGAGCTATACTTTCCTATTATCTTCTTTATTAATTTATATAATATAGATATCTATAAGTACTAATTAATACTATCTTTTAATAGATATTAATTTAAATATAGTTTTATAACCTTTTTACTAATTTAAATATTAATATATAGCTACCTTTTAAACCCTTTCTATCTTATAACTAGTCTATATAATAATAATATATTCTTTTAGCTATTCTTTTATTTCTATATACTCTTCTATCTATTATTTTATTTTTATACACCCTTCTCCTACTCCTCTAAAAGGCTTAATATTAAATTATAAGGTAGAAATATATATATTAGGCTCTATAACTAAATAGTATAAGATCTATTTTACTTTATATTAGAAGATAAAGATTAAGTAAGGACCTATACTATATACTACCTACTATTCTAAGGATAATAGTTTATTATCTTCTTTACTTAAGCTACTATAGCTTCTACGTGAACTATTAGAGGGTAATATATAATAGTCTAGGTATTTCCTTAGGTATATTTATAGTTATAATAATATACTAACCTTTATATCCTATAAATACTAATAGGATATATATTTATAAGGCTATATAGGAATCTAATTATTTATTATTTATAGTGAACTTTACTATCTATAAGGGCTATTATATACTAGTGTATAGGTAATACTTTTTTTTACCTAATTATACTTTTATAATCCTACTACTATAATAATATCTTAGCTTTATTATTACTCTAATCTTTAGCAGCTACTTCTTTAGGATCTAGATAATATAATATAGTCCTATAGAAATTCTTTTATTAATATATACACTATTATATAGGAATAGATTGAGTGAGCTTAGGCCCTTATAGGCTTAATATAGATTATCCTAAATCCTTACCTTTAATTAGTTATAGAGGCTAGATTTAATAAGAAATATATAAATCTACCTATAGCATTAGAAGTTATAGCTTTTATTTTAAATAAGTATAAGAACTATAGCTTTTAAGATATTATTATTATAGAATAGTATAAGAATAGTAAAGAATCTTACTTTTATACTATTAATTATAATAATATAATATACTTTCCTTTATATTATATTCTCTTTTTTCTATAAGGAAATATAGGCTAGTATTAGTCCTTATAGCTCTATAATAATAATAATACCTAGATTATTATATATTATTTAGAGTATATATAGCTATGCTATTATTTCTTTTCTTATCTAAATTAGTACTCTACTATACTATAGGCTAGTAATTTATTTTAGTAGTATATTATTAATTACTATACTATTATTAATTAGTAAACCCTAGATTTCTATTATTAATATTAGGATATAATCTGTAGTGATCTATATTAGGGCATTTATAATACTATATTAGTAGGTAATAGTTATATAGATATACTTAGGTAATATACTATTTTACTCTCTAATTTTAATAGAGAGGATAGATCTATAGCTTAAAAGTACTAGGACTTACTAACTATATAATAATATTTTAGAAAGGCTATATTTTTTATAATAATAATTATAAATCTAAACTAGTTAGAACTTAAGGCTATAGCCTTTAAGAATTAATTATCTAGTAACTAGGTTAACTTAATAGCATATATCTTTTATATAAAATAATAAGCTTTAATATAGGATCTTAAAGATTAGTTTAGACACTATCTTAAGATTATATAGATAATTAAATATTAGAAATAAGGTCTCCCTTATATATATATCCTTCTCTTTCTATATTAAGATAACAACTTTTTATACTAAGGCTATATTAATGACTTAGTCTATATAGAGCTACCTAATCCTACTATTAATTATGATAGATCTTTATAGTAGATTATCTAGGATTAAATAACTTATAGCCCTTATAGATAATAGAACCTAAAATCGCCCTATATAGTATAGTATCTAGATAGATTTAAATAGATCTATTTAAAAAAGTTTCTAAGGACTTTCTAGCCTAAAATATTTATTATAGAAGATAAATACCCTTAGTACTATTACTATAATAATAGTTATATATAGATAAAGAAAGTTAATAGTTAGGATATAATACTAAATAATTACTAAGTAATTTTATATAATTCTTAGTTAACTTACAAATACTCTATATATATTAATATAGAGGTATACGCATCTATTAATACTATTAAATATATATATAAATATATATATAAAGGTATAGACTACACGACTTTAAAGCTTACTAATAAATATAATAAGATTATATAGTATTTAAATAGTTATTATATTAGTCTATGCTAAGCTATATAGAATCTATTTAAGTTCTATAATTATAATAAAGATCTACTAATAATCTAATTAGCACTATACTTACTTAATAAGCAATAAGTATATTTCTATAAAGATATTATAGATTTTATATAGGTACTTAAAAAAGCTAAGATAACCCTTACTAACTTTTTATACTATAATACTAAAAATATTAATAGCTATTACCTTCTATACTATAACTTCCTAGAGTTTTATATCTACTATAGTAAGAAAGGCGAATGGCACTAGATACCTTAGTAAAGAAGCTATATAATTAACTATATATATAACTATAGACCTACTTAAGGCAAGTATTTTTACTTATATATACTACTTATAGTTGTGCGTAGGCCTACTAGTTTTAAGGCTATTTATATAGTTAATATAGTTCTATACTTAACCTTTTAGGCTATATATATTATATTACATCTTCTTAATAATAATAATAAATAGTTTTAATGCTTTAATAAGTCTAAATACTTTTCTATTAGATATGCTTTATATTCTTTATTTATTATTATACTAATTAATAGTAATTTAAGTAACCCTTTAAAGCTTTAGGAATATTTCTATTTAAATATATATAATAATTTACTATATTAGATTACTTAAGATTATCTATCTATACTAGCTAATTTCCTAGATTTATACTTTAATTATAGGTTATTTCTAATTACTAAATAGTTATAAGATTAAGGATAAAAGCTTATAGATTATAGCTTGCCTATACTAGTTCTACTATAGTCTATATATACTTACCCTTTTCTAATTATATTTAAGCTATGCTATAATACTATAGAGTAAGTATTATTACATGATTATACTATTCTATAATTAAATATAGAGTAATATTATGCTTTTAATATAATTATTATAGCTATTATTATTACCCCTTAGTCTACGCACTTTTTTATCTATAGTGCTATAAGTACTAGTAAAACCTTTTTTTATAAAGTATTATATTACTACTTCTATATCTAAGGTTATATTATTTTATGTGTTGCTTCTACTAGTATTATAGTAATATTACTATCTAGTAGCTATATATTATATTTCTATTTTAAGATCCTAATTAACTATGATAATATATCTACCTATTATATTCCTATATAGTTAGATATAGCC
The DNA here is from genome assembly GCA_000482085.2 of Cladonia metacorallifera KoLRI002260. Taxonomy (NCBI): domain Eukaryota; kingdom Fungi; phylum Ascomycota; class Lecanoromycetes; order Lecanorales; family Cladoniaceae; genus Cladonia; species Cladonia metacorallifera. The sequence continues at coordinate 378,319 of KI911118.1, read as the reverse complement.
TAGCTAATTTATTATATAACTTTAATTATCTAAAATAAAGTATTAATATAGAATAAGAGTAACTTTATTATAATTAATATAACTTTATATAATATCTATAAGAATAGTAATCTATTTAGTAGTATATTATTAATTATAGATAAAGACTTTATATAGACTATATTAGTAATTCTTAAAGGGAATTAAGCTATATAAATTAATACTAGCCTTTATAATTCTTAGATCTAGCTAAAACTTACTATATTAAAACTTAACTAGAATATATGGCTCTTTGCTAGATCTAATAACTAGGTATTTATAAATTAAATTACCTATATATTCTATAATCTATCTTTATATAGGTTAATATAATTATTTCTAGAAATTACTAATTTATACTAGGATAAATATCTTTTTATAGAATATATCTTTTTAATAATTAATTTTATACACTCCTTATAGATACTTAATTTCTTTAAAAGTTAAGTAATCTTATCTCTATAGAATAATATAGTAGTGTTTCTAAATATAGAGATCCTTTCTTATTTATTTAGGGATATATAATATTTACTATCTACTAATAGTTCTTTATTAAATAATATAATTAATAGATTAAGTCTTAAGTTTTTATAATTTCTTAAGTTATTTAGATTTCCTCCTATATAGCTATATCTAAAGGTTAGGGCCCTAATTATGCTATTATGGAACCTATATCTTAATAAAGGTATATATAATGGAATTTAACTAGTTATTATATATCTATCTTAATAGTATATTAAAGGGCGTATTCTTAGTAGGAAATATAATAGTAGTTTATATTTAATTCTAAGAATTAACTTAACTAGTAAAGATAGTAACTATTCTTAGATCCTTATATATAAATAGTTTCTAGTTTAGCTCTATTTTATAATAATTATTAATAAATTATAAGGATAGTTACTATCTATTATTAGACTTAATCTACTTTTATCTTATTTTAGTTATAATTAGCTTTATATTATACTATCTTATACTAAAGATATATAAAGACTTTTAGTTCTTTTACTAACTAGTATAAATTAGAAAATAGATAATATTATTTATCCTAAGGTACTTTTAGAAAATAAAATAAATATATAAACTTATTATTTTTATTTATTATAAATTCTATTAAAAATCTATTATAAATTCTATTATAAATTCTATTAAAAATCTATTATAAATTANAATTAATATTAATAATATAAAATAAAGATTTATTTTTAATTAATTATTAGTTTAATTTATTAATTTATTTATTATAGTATTAAAATATATTATATATAATAATATACTTTTTAATATTTATAATACTAATATTTTATAATTTATTATAATTTTATTTTAAAGTAATGTTCTAGGGTAAAGATCTTTATTAGCTTATACTATTTAATTTAATTTAAATATAGGTTTTAAAAAAAACTATACTTTTCTATATTATCTCTATTTATCTTCCTTAGAACTACTATCTTTTATCTCTCTTCTAGTCTCTTCTTTTTTAGTACTATCTAGATTTGTAAGGCGTTTATATAGATTTAAAAGCTCTTTATACTTTTCTATAAGAGTTATATATATATCCCTTATAGTTATATTATTAATTTTATGCTTTTTTCTAGGGCCTATATAAGTTAGTATAAATTAATATAAAATTATATAAAAGAGTACTCTTATCTATCTTTTTCTTCTTAATATAAATATAATTTATAATGTTTAGTAAAGTACTATAAAAAATTATAATTAATTTATATTTATCTAATAGAAATGCATATCTATTTATATCTTTACTTAAAGTAATATAGTTCACGCATATACTATCATAGAAGTTTAAGTTATTATAATAAGCTATAAAGTAACTTAGACCTTTCTAATAAGGTCTATATGTATTTTATTTAGTATTATGCTTAAGGGTATAGCTCTAGAAAATTATATCTTTAATAATATAGAGTTAAGTTAGATTCTTATTAATTAGTATAGATTTATAATAAGTAGAATATAAACTATATATATAACTTTCTTATATTTCCCTTTAGGATAGAGAGTAATATAGTTAATAGCCTTCTATATAGAAATCTTAACTATTTTAGAAGGAACTAAATTAGAAGTCTTAATATATTTTTTTGCTTCTTATAGAACTATAGATTTTTTTGTCTTTCTATTTATATATAGATTAGTACTAAAGTTAGCTAGATACTAAATATCCTATTTAGTATCTAAATTAAGACCTATTTTTTTAGTATAGTTTTATAAAGAAGAAGATAGATATTTTTAGATTTAAGAAAGATATTTTTAGAATTAAGAAGAGATATATATAATAGTAAAGATTTTAAAAAATACTTTACTAAAAAGTAAAGATAAGAATAGAGAAAAGACTATAAAGGAATATCTATATAAAAAAAAAACGTTAGTATTATATTAGAATAGAGGTATACTTAGCTATTTTTATTCTATATAAGTTATTATAGGCCTATATAAGTCTTTTAAGTTATTTATATAACTTTATACTAATACTTTTATATAGGATCTGTATAACTTACTTAAGGTAGGTTATAAGAGGAAAGAAGTTAATTAGTAGTAGATAACTAATTATACTAAATTACTAAGCTAAGTTATTTTAATATTAAACTAAGCTATTTAAAGAACTTCTATATAGATTTATTTAATATTCTCTATTTATATATTTATATAAATATATATAGACCCTATACTATACNTTATTAAATTTTTACTAATATTTTTATTAATGTTTTTATTAGTATTTCTATTAGTATTTTTATTTATATCTTAATTAATATTTTTATTAGGTTTTTTATTATATTTCTATTAAAAATTACTTATATTTTTTTATTCTATTATTTATTAAATTTTTTATTATATTACTTATTAAATTACTTATTAAATTTTATATATCTTTATATATATATATTTTATATATATTTTTATATATATTTTTATATATATCTTTATATATATTCTTATATATATCTTTATATATTTTTATATATATATTTTTATATATGTTTTTTATACTTTTATATTATAGGAGTATACTTCTATAAAGACTATTTTATTACTTATATCCTATCTTATAAATATATATAGGTTTATACTATATAGTTTAAACCTATATAGTCTTAGTTTAAATAGTTTAAATTTATAAGGATCTATCTTTATCTATACTTAAGTATTATTTTTATTTAAAGGACTATCCTCTTCTTCTTCTACTTTATATAAAGTTTTAAGGCTCTTATATATCTTTATAAGTTCTATATATAGTTCCTTTATTCTTTTATATAAGTTCTTTTTTAATATATAATTAAGCTTATATTTTTTATAAAGACTTATATAAATTAGTATTTTCTTAAATAAGAGTATAGAAAAATATACTACTAAAATCTATTTAAGGCGCAGTCTTAATAACTAGTATATTATAATATAAGTTAATAAGATTATTATAAAGATTTATAGTAAGTTTATATTAACTTAATAAAAAGATATACTATTTAATACCCTCCTTAAATATAAGGTAATTTATATATATATTATTATAAAAGCGTAGATTACTTCTATAGAATATAAAGTAATTAAGAGATTTTTTATAAGGTTTATATACCTTTTCTTTAGAGTTATACTAAGTTATATAACTTTAGAGTAAGATAGCCTTAAGAATATTAGACTAGTTAAGATTTTTATAAGTTAGTATAAAATTATAATAGAATAATAAAGATATATATATACTATATTTTTATTATTTTTAGGATTATAGAGTATTACTTTATTATATACTTACTATATAATAATAGTAATAGTTTTTTTTAGAGGTTTTATTACTTCTTTAATTATTTACTCTATTTTATATAAAATTTATATCTTTTCTTTACTATCTCTATATATTTTTTTACTAAAGTCCTTAGGATATATGCTAGGCAGCTTAGGTTTAGAATTATTAGAGTTAGTTACTATTTTATATAAATTAATATAGATAAGTATAGATAAGAGCGAATTTAAATTAAATTAGTATAGATTTAAAAATAGAAGTAAATAAAAAAAAGAACTAAAAAGAGTTTATATAGAAAGAAAATAGGTTAATACTAATTTAAAATAGAATTATACTTAGCTATAGAAATCTATATAGATTATATATAGTCTATATTATATTATATAACTTTATATAATAAATAGTAGCTTTATATAGTATTTATATAGTTTATTAAGCTATTTATATAACTCTATATAAATAAGCCTATATAGGTTCTATATAACTTATATTAGGTTAGTTAAAAAGGAAAGGAAATTTATTAGATAGAACTTAAATAATATACTAGCCTACTAAACTAGACTATTTTAGGTAGTCCTATATAGAGCCTATATAAACTCTTTATTATACATAAATTTATATATCCAAGTACAATTTAATACGGATACTTTTNTTTATTATATATTCTATTATATATTCTATTATATATTTATTATAGAATTTATTATATAGTTATTATATATTTTATTATATAAACTTAAATTATATATAAAAAATTTTATAATTAAACTTTTTAAATTTAAATTATATTAAAATATTAATAATTATTAAATTTAAAAGATTATTTTTATTATCTTATTAATATTATTAATTAATATTAATAATATAAAATAAAGATTTATTTTTAATTAATTATTAGTTTAATTTATTAATTTATTTATTATAGTATTAAAATATATTATATATAATAATATACTTTTTAATATTTATAATACTAATATTTTATAATTTATTATAATTTTATTTTAAAGTAATGTTCTAGGGTAAAGATCTTTATTAGCTTATACTATTTAATTTAATTTAAATATAGGTTTTAAAAAAAACTATACTTTTCTATATTATCTCTATTTATCTTCCTTAGAACTACTATCTTTTATCTCTCTTCTAGTCTCTTCTTTTTTAGTACTATCTAGATTTGTAAGGCGTTTATATAGATTTAAAAGCTCTTTATACTTTTCTATAAGAGTTATATATATATCCCTTATAGTTATATTATTAATTTTATGCTTTTTTCTAGGGCCTATATAAGTTAGTATAAATTAATATAAAATTATATAAAAGAGTACTCTTATCTATCTTTTTCTTCTTAATATAAATATAATTTATAATGTTTAGTAAAGTACTATAAAAAATTATAATTAATTTATATTTATCTAATAGAAATGCATATCTATTTATATCTTTACTTAAAGTAATATAGTTCACGCATATACTATCATAGAAGTTTAAGTTATTATAATAAGCTATAAAGTAACTTAGACCTTTCTAATAAGGTCTATATGTATTTTATTTAGTATTATGCTTAAGGGTATAGCTCTAGAAAATTATATCTTTAATAATATAGAGTTAAGTTAGATTCTTATTAATTAGTATAGATTTATAATAAGTAGAATATAAACTATATATATAACTTTCTTATATTTCCCTTTAGGATAGAGAGTAATATAGTTAATAGCCTTCTATATAGAAATCTTAACTATTTTAGAAGGAACTAAATTAGAAGTCTTAATATATTTTTTTGCTTCTTATAGAACTATAGATTTTTTTGTCTTTCTATTTATATATAGATTAGTACTAAAGTTAGCTAGATACTAAATATCCTATTTAGTATCTAAATTAAGACCTATTTTTTTAGTATAGTTTTATAAAGAAGAAGATAGATATTTTTAGATTTAAGAAAGATATTTTTAGAATTAAGAAGAGATATATATAATAGTAAAGATTTTAAAAAATACTTTACTAAAAAGTAAAGATAAGAATAGAGAAAAGACTATAAAGGAATATCTATATAAAAAAAAAACGTTAGTATTATATTAGAATAGAGGTATACTTAGCTATTTTTATTCTATATAAGTTATTATAGGCCTATATAAGTCTTTTAAGTTATTTATATAACTTTATACTAATACTTTTATATAGGATCTGTATAACTTACTTAAGGTAGGTTATAAGAGGAAAGAAGTTAATTAGTAGTAGATAACTAATTATACTAAATTACTAAGCTAAGTTATTTTAATATTAAACTAAGCTATTTAAAGAACTTCTATATAGATTTATTTAATATTCTCTATTTATATATTTATATAAATATATATAGACCCTATACTATACCTTTTATAGTTTAATATATATTTATATAGAATTATATATATTAGTACTAAAACCTAATTACTTAATTTAATTTTATAATTTTACTTTTAAAATAGTGAAAAAATTCTATTAGATTCTTTATTAAATTATTTATTAAATCCTTTACNTATATATATTTTTATATATATCTTTATATATATTCTTATATATATCTTTATATATTTTTATATATATATTTTTATATATGTTTTTTATACTTTTATATTATAGGAGTATACTTCTATAAAGACTATTTTATTACTTATATCCTATCTTATAAATATATATAGGTTTATACTATATAGTTTAAACCTATATAGTCTTAGTTTAAATAGTTTAAATTTATAAGGATCTATCTTTATCTATACTTAAGTATTATTTTTATTTAAAGGACTATCCTCTTCTTCTTCTACTTTATATAAAGTTTTAAGGCTCTTATATATCTTTATAAGTTCTATATATAGTTCCTTTATTCTTTTATATAAGTTCTTTTTTAATATATAATTAAGCTTATATTTTTTATAAAGACTTATATAAATTAGTATTTTCTTAAATAAGAGTATAGAAAAATATACTACTAAAATCTATTTAAGGCGCAGTCTTAATAACTAGTATATTATAATATAAGTTAATAAGATTATTATAAAGATTTATAGTAAGTTTATATTAACTTAATAAAAAGATATACTATTTAATACCCTCCTTAAATATAAGGTAATTTATATATATATTATTATAAAAGCGTAGATTACTTCTATAGAATATAAAGTAATTAAGAGATTTTTTATAAGGTTTATATACCTTTTCTTTAGAGTTATACTAAGTTATATAACTTTAGAGTAAGATAGCCTTAAGAATATTAGACTAGTTAAGATTTTTATAAGTTAGTATAAAATTATAATAGAATAATAAAGATATATATATACTATATTTTTATTATTTTTAGGATTATAGAGTATTACTTTATTATATACTTACTATATAATAATAGTAATAGTTTTTTTTAGAGGTTTTATTACTTCTTTAATTATTTACTCTATTTTATATAAAATTTATATCTTTTCTTTACTATCTCTATATATTTTTTTACTAAAGTCCTTAGGATATATGCTAGGCAGCTTAGGTTTAGAATTATTAGAGTTAGTTACTATTTTATATAAATTAATATAGATAAGTATAGATAAGAGCGAATTTAAATTAAATTAGTATAGATTTAAAAATAGAAGTAAATAAAAAAAAGAACTAAAAAGAGTTTATATAGAAAGAAAATAGGTTAATACTAATTTAAAATAGAATTATACTTAGCTATAGAAATCTATATAGATTATATATAGTCTATATTATATTATATAACTTTATATAATAAATAGTAGCTTTATATAGTATTTATATAGTTTATTAAGCTATTTATATAACTCTATATAAATAAGCCTATATAGGTTCTATATAACTTATATTAGGTTAGTTAAAAAGGAAAGGAAATTTATTAGATAGAACTTAAATAATATACTAGCCTACTAAACTAGACTATTTTAGGTAGTCCTATATAGAGCCTATATAAACTCTTTATTATACATAAATTTATATATCCAAGTACAATTTAATACGGATACTTTTAGGCTATATTTAGTATAAAAATTTCGCTTCGAAATGGCGACCCTCTAGTACATTTGTATCTTTACAATGTCCGTCCGTTTCCAACGTCTCACACACCCTCTGCGCCCCTCCTTCCCCGCCGCCCTTGCGCCGCGGCCCCCAGGATCTCGCCCATGAGAGATACTAGTCTATTTCGGAGTGCACACCATCTCCAAGTGATCTTTAAGTCGCTCTTATCCCCAACTAAACCAGACTCAAAGTCCAGCGTCAAATTTGAACTTCACGACTCAACCTCGTAACATCTTCCGTAATATTCCATGATGCGCGACTGACCATTCCTGCGCTGAACCAACGCTTAAATGGTCGACAGCAATCCCAGTTCCCTTTAGGAGACGCTTAAATTGAATATGTTATAGAAGCTTTCCGGTCGCTAAATTTGCGACATCACCGCCAAACGAGGCTTTAGAAGCATTTATGTAGATACCACGTCAATTTAGTCCATGATGCTCATTCCTGCACTCTGGAAGACTCAATCTTTCGAATCGAAGTCGAGGCAGGTGACTTTACTTCTTCGACTTCTGCGGCACTAGGACCCTTCACGTCTTCAACTGATTCCTCACGGGTCCTGTGGCTCGTTTTACGCCCGATTTTGCGGAATGTTGGGGCTACTATGCCGAGCTTTTGCATTACCTTAGCGACTGGTGCCATTCCGCCGTCCATATAGACAGCTCCTAGAATGGCTTCCACGGTGCTAGCGATGGTAAGAGGGGCTATTTCCTCTAATCCCTTCTTTTTTAGCGCTATCCTTCCAGGACTATCATTGATGAGATTTTGGAGACTATGCTGGAGGCCAACTTTGTTGAGGTTTTCATTGGTAGCGACACTGCTGACCACGGAGTTTAGTCGCCCTAGAGTATTGAATGAATGAGCGAATCTCGTCACGTTATTTTTATTAGTAGCAAATTCTGCCTTACCTCTGACTTCATCGCCTAGATACCAATCTTCGCAGAGAACAAGCCTCAGGACGCTATCGCCAACTAGAGCGAGTCTTTTATTTCCATCTGGGAGCCTTTCAAAGCCTATAGCAGTAGTTTTGACACTCCTAGCGTGTATAGTTTCTCCAGCCTGCGTTACTGAGCCTGGAGCTTGGACCGCTTCCCAGCCTAATTGGGCGTTCTTAAATTTATAACCAATTAACTTTTGTAACCTGGCTACCGTGGAGACCATACGGGAGCCTGCCATGGGTAAATTATGTATACAAGTGGGTTTTGCGAGGCCGAGCTTTTGAAGATTCTATATTGTGAGTAAAAGATACAGCGGCGCGAGGAAAATCTTGATATTATCACCAAATCAGGACTAGCTTATTATCAGCCCTATCTGGACTTTCTTGAAGCTGGTGAGGCTCTTACAACTACACATTGGTATTCTCAATCGGTCCTGTCAGAAAATTGAGGCTATCTTGCCAATCACTTCTCCCTCTCGCAAATTAATCGAACACACTTGCCTTCGCATCTCAAAGAGGCACCGTGAGAGCCCTATGCACGATTCACCATGAGGTTAACAGCCGAACTGATTCAAAACTCCCTCTCCTACCTCAACCCCCTCAAAGAGCGCGAACTGGATCTCAGAGGTGCGTACAAGCTGAAAAGAGCAGATACTACACTTTGTTTGCGAGCTCCATTGATATCCATAAACGAGGACTGCAGGTCATAAAATACCCGCTATTGAGAACTTGGGCGCTGCAAAGGTATATATGTTTGTCTCCTACCTTAATCACCGTTCCTCTATAAAACTTCCGTACTGAGTTATATGGATCTGGCTGAGCAGGAGTATATACAATAGGACCAAGATGCAATCGATTTCACAGACAACGACATCACCGCCCTCTCTAATTTCCCTCTCTCGCCCCGTCTACACACCCTCCTACTAGCTCGGAATCGAATCAACACTATAGATCCGCGCGTTCCTACCAACCTCCCCAATCTTACGACCCTAATACTCACATCCAATAATTTCGCGGAGCTCGCGGATCTAGATGTGCTAGGGAAATTCCCACGACTCACGCATCTTAGCTTGTTAGAGAATCCAGTCACCAGGAAAGAGGTACGCATCCACACAATGCGAGCAGCACATGCATATGTAAAGCGAGTCGACTGTACTGACTAATGGTCTTGTGTGTTTACAGCACTACCGTTATTGGATAATATGGCGCTGTCCCACCATCCGCTTCTTCGACTACCAAAAAGTAAAAGACGTAGAGCGCGAAAAAGCCACTTCGCTATTCGGAACAGCTAAAGAACCCTCCGCTTTAGCATCCAAGGTGCGTCTCCAAGTACCCTCTCCCGCTCCCCATCACCATCCCCCCGTTCTCCCCATCCCTTTCCCTTTCCCTACCCCCCACCACCCCAAACCAAGCCCAACTAACCACCCTCCCCCCACAGATCATAGGCATCAAATCCCGCACCTTCGACATCCCCTCCAGCGTCAGCGGCCTAGCGAACGGCACCGCAACAACGTCCGCAGGAGAAAAGGCTTATAGAGTGAAGCTAACGGAGAAGGAGAAGAAGAGGGTGGAGGCGTTGATTAGGAACGCGAAGAGTTTGGCGGAGATATCGAGGTTGGAGAAGGAGTTGAATGAGGGGAGGATACCGGCTGGTGGTGGAGGGGATGAGATGGAGGAGTAAGGGGATGGGGAGGGCTGGTGCTGGGTGGGAGAAGAAAAGTTTTGAGGGGTTGGGGGTGAAGGGATGGAGCTTTGGGGGAATTGACAGGCTGGTTCTGCGGAGACGTGATCAGTTATGTTCGGGATAAGCTTGCTCTGGGGTGTAAGAGCCCGCATGCAAAGGAATTAGCAAATATGGAAGTGTAGCCGCTATGGGTGTTCTAGATGCCTTCAGTGACTCAAATGTTGTGGATACAAGTGTGCTAAGATTTTGTCTGATCAACTAAATGCTATTTCAATTTCCCTTCTGGGTGTTTCATGGACAGCAAACCACCGAGCAAACGCGGCTTCAATGTCACTCATACTCTCTTTCGACCGTATCCGCTCCTGCTACTAGGGCATGGGTCGTTGTCACATTTTGGATCCGCAAGGGCTGATCTTCAGATAATCCATCAGCTTTTCCAAGTATCAAGACCCTGCATTCCTGCATTCTCCATTTTTCGTCCTCAAGCTTCCCGTGCGACTCAGAGGTGTTACAGTCCTCATGCGGGGCTTTCTAAGTGCTGCAAACTTGTTCAATGTAGCAGATTCTAATTAGTCTAAGACAAATGGCTTAGCCATCAAGCAAATCGACATCAAGTCCAATAGCCTGCATAAACAGATTGACGTTGCCACGTCTCTGGGATGCCATTTCAGGCGGTAAAGTTTTGCTTTGTTGCAAAGTCTCCATGACACGGTCCCTGGTACATTCACTTAGCAAATGGTCAATATTAGTCATACACAGTACACTTACTTAACAGCGAGCACGAGCCTCTGTTGCTGCTCAGGGTTCGCACCGCTTCCGGTTGCGGCAAGGAATTGCCATACATATTGGTCCTGTCCCGCGTTGACAGAGGCAGGGAAAATCTCGCCAAGTAAAGGCTCAATTGTATCGAAGAAAGAATTGTATACGGCGAGCCATTGATTCCAAATTTCGTCTTCCGGAGCTTCAACTGCTCTGATGATGGCAGCTCGGCTAAGAACCATCGTCAACATTTCCAGACCAACTCTCGTCCGAGCAACGGCGCTCATATTTAGTCGCTCTGTAGCCAAGCCCAACATGCCAATAACCACTACCAATGGCGCCTCGGTGACATAGGAGAATAGACTGGGCATTACAGTTTGCAGGAATAGATCGATCTGTTCACGCGCCATTAACGACGGTTGAGACCCGTGCGGTTGGGGTTGGGCGAGGCGGACGACATCGATGATATCGAGATGTATGAGCACAAGCGTTAGAATCGTGAGACGTTGGTTTTCGTCGATATGATTGAAAATGCGAGGAATAGCTTTCTTGCCTTTTGGATATGAGAGAAAAGCGATAAACGGGTGAAGGGATGCAGATTCTGGCATAATTGGCTCGTTGACTTTCAGATCCATCCAGAGCTTCTCATTGAGATCTTTCCATGTCTGCTGCCACTCAGCGGCAGCTTGAATGGATAATGCATCGCTTTCGTTGGCAGGCGGAGGTGGTTGACGGCGATCGTGGTCTTCAATCTTCATCAATGTCGAGTAAACGGCTTCGATGTTCTTCAAGATGGCCTTGCGGTCAGTGGTGCTCAGGGCTACTTGTGGCTTCTTGCCACTTGACCGGCTACCGACGTCGCTATCATGCCTCCTGATATTAAGCAGTGGCTTGGGTGTCTTAGCATTACTAAAAGAGATCTTGCCCAAGCTACCTTCAATAACCAGCTGCTTGTTCTTAGGCTTGGCTTTTGCAGCTTCTACAGCTCGTTGGACTTGTTGCTCCATCCTTTGCATATGACTGTCTCCACCCCTATATCTCCTGCCCATGCCTCCTTGACGGCCACCAGTCCTGAATAGGTATGTTTGTGCAAAATTACTCAGTGGCTGCTGGGGATTCTGTCTTGGTCTATTTTCAATTTGGTTGTAGACCTGATAATAGAAGTCTTCAGACAGAGAAGCATCCGGATCAGGCTCATTAACGTTTCCCGTCGCTGTCATTAGCTGTTGCAGTTGAATGCGTGTAATGAAATTCTTGTCTTGTGGTGTCATTAGGCCATTGCCTTTTGAAAGTAAAAATATTTTGTGATTCCGCTTCGCTCTTTTGGCTTCTTCTTCCAAATAGAGTCTACGCTCTTCTTCTGGAAGATTCATGATCTGACTTGGGTGGTAAATGACTGACGTTGGGTTGGTACCATTTGGGAGCGCTACTGGGCCCCTCTGCGGTATCTGTGCTGAAGGTGGAGCCCCGTCAGTTCTGGGTCCAAACTGAGCTGAATGGCGGTTTGGGTTTTGCAGTATTTGACGAGGTCGTGGTGACTCTTGCGCATCCGGGGCTTGATGTGGCATGTTTTGCCCACGTTGCAGGATTTGCTGAGGGGCTGTAGCTTGAAGGCTTGGTGCGATCTGTGGAGTTGGACTGGCTCGTGTGGGCGGCGGTTCGTTCTGTAAAATATGTGAAGACCTGTGCTTGTGATGGCTTGGTTGTTGTGAGGGTCTCTGCTGGATCCTAATTTGTCCAGAACCGAAGTCCGGTGGAGCGGTGGGATGTTGAGCATTCATGTTCTGCGGAGCCATGGCGTGAGAATATGGCCCAGTGACTTGTTGATGAGTGTCACGCGTAATAGCAGGAATTTGCTGTTGCATCTGCGGCATTGAGAATTGTGGCGGTGTTTGCGTTTGCTGCTGAGGTGCTGAGATCGGAGTAGGCTTTTTCGCTTGTGCTCTCATCGCCGCCTCTACCTCCTCCAAACTCATCATAACCTTAGGAGCCGCCCCCGAGCTCCGCTGCTGAGAGGGGCCAGAGCCGTAGTCGCCTTGTTGGATTTGCTGGAATCCATAATCATTGGCTGGCTTAGCAGGCCCCGTGCCCCACAAGCTTGGATCGACTTGCAATTCAGGTATGTATGAGGGGTTCTTATAAGCCTCGTACCCTGTCCTATAAGGCTTTGAATGTTGTTTGGGTGGGCTTGAATGAGCAACTGTCGTCTTCGGAGGTGGTTGTTGACGGTTGTATCGGACTGCCTCCTCATTGATAGCACCAGTGACCTTCGAAGTGCTCCCAAAGAAATCAAAATCCTTGCCAACAGGCTCATTTTTGCTCTCGCCGCCACCGAATGTGTCATCGTTAAAATCGTCATCTGCTTCTTCTAATTGATCGCCAAGTCCATCGTATGTATCATCAAAATCGATTCTGTGGTAATGAGCTAGATTGCAATATCCATCGTTGCATATTGTACGTACCCTTCGTCGTCATCGACTTGGCCCGTTCCACGGTGCTGTGAAATACCAGCAAATGCATCTGGAGCAGTCCCAAATCCTGGTCCGTGTGCAGGATGTCCCCGACTGGCGTCGAACCCGAAGAAAGACATTGTCACTCCTCGTTACCTCACCAACACCAGAAATGCTCAGTTACCGCTCCAGAGAAATCAGATAGTGACGAAAGAGAAGAGAGATGCTCAACAAGACAAGGACATGGACATTTCAATAAAGTGAGTGCAATGTACAAACGAAGGAACAGATGCAAAGACAAAGGAAGTCGAGGTGGTGAATGTGTTTTGGATGGTGTGTGTTGAGGCGATTTGGGGTGGGTTAGGGTTCATGCAAGCTTCAAGCTTGGGGCAAGTGGAAAGTCGTGCCCTATGCCCTACCCCGTCCCGCAGCCAAGACTGATCTGCAGCTAAAGCTTTTGGGCTAAGCAATTACCCGCAAATTCTTACTCCTACAATTTCCTGCAAGGGTCCCAGATTCGTAACGCTTTCAAGGGGATTTGGATATCTAGAAGTACAATGCGACACCTCCACACCACCACGGCTTCCCATAATTCTTCTCAAGCCCTGACTGCCTTCTGCTACACCTAGCGCTCTTCTGCATCATCAAGGGGGGTCCATCTTTACTCTTAACTTCTTTGTTTGGTTGAGAGTTGCCGCGAAGAGAAATTCACTCGGTTACCACAAAGTGGAAGGCTCTGAGAGTCTCCGACAGCGAGGGATACACAAGAAGGATACTGGTGGCAAATCTAAGGAATTATTGGATTCTACTTTGCCCTCTGGGAAGGGCGAGCAGTCCGCCAACATGGCCGGTTCAACGAGAATAATACGTTATGTTCTATTCGCATTCTTCGTCGGTGGCCTTCCTGCGTTCGAAATGATCTGCGCTGATAATTGATAGGGTATAATGATAATATATTTCATATCTTCTTCCTCGAACATACCAAAGGCGCCACTGGAGAGATGGAAAGGAGCCAAAGACAAGAGTATCCCAGCAGTGGAGAATCCCCCGACAGGGGGACTGGGCGCCCCAGTCCCTCCGCCTGCGGAGAAGGAGACTCTTGATCCTCAACCTGGCATAGCAGCGACAGCGCCGGCAGAAGCACTGGTTTCACCCAATAACTCATCACTAGGCACCACTAAGATGAATGCGACATTCGTCACCCTCGCCCGCAATTCAGACCTATGGGACATTGCCGACTCGATCCGTAATGTTGAGGATCGTTTCAATAGGAACTATCATTATGATTGGGTCTTTCTCAATGACAAAGAGTTCGATGATGACTTCATTAAGGTTACTACGGCTTTGGTGTCTGGAACGACGCACTACGGAACGATACCAAAAGAGCATTGGTCATTTCCAGACTTCATAGATCAGGACAAAGCGAAAAAAGTCAGAGAAGACATGGCACAACGGAAAATCATTTATGGAGACTCCGTCAGCTACAGACATATGTGCCGCTTCGAATCTGGTTTCTTTTTCCGTCAGCCCCTGATGCAGAACTACGAATGGTACTGGCGCGTCGAGCCAAGCATCAAACTCTACTGCGACATTTCCTTCGATCCTTTTAGGGTCATGGCGGAGAACAAGAAAAAGTACAGTTTTGTGCTAAGTTTATACGAATATGCGGAAACCATCCCAACGATATGGGACAGTGCGAAGAACTTCATGGAGAGATTTCCCGAGCACATCCCGGAGGGCAATTCCCTGAAGTGGCTAAGTGATGATGATGGAAAGACCTACAATCATTGTCATTTCGTGAGTGGCCCTCTTGCAGAAAAAATGCCTTTACGAGGCTAATACATATTCTAGTGGTCCAATTTTGAAGTTGGAAATCTAGAGTGGCTGCGATCCAAAGCCTACATAGATTTCTTCGAGACTCTCGACAAAGACGGCGGATTTTTCTACGAACGCTGGGGCGACGCCCCCGTCCATTCCATCGCAGCCGGACTCCTTCTCAAAAAAGAAGAAATCCATTTCTTTGAAGACATTGCGTACTGGCACGTTCCCTTTACACATTGTCCGACATCAGAGCAAAAGCGTCTAGACAATAAGTGTCATTGCAATCCAAAAGACAATTTCGACTGGAAGGGTTATTCATGTGAGTCAATCTTTTCCCGCCTGCTTACCAGGATTTCTTCTGCCGCAGATCATATCACTGACATGCAATTTTAAGGTACATCAAGATGGTTCGAAATGAACGGGATGGAGAAGCCAGCGGGCTACCAAGACCAGCAAGATTAAGCATAGGCGCATAGGGGTTCAGGCATTTTCAGAGTGTATTCTTCTTTCCTCTTTCAAATGCATGCATGCTTGAAGATGTCACGAGTACAATTTGAATGTGACAATACCATTTGGGGGGGTTTCTCGGCGCTTGGAACGTCACGGTCCGGAACCATATTGCATATATATATCCCTAGGCGTTCTAAGGCTTACCTTTTTCCTTCTTATGTGGTAAGATACAAAAGAAGGTGGTGTGTTATTCGATTGTAATCGTAACATCGGACTGCAGTCCGCAAAAGAAAATCGACCGCGCTTGATCTCGTCTTTGGATACCGCTTTGTACATTTCCCAAGACTGCTCGTACAATGCCAAATGCTATGCTGAATCAAAAAGGCCGCTGTACATCAGTACCAGATCTTAATCAACTCCTCACTAACAGCACTAGGCGTCTGCACTCCATTCTCCGTCACAATCGCCGTAATCAGCTCCGGCGGCGTAAAATCAACATCCACCTCACCCTCACCCTCTCCCTCTAGCACCGCCCTCCCCTCCCCCTCCTCAGTCCTAAAATCCAATCCTCTCCTCCTAACCGGCAAATCCCCCCAATCTAAAGGAAACACCCTCACAAACTTATGACTCTCCGCCCCCACATAAAACGGCCTCCCCGCACTCTTCGCCAAAACCCCCATCTGATATGTCCCCATCCCACTAACGACCCCCCCATTCTCCACCACGCTCTCCGCCCCTACAATCACAAAGTCTGTCTTCCCCAGCGCCGTAGCTACCCCCGCAAAGGGGATAACCGCCACGGGAACGCCCCTTTGCCTTAATTTCTCAACCACATCCGTAGTCTTCTTCGGCACAGCAATAGTACCGGGGCTAATCGCAAAAGAAGAACAAGAATCCTCAGCATAAACAACCCGAAACCTCACCCCCTCCTCCGCCGCAGCTTTCAAAGTCGCAGCCACAACTCTCGATCGCCCACAAGTCATGACCACACTGCCATCCCTCACAAACTTCCTCGCAACCCTTGCAATCTTCCCCCTCGCCTCCTTCGCTCTTTGCACAAACAACCTTGAATTCGCCAATAAATGCGCTCTTATGGCCCTGAAATCCTCAACCCCTCCCTGATAATTACTATTTCTCTTCCCTTTTCCTCCTCCCCTCCCATTGTGATCGTGAGCTGATGAGCGCGACTGCAAAGTAGAGATGATGTAGCGCTGGAAGAGATCCGTGCCTGCGGATAAGGGGATAGGGTTTGGGATTGTGGTTTTTAGGGTGTTGGTGGCGGTGGAGAGGAGGGCGAGGGTTTCGGATATGGTGCCGGCGGGGGAGGTGGAGAGGAGGGTTATTAGGGATTCGATTGCGGCGATGGGGTGGGTGAGGAGGGGGTCGGTGTGGAGTAGGTGGTTGTAGGTTTGGGTTATGCTGGGAGGTGTTAGTTGGGTGGTTCATATGGAAAGAGCAGGGGATGGGGACAAAGGTACTCAATCGGTAGGGAAGTGTTTTCATGTGGGTTTGATGGTGGTGTTGTGGGTGGTTCTTCGGGTGGTGGAGTGAGCATTGAGGTATAGACTATACATTTGTTAGATGAATCTGGAGGGCGAGCATTCAATTGACTTACTGGAGTCGGCCATATTTATGGTTGGTCATGAAGTTTGATGTCAATGAATGACTGTTGAGTTGCAGTCATGCCCGTAAGGCTGTGTGCCAAGACCCGAGCCTAGGGTTTAGTGAGCGCTTGGAAGGGGGTAACCCCTTACTGTAGCCCTGTGGGGTTGCACCTGGAGCCGGTGAAACAGGCCCTGGAAGTTCCCCAAGATGATCAGCTCCGGGGCTCAATCCGTTGCTTGGGTAACTCGAATTAAGGAGTCATCCAGGCGCTTTTGGCCAGCCTTTGGTCCAGCCCTACAGAGCTGTACAACAAGCGGGTTAACCATTCTTCTCTCCTCCTGTCAACGCGATAGATCCGAGCTCGCTTTGGTTCGCAACTATTCCAGCTTTTGGTACCAAGATCTAAAATTTGCAAGAAGCAGGAGTCAAAGGTACTAATCTACCAAGCCACGAAGTTGCATCTACCGAACAGTGTATCGTGATAGAGGATCTATTTGATTCGCAGATGGGACATCATAAGCAACGCAAAGGCAACAATCCGCGAAATGGCTCTAAACAGGCTCACCTTAGATGCAGCATCTTAGCTTGTAACAAGATTTGCATCTATGTACATTGACTTCTTACGCAGGACGACCTGCGTGAACAAGATCAAAAAGTCACAGCCGTAGGTTTACGGCTAAGGTAAGGCGAACACATGGTATGAATGAGTAGACTAATTGCACTAGTATACAAAGTCAAGGAACAGGCAACAAATCAACGTAAGAATGCTTAATCGCTAGATGTATCCCATACATGAAATCAAGCCTCAGATACTCCCGTTTGTAGCTGTTACAGTCCGGTATTTAGTCATCCCCTCGTTCAGTGTCGTGATTTAATTCTCGTTTTCGTCAAAAATCAGGCTCTCAATACGAAGTGGAAGCTCTTACAATCCTTCAAACACACCCCAAACAAACCGCAACAATTTTGAAAAACTTAAAAAACCAAGACATGAACACATCGGACTAAACAATTTGGATCTCGTAACTCTGCTGACACGTGTGTTCAATGCTGGGACTTCATCGAGCGCGTCTGCCGTCTGGGCTGACTGTCCTCATCGTCCGTCCTCACGCGCTTCATGTTTCGATTTGATCTTCTATACGCCACAGGGTGCTCATTTTCGGAGTCGTCAGATGTGGTGCCCCTGTTAGAAACAGCAGAAGAGCTGCGCTTGCGAGATCGAAGAGGAAGCTTGGGGCGCATATTGTCAGACGTCTCCGAAAGAGGGAAACTCGAATGTGCAACTCCGAAGCACGATGGTTTGGCAACTTCCTTGAGGGATGCATACTGCTCTTTGATGTTGCTACTCACGGAGGCCATGATGTGTAGCCACCACAAGGCTAAGTTGACGGTCAAATCGTTAGAGCGTCGCGGATCCAGGCTCGCGGCATTGCTCCATGGGATGGCCTTGTATTCTAGTCTTCCATAATCTTCTACCTTTTTAAACACTGGAGAGGATAGTATGAAGTCATGACCTTCATCAAGCTCTGGGAAGGCAGCCTGAGCGTCAACCGTTTCTTGTTCTTTTTTGGGTGATTCGGATTCTTGCCAGGATTCCTGGCTGTCATTCGTCTCCCCCAATTCGTCAGGCTCTAAGATTGGACGAACACGAATGACGACAGCCTCCTGCTCGGTGATAATGTATCCATAACGTGCGTTGGCTCTGACGCAGTATGTATAGATTTGTTTCAAAGGTTTAAGCCAGTCATTGGTCATGTACTCCCTCTTGACTGGGCCATCTTTGATCTTGTCGCTTGACCACTTCCTACCGAGTTTACTGTCTCCGGGTAGAATGTTCGGCGGCTTGATTGTCTCTTCTCGGCTTGTATCGTCCGTCGGGTTCGATAGAATGCCAGCCCAATCCGGACGGAATTTGCCAGCCACGCCAGCCACCAAGAACCGGCTTCGGCCGCCTTTTGCCATATAGATAATATTGCTGCTTTGATGCGCATAGAGGCATTCCTGGGCCTTTGATAGACCCTCAGAGACTACCCACCAATTCCACACGGCGAGTAGCATCTCCAAACAATTCTCGTCGGCAATCTCACAATAAGGCTTTTCGGGGATATCTGAATAGTCTCTACAAGAGTATTCACGTTTCAAAACTCGATGAAGTTCTCCTCCATAGATTTTCTGGAGTGAGTCATAACCAAAGTCTTCCCACTTCTCGATTATACCAGGAGTAAGGTAAGTTAGGCGCTTAGATGAGGTGTTTGATCCGCGTGAACAACTTTTAGTCTGAACGTCAGGGTTTTTGCTTCGAAGATAATCCGAGAGCGTCTGTTTGAGAGTCGCCATGCGTCTGACAATGGGCGTTTTCAATGTTCAGTAAAGTTGTGGATGCACAATAGCACCATTCGATAAGGAGACTATGAAAAGGTGAACTTTGAGTTGCGAACAACAAATCTACATTAGCTCTGGAGAGGAAGTGCTCCATTTTATGGGCTTTCCACACGAGTGATAACAGAAATAGAAATTCGGCAATGTTACATCAGCTATCAATCGTAGGCTGAAGTGGGACTCGAAGGGTTTGAAAAGTGAGGGTGTGCTGAGATACAGTGTCCTACGCTGTCGAAAGACCAGATCCAAAGGGTTGGCGCTGTTCGGGTATGAAAAGGCACTGCCTCCTTGTGAGTCGTCGGATACTTAGGTACTGCATACAGCTGAATAGTCCATTCGCAGGTGTGCGTCTACCAAATGATGGAAAGATTGCGGCAAAGGGCCGACTCAAAACACTCGAAGCAGAAAATAGACAAGACAAGAAAAAGAAAAATTGAGGGGAAGACGAATGGAACGGCGTGGGGGGTCCTCGGGGGCCCGAAGGGGGACCGGGTCGGATCGTAATAGGTGTGACGTGCATACGGCGGGGACCCCAAATGACGATTACGCGCCGGGGGCGCCGCATGTCCCTTCCAAAGGTCAATCCGTCCTTCCCACAATCTTATTCTCGTGATAAATTACGCCACGCTATTGTTTATAGTGAGGGGGAGGCGCATACTCAGCGATCGCTAATAATGTGTAGGCGCAATGGTAATGTACTGGCTCCTTTAAGAAATGTCCTAGCAAAAAGGTCTTGCGTTTTATGCATTTGCAATCGAACAAGACAATACTCCTCATCTATTATTCGCAAACGTTTCATGATTGATTTAATTCCTATCATCTGAAAAAGGATGATCACGATCCCTCAATACAACGAGCCTCTCCCTACATGCGAAGGTCCCAAGCTCAATCCATTTCACGACTTGAAAGCAATCGTAAAGTTCAAGAGTCTCCTCGGAGATATTAACGTGGAAGGCCAGGCACATGTTTTCGAAGCTTCAGTAGGTTCCTCGACCTTCGCAATAAAAATAGTAAGATCTTGCCCATCTTTCGTTAAATGTCAGAACATTGCTGAGGCTCTATCAATGCAGTTCAAGTTTTATGACATTGAAGAAGACCGAGCTGGTCTTTCAAATAGAGAGAACGAGCTAGTCTCGGACGATCTTCTGCACGCACACTCGGATCCCTTCTATAACGAATGTCGGGCCTACGGGCGGCTCAAGGAAAAGAAGCTGAATGGAAAAGTAGCAGTTTACTGCCACGGGTACATTCCCATCTCGGCCGACAAAGAGGAACAGTTGGAGCGCGAATTTGGAGTTGGGGACTGGAAACGTCCTGGCGACGAGTACGACAAACCAGTCTCTAAGAGGCAGCCATTGCGAGCCATTGTGAAAGATTTAGTTTTGAAAGACGTTCCTCTAACTGCTAAGCTTGCGGATAAGATGTTAACAGACTTGAAGCGCGTGCGCCGTATTGGTATATATCCTGGAGATATCGTCTGGCGGAATTATAAGGCCGGGCTTCTTGTTGATTTTGGCTCGGCGAGAACGGAGCCTTGTTATCTCTTCGACCTCCGCCCAGGAAGGCAGACGCAAATTACAAAAAACACAGATCTGTATATGTGGGAAGACATGAGGAAGGAGTACAAGCTCAATACACGAAAAAGAGCAGTGCGGGATGAGGAATATTGTGCCAATCTCCGGCCTCGCAAGAAGGATGCTAGGAGATCCAAGAAGTGATCGAGAGCCCGGGTTGACGACGTCTATATAACGATTAGGTGGTCTTTATTTTTCATCGCTTATTTTTGTTTTCGAGGGAAATCTGTTGGCCAAATTACCCAATATAGTCCCTAATTCGGGTCGATATAAAATTTTTTTTAAAGCAGAACATGTAATCTCTAGCTCTGAACTTTTGTAATTAAGCAGGATGGAACAAAAAGAGAACAGGGTATACGCAATATATAGAGAGGATACGTAAGATTAGGAATCATATGCTGTGATACTGAGCGATGGGCCTAATAGGAAATCAACAATGTACTGGCTGCTAACGTTCGCAGGCAGAGTTTCAGAAAAGTCTCAGGAGAGTCTCGAACGCGGTCCGGCGAGGCGGGTAACGAGACTAGTAGGTGGTCGATAATTGCTGATAGCAATAGAAACGTCGTCCGATTGGCCATCTTTCAGCCCCCAAAAACGATCACATATCCGATATCCAAAAGGAGGCGTAGTCCAACCTCCTAGGGTCGATAGCGCGCTATCCAAGCAGGAATCTCGAGGATCTGCAGTGCATAAATGCAACGTGAGATATGAGATGTCAGAGATTGCTCTGAAGATGATAAAGAGCGCGGTGCTCAGCGCTTCTATCTTTAGAAGGAGGGCGTTGTCTAGACCATAACCTTATCTCTCAGTGCCCAACTCTGATACATCTTTGGAATTGATCCTTTAACTTTCTGTTTGCAGATACTATTGGCCATGAAACCCTTATGGTTGCAAGGGAACGTGCTCAGGTACACCATTGGCGCCTGCATTCTCAATTGCGTCGCCTAGCCTTACTATCTCGACCACAATAGTGGTTTCAAATCCAGAGGCCTCATCTAGTTCCACGGTACACACAAAGTTCTCCGGAATAGTCACTAGTTGGATCTCTCAACCTAACAGTCGCGCAGCGCTTGCCCCTCTTCCAAAGATTCCGGCTCCTTTGAAACATTATTGTTGGATACTTATTATTCCGAAGATGTTAGCTTAGGAATCACAGGACTTACATAGGTCTTTTAGCAGCGGCTATAGTTTTCCAACCTAGTATAAATCCTCAGATTCTTATTATTCCGGGGAGGTTAAGTTAGGTATTATTAAACATATTCTGTTTAAGCAGCGGACGTAGCCTTTTACACTTTTCTTCACACTTGGATACCAACCATCGCGGAGTGATCACTTAGGGTTTACCTAACCAATTTAGGCGTTTAAGTAGCATGTGTGGCTATTCAGATTTTTTTTCCACTCTCAATTACTGATCATTGAGGGGTGATAAATCTTCCAAAGTATATTTTCGGAAGCGTCTGGCGCAGCAATCTTGTTGTCACACTCTACATGCATGGCTTTTGCTCCATCGTCTTACAACTTTTTGAGTCATATTCGATCATGTGATAACGCACTATCTAGTAATTCGAAACAAATAGAGTCAACGCACTTCCAATCAAAACATACAGTGCGTGAACAATATGTTTAAGTGGCCTCGTTCGAAATATGCTGCAACACGGGCTTGTTGCTCTTCAATATCGAACACCTAGACATGCGGAAAAAAATTCGACCAATTGACGCTCTCAAAAGCACTCTTCGGCAGAGCTCTTAGGCCAACAAAACCCTCAATGATGATGTAAGTTCGAGCGAGCGCATAACTAAAGATGACAGGGAAGTGGATCAAAAAGGCTGCCCACCGAGGGAGCAGACTGGCAACTCCTAAAATCGTCTTCGCCTCGTAATTATTGAAAATCCATCTCGCTAATCTGCCCGCCATCACTGTTCCAAAGGCAGTAGCAAGAAGGTAAAATATCAAAAGACTTAACAGTATCAAGCTCGTCGTTCGCCATAATATCCGCTCTGTCGACGTTGGGAAGCTGAAATGCCACCCAGCTAAATGTATTCCGAGATACCCGAGGGTGAAAAAATTGCCGTACACAATATCTGATACTTTAATACCTCGAGGAGGCGTGGTCTTGTTATTCCCAATTGCCTTGATCGGCAATGCACCATGAGACGAACGCCAATTGAAAACAGCTCTCACACCGAACCAGAATGGAGCGAGAAGGCTTGTTCGACTAATAGGTGGCCTGACGAAGTCTAATGGTGTTTCCGAATACCGCTCGCAGGCTTGATCACCAGCTTTGAGCAGAATGTCTCCTAGCCTCATTGTGCTTCTAAGTGGAATGGGTGTATCGACATCCAGAGGTTTGTGCCGCAGAAAGAAGAACGTGTTCATGGTACAGAATATATACGCAAGCGTTGATAGCTCGAATGTCGAGAGGGCAAGATGCTGGCTGCAGCGACCGAAGGCCTGAACTGCAAACCATCCTATTTGCACAAGACAAACGAAACGTGCGAAACCGTCGGCTTTGTTTTTGTCCCAGATTGTCTTTCCTTCCACATCAGGGTATTGCAGATAGTCATTTCTTACGAGATAGAGCGTCTGCTGAGTATCGATTGGGAATGGTGTGAAATCTGGACAATCGAGCAGTAGCCCTCCCATATCAGCATAGAAGGCGTGCCGCATAGTCCATGGAGAATTCTTCATGCGTAGAACATTTGACCTAATTCGTTGGACGTCTTCTGCTGACTTGGATTCTTTCAAAGCTGACTCCCACTCGTTCTGCAATTTCGTAAAGTCTTCAACAGATTGGCAAGCCGACCTCCACTGCTCAGCAGCGATACCAGTGAAAACTTCAGGAAAGACGATTACGAAGGCTATCCATCGCACTTTGTTCTTAATGAAATCCCATCGACTTTCGCGTTCTGCTGGTATATTCAAGAATAAGACGGACCAAGCGCACAGAAATATTGTCAGCGTACAGCTCTGAAGTATATCGATCGTCCCGCGACCATTGGGTTGGGAGATCCAACCAGTGACCAGCTCAGAGAACGTCGTGTGTATAGTAGTATTCGATGAGGTCTCTAAATTTGAAGCCGTCATCGGGATTGAGATCTTTGCGTCCAAATACCATAAGGCTAGGGGACGTAACAGAGAATGCAGGCGCTAATGAAGGTACTTGACCATCTTTCCCTGCAACCGAAAAGTTTTCATGACGAACAGTACTGGAGAATATGCAGACATAAAGTCAAAAGGATCAATTTTAAAGATGTATTAAAAGCCGGGTACTGGATAAGGCGACGTCCTTGACAGCCTTATGCTTCCAAAATTAGAAGCGCTGAGCACCACGCTCTTTATCGTCTTTAGAGGAACTTGAAACAGCCCATATCTTATGTTGCATTGCAGATCCTCGGAGTCCCTGCTTGTATGGGCGCTATTGGCTCTAAGGCCGGACTAGCCCCTCCTTTTCCATATCCGTATATGATTGCTTTTGGGGGCTGAAGGATGGCCAATCATACGACGTTCTATTGCTGTCTACAGTCATCGTCGTTTTTCGCCTTGCAGGACCGCGTTTGAGAGACTCAGCCTGCGAGCGTTAGCAGCTGAGGTATCGTATACTTGCCTATCGGGACATCGCCCAGAATCCTAGAGTGCGAAGGCCAGTATCTACTCCCTATATCGCAACTACTCAAAACAATACAGAGTTTCGAAACGTAGGTATGCTTACAGGAAGGCTACCTTGGAAGCCTGCCATGCTGCAGCTCTGAACATTTTTAGTATCAATTTTCTTACCGTTGAGGTCCCTTACGTCGACGTACAAATATCCGATGAACGGTTCAGAGGACGCTCTTGCTTGAAGATCGGCCTAGACAAAAAGCACGTACACACGCGCACACATGAATATATAGATATATAAGTATATATAAATACGATGCGGAGTCACCAAGAAAAACAAATGCGTTGTGTAGCGGTCCACCTCTTCCACCAAATATTGCATCAAGACCCTCCTACCTCATGTTAAAACGGGCTGACTCTCCGATCGACTTCCATGCCGAGTTCCTGGCTTGAAGGTACGCACCACTGTCGATAGCTTTCTTGAGGCCATAGAGACCGCTGACTGGCCATGTGCCTTTCAGAGATTCTTCGAAAGAGGGGTTGGCGGCTCTTTTCTCAGCCTCTATGTCGACCTTGACCTTTTCGTACACACTAGGTAGTGATGTCGCATCGTACTTCACCCGCAGAGAATCATACCACTTGCGATCGTACATTTCCCAGAACGCGTCTTCAGTGTAATAGGTTTGTGCATAGAGCCATTTCATACCACCCAGTTCTCGAAGCTTCCGTTCAAGGTCCTTGTTGGCCTTGAGAAAGTCGTCGGGTCGAGAAGGTCCATATCCCCAAAGGCCAATATTAAGCATGAGCTCTTGTTCTTCCCCGCCTGCCGTTGTTTGTTTCAAATGCGGATGCATAGTCGGCTGCTGGCTCTGGCGTAACGGGCAGAGCCAGAGAGGGTAGATACCAAAAACTTTATCTGTGTAGTCGACGAATTGATCCGCAGTGGAATAAGGTAAAGCCAGGTCCTGCACCACGTATTTCTTGGATTGTCCACTGGCATGCAGAGCTGTGTACATCATTCGCGTATGTAAGAAGTCATCAAGCCACCAGCGGGTGAAATTGTTGAATGGTACATTGAAGTACTCGAATGCGGAAGCGCCAACCCAAAAGCCACCGCGGTCGTAGCGAAAGAGATATTCAGCAAGCGGTATAGCCTCCTTCGTAGGCCCTGCCCTTTTCGCGATCACGTCTCTAACATGGAGGTAGAACCATGGATCTTTCGGATCACTGAACCTTTGAACCGGGATATTGTCGCCTGGACTGTCCGTTAGCCGGCCCGTCACGATAGCCCCCTGACTCTTGGAGTATAGAATTCCATCGACATAGTCAAGCTCTGCATCTGCAGTAGCTTCATTGATCTTCTCTATTGCTTCACCCATGCTAGAGACAGGATGATATGTCGTCTCAACGAACTTCTTAGCTTCAATGAGCTGCAATTCCACCAGAGTAGTCACGCCCAGTGTACCGCATGCACCTGCTGCGCCATAGAAAAGGTCAGACTTCTCCTTTTCTGAGCATGTAATAACATTGCCATTAGCAAGGACCATTTCGACGGAATTGAGGGTGCGGTTGAAGAACCCATGTTTGTATGAGCTGCTCTCGCCTGAAGTTCCTGCGTAACCTCCGCCAACGGTGATCCCAGGAAATTCCATCACCACTGGAGGAATCAAACCATATTTCAGTGTTGCTTCCACTAATCGATCCATGGGCACGTTAGGCTCAACCTTTGCGATTCTGCGTTCAGGATCGACCTCAAGGACGTGTGAAAGGCTGCTGGTGTTGACTAATTTGTTCCCTTTGGAAGCATGTCGCGTGCTATTCGTGGATCCATGGAATATACGGAACTTCTCCTTGCGCTCATAGAAACCTCGTACATTGGCAGAGATGCTATCGACAGCCCTGCTGTGGCTGTCCATTGAGGAGTGCCGCGCAATGGTGACAGTCGTTGCGGTTTGGGAAAACCTCCATGGTCTGAACGTTGATGATATTACTAAGGAACACACGTCACCGGCTAGCGACGTGTTATGTCTTTTCATGGGCACGAAAGATGATATACAGCACGCAAAATATCAGACGAAAGACCAGACGAAAGTGCTTTCATCTGAACCAGGGGTCCGCCGCTCAGGGCATGTAGCTCCGAAGCCCTACACCTAGACTAGGTCGCCATTGATTTGCCAAGAGATAAGATTTCAGATCTTCTACTCCACCCAATCGCAAGTGCACGGGGTCAACAGACACCACCTTTGAGCCTAGCGAGCTGATGGCCTTCCACTTATCACCTCAACGGGGAGAGTCGCAAGCAGCAATGCTGGGGTGACATTCCTTGCCCTCAGAAATATTGAGCGTACGCTCCCATATGGCGTCCTCTGACCCTTCCGTTGTCCCAGCTGATGCCATACAACGGGTCCTCTTCATAGCTTCTACCGTCCACATCTACAACATCCCACCCCTGACCAGCAACAAGGGCTACACTGCCGCGCAATGGACTGCAGATAATAGCAAGCGCCAAATTTTTACTGCCCGACTACGCATCATAGAAACGGCTGTACCACTTCCTGATAGCTCAGGAGAATCGCTAAGTACCGAGATCTTGCTCGAAGATTCTTCGACGGGCGAGCTATTCGCGAAAGCGCCGTATACGGATTCACGGGCAGTGGAGGCTGTGCTGGATAGCTCAAGGTTTTTTGCCATAAGGGTCGTGGGTGATGGGGGCATGAAAGCTACTCTAGGAATTGGATTTGAAGAAAGGGGCGAGGCGATCGATTTTGGTATTTGCTTACAGGAGTGTAGGAAGGTCCTGGGGATGGAGCCAAAGAATAAGACGAAGGTGGTTGAGAAGCCGGATGCAAAGAAAGACTATGGCTTGAAGGAAGGGCAGACTATCAAGGTTGACATTGGGAGGAGAGGTAGGAGGAAAGTGGACGATGAGAATGAAGGCTTTGGAGCGAGCAGTGGTGGTAACAACGCTGCGCTGTTCTCGATAAAGCCACCGCCTGGCCCACCGCCCAAGGGAGGAACACTGCCGCTACTGGCGCCTCCGCCCAGTGCATCTGAGGTGAGACAGGAAAAGAGAACAAGTAGAGGGTTTGAAGAGCAAAAGACTGCGGCTGAGCTGGGGTTCGATGATGGAGAATTTGGCGAATTTCAGTAACGAGCGTTCAGAACATTGCTGCAAAAACTACACTAATTTCGTAACCTTGACCAGGGCCTTTGATTCATGTGACATTCTAGTACGCAATAACTTCGTACATTGGTGCAAATGGGTAATTGCCTAAGGTAGAGCAGGCAAAAGCGTGACGGAAAAATGGCGTGCGGAAATAAATGCGGTAGTGACGTATGACCCGCCTTGGTCTGCATTCTCAACAACCCTCTATCTCTATTATTCTTCTGCAACTGATTAAAGCCTTCAATCCACAAGCAATTGAACCTCCGCAACATGTCGTTCCTCACGCGCACTGCCTTTCGCTCGAGAACCACTCTCTGCCTAATCTCCAACCCTTCCCGGGCTTTCCACATCACAAGTGCCCGAGCTGCACTGAGCGAATCAGACCACAGTAAGCGTGCGTCCCTATTTCTTACTCCCTTGGAGAAGCAGTCCGCCATCTGGAGGTCAAGGCTAGGACTAACTCAATCGTGGAGGCTTAGACGACGATGACCGGAAAGCCAAGATTGACCACCACAAGGAAGATCAATTGAACAAGCAAAAGGAAGGGAAGGGACATTGGAAGGGAGAGCTGAGTAGCAACTCAGAATCCGCTGTACGGAATATGTTGGATACTTATTTGGAGCCTTCGCTGATAAAGGCCTTGCATATAGATCAAGGCGGACAGAGGAGAGATACACGATGCGCAACATGACACTGAAAACCTGCAGAAGGAGACATCGAGCAAGATGCAGGATGACCATGAGCATGGCAAGAAATGAAAAGCCAGAAACGGCAGCGAAATAGGGCCCGTTGAAGGAAGGGGCTGGCCTTGTCTCAGACCTGTAGAAACAGCCCGTTATTGTAATACCAGCGAAAAGATCTTTTAATTGTACATATGCGTTTGTACTTCATCCGCCCTTGTAACGCCAATGCCCCTCGAAAAATTGAATCCAATCGACCAACACGGCTTTTGTGTCAGCCCACGGCGATGCGACGCCTTCCATGAACACCATGCGCTGCCCTCCTTTCTTCTAAAAACGACCCAAAAATCCAACAGCCTATTGCCCTGCTAAAACCCATGCATTTGTCTCTCCCACAGATCACTAATTCTTCAATATAATTATCAACAGTACTAGAATGATAATCAATATAATTATAACCGTAATTTGCTTATTATCCCTCGCCTTCCTTGCTACATTCCCCAACTGTCTCCTCGCCCCATCCAGCCTTCCCTGATGCCGATCAACATGCTGCTCGACATCATCAAGCATCTGTATATGATCATCCAACTCATCCCCAATCTGTATACTTAAGTCCCTAGTCCGTCCAATACTCTCTCCCAGCCGATCTAATTGCTCGTCTTGCTGCTGAAGAACCTGCTTGTGGTACGTATGTATTTGCTGATTGTCCAACTGACCCTGTTCAGGCGGACCATCGGGCTCGTCGCGGTAAGGGAAGAGTGCGGCGCGGTTGGCTTCCTCTTGGGGGTCGAGAGGGGCGTCTGTGAAACGGACGGATTTGGATGTATTAGGCGAGTCGCCGGCTGAGCGTTTCATGAACGATGATGAGTGAGGAATGCGCGGTCGAGTGTCTTTCGCATGAGCGAAGTCAGAGGAGAGGGCGGGATCGTTGGGTTGAGTGATGTTCGAGGATGTAGATTTGGTAGGGAAGCCCCGGAATTGAGATGTCAGATCATCGTATTGGCTTCGTAACCGCGAAGCAGTATCGTCGGGGGCTCCTGATTGTGATTGTTGCTGCTCTAAGGCTTCGATGCCTTCACGCATCGACTCGAGGGATCGGGAGATGTGGCCATCTTGTGAGTTAGGCTCGAGGTTCAGGGAGATGGCGCGCTGGCGCTCGAGGAGCGAGAGTTTGATGTGGTCGGCTAACAGGTAGAGCTGTGATGGGTTTGCCATGCTGGCAGGCGCAATAAGACGTTTAGTGAGCGTTGAGCGTAATAGATTGTGAACGTTGCCTTCTTACCTAGGCTGGTAACGCTAGAACTGATTGGTTCTGATCCCAAGACTTGGCACTGCCCCTTGCTCACTCGAGGCTCGCCCAGCTTCAACGGAGCTGGATGAGCAAGAGTGACGGGAGGTGGTACGTCTCCTACGCTCACCCTCCCAATTACCTCATAATCCTGCACTAGAATGAAAAGATGGTCGCGGCGGTGATTCATAAGAAGGAGCGGCCCCCCCTCAGAGACGGCTCTCGTACCGTCGACGATTCACATCTCAGTTCTGACTTCTCGATCTAGAGGTTTCTCCTGCAACGTCTTTGTCTCTCGATAGTCGCAGATTATTGATTATTTGGGACCAATATCGCCACTGTGACTTCGAGTCTTGAGGATATATACCTTGGGGGCCGTCTGCCATAGCAAGATCTCAGGAAAGGAACCAATCATGAGAAGGAGTTAGGGTCCTTGAAAACTGGCTGGCCACTATATTGCGATTCGTCACAGACAGAAAGACCGGTCCTAGGGGAGTGACTGGCCACTCGGAAGAGGTTGGTCATCAAAAGGAGACTGGTCATTACATGTAGACTAGTTATCAAAGGGTGCCAGCGAATCAAGCTACAAGAACCCGACTGATTGCCCTATTTCTCTCCCCTTTCTCGTCCAATGGATGGTTTCCTTCATTCGATCCCATCAATGCTAACTTCATTCTATACCAGGATCCAAATCTAACTAGCCGTACCGACGAAGACAACTAGCACAGCTGCGTATGTTGCTGTAGCTACCAATGTTTCCGAATTACTTGCTCGGACTCCCACAGACATTAGTGAAGCAAAAAAAGTTACCGCAACGGAGACAGTTACCAAGCTCTTGGTCTGGCTCATGGCTGGGAGCTTCATTATTAGCATGGGTACCACTAAAGCAGCTCCACCTGTAAATGCGATGATGAAGCGAGTTAATTTATCTACAAATGGCGAAATTGTTTGTGGGGGCAGTCCTCGCAGGTATGCATCAATGCGACTACCCATCTCTGCTTTGGTATATGTGAGACGACGTGGCATAACAAGTTTGATGTAGTCACGGATGGGATCTGACGGTATTTCAGGGCCTGAAGAGAGGTTACAATATCGAGAATTGTATGGATCCCCCGGTAATTCTGCAATCTCTGGGAACGCCTGGGAGAGATCTCGTCGGCGGCTGGATGCTTGCGAGTCCTCAATGCCTCTCAATGATCGAACATAGGCATAGTCTTTTATTGCAATAGCTATTCAAATACGTTAGTCCCGTTAAGCCAGCGGTTAGAGGGTGAAGAAATTCAACGTAACAATTCAATTCGGCCAAAAAATCATCATTTGGTATGTATAACGAAAAACAAAACATGCCAGGCTAGTCTCACTCTCCAGCAACGGCATCAACCATGAGATACTTACTATAGTCGTGAAGCATGGTCTTCAGTTCCAACAAGTCTGTCTCTGGGACGTCATGCTGGGTCCAACAAGATCCTTTGAACTTGGCCAGTCGATTTTTTAGATTGAAGATATTCAATCGATGCAGCATGCGATATTCTAGAAAGTGAACATCATCATGTCCACTAGCATATGTATAACGGAATAGTCGTTCACCATAACTCATGCTATCGTCGATGATACCAAGCTTTGGGGTATCAGCTGCCGGCGCAGGATGAAGCCATGGGGGTTGGGGAGCCGCTGCGGCCATATCTCAGTAAAATTTCGTGCTTCTAACCCAACATATGGTTCGAGAATCGTATTCAGTCGATGCTCTGAGGAATTTTTGGAAGCTTTTAGAGAAGCGTAACCCCTCAGATTCAGTCTGCTTCACAGGGTGTTTCATACCGAGGCAGCCAATCAAAAGATATATCTCAGAAGCTACACGACGGAGTTAGGCAGTCAGAACCTCAATCAATCACGTATCGAATTTTACCGTTCAGCTGCGCGGAAGTGTTCTGCACCTAATCGCAACAGGCAGGCCTTTGACTCAACAGCAAGTTTAACCGATTCCAGGCAACTGAGCTGAAAGAAGCGCCGCTCCTCAGCCTACCTACCTTCTGTCGTCACTGTAAAACGGTGTTACATCTCACTTGCTTTCACGTATATAGTGCATCTGCAGTTTCAGATCACCCTTCACGATGGATCCTGGACTTGACGATGTTTTCTGGGTGCCTGAGGATGGACACATTTTCCCAAGGCTCCCTAGTTACCGATCTAGTCACCAATCACATGGCATCTCTCCAAGATGTCAATTGACGTTGACCGATTGCCATTCGGCGATAGTGGAAATTTTACATCAGGCACGCCTTATTGGCTTCGAGATTGCTCGAAAAGAAATGCCGCTTCTCAAACGCACGTCAAAAAAAATCATGCTGCAAGGCGATCCTAGAAAATTCGATATCATTTTGGCAGGAATTCCAGAAGATATGATTAATGCTCTCGAAGTGATGTCAATCTGGAAACTCAATTCTTCAGGATCGCGCCTGTTGAACGTGCTTAAAAACCCCGTAAAAGCACACCATGACTTCGGTGCCAGCTCAGGTATTTAGCTCCTGATCTTAAAAGTGTGCTAAGATTTGAACATATGATAGTGATACTGAAAAGATCCCTTCTCCGTATTGAGAAGAACTTTGGGCAGAACATAACCGAGCCTCTGAAGAAGGCAATGATTAACAAAAGCACACCCGAATTCCCAATCATCATTGAACATGCGAGTCGCCACGAGCAGGAGATATTGACAGCCTGTCGAATATGGTCAAGCAATATCGAGGCAATTTGCACTATAGTGAAATGCGAGTACTACTGGCAATACATACTGTTAGTCATTATACTAATGATGGAGTAGCAACAGAAGGCTGGCGCGAAGCATCAGAACTGAATAAGAAGATCGATGATCTGCTGAGTCGAGCGCGCTCTACAGGTTGGAGATACTGGCTAGACCCGGAGTTCCACAAGTTAGACGATTACAATGTATTCAATCGGGCCGACGGGCCAAGCTCAGTCATCGCTCACTTGGAGGGTGTGCTTGACAGTGCCAAGGTGCCGCATATAATTAGCAATCAATCTGCTGCTGGAGAGACACATGGTACGCTCTTGGTGAGGAGGGAGAGGAGGACGGTTCGTTCGTAGGGTTAGAGGGTGAACCCTTCTAACTCTAGACCTGGAGAACCGGGAGATTGTTTTCTTCTTGGCAGCACGCTAGCTTGCATCCTCTTTACGAGCTTCAACTTCGTTTTCGCAAAAATCCAATGCTGAGATACGGGTACACTATGGTCGACCATCTATTACCATTTTCGCTCTCGAAATGACAAGAAGGTTTTCTACATATAATGGTAGCGTACCTCAACCTTCAAGCCAGAAATGATGATCGACGTTTTCCAAAAAATATTCACCGCCATGGTAGTTTCATATTTGCCTCTTTTCATTTGAGCAGTATTCCTAGAAAGCTATGGACTGGCAAAAATCTTGTGGCTTGGTTATTTGAAGTCTTCGGGACGACTTTAACAAGTGAAGGGACAGGAAACGTGGTAAAACGCCTCCTTAAGCAGGAAATATATCATTGTCATATCTCTACTCGAATTGCTATACCCTTCAAAAGTAGCATGCGGGACATCAAATTGAATTTAGGCGAATTTGGGGCAATCAATAAGCTTTACTAATCCCTTTTGGCCCTTTGTAAGTCATACCTAGTCCCCACGATACAACAGAAGCGATCAAGATCTACTAACAGCAGCAGGTCATTGAGATACAGCGAAAATCTTGGCTCAGAAGAAGAGTAGCAGTATGTAAAGACTTTGGTGGGTCAATGGTAAAGCTACCAGTGACTACTCTTGAGCCTGTTTCCACTTTTGACTATGGTCCGGCCGTCCCATCATGAGGCCCCACCAAAGCTTCCAATACTCCCAAAAAACATTCGAGATTCGACCCAAAGTGAGGCCCCAACAAAGCTTCCAATAGCCCCAAACAACATTCGAGACCTGACCTGTCGCTTGGTCGTCGGGAATGGCAACAGGCTCAGCCGGCACAAGAATCCTCTCAAGAATCTCCGCTGCTGATGAGAATTTGCAATTCCAGCAGTCCAGTATCACATCCCCGCAACACAATCCATCAACGTCTGGGAATAGCTTCTGCTTGTAGAGCTCCTGGACTTCGTAGTCGGGGAGCTCGGCGTACGGTTCCTTGCCTTTCATAATCTCATAGAGTGTACATCCAAGCGCGAAGAGATCTGATTTGACAGTGTTGGGGTCCATATTATCTCTGGGAAGGAAGTGGCGATAGCTTTTGATGATTAAACCCTTCTCCCCAACGAAAGAGGCGTAAGTGAATCCGCACAATTTGACATCCAGCTGCTCATCGAGTAGGAACCGCCGAGCAGCGATGTCTCCATGGATGACACCCTTGGAGTGGACATACGCGACAGCTTCTGTAGCTTTCTGTGCGAATTTGAGACGAAACCCTGGGGGAGTGTTAGGCTGTAATTTGACGTATTGATCCAGGTCACCGTTTGCGGCGAAAGTCAGGTCCACATAAGAGTCCGAGTCCGAGTCCGAGAGGCATTCGATTATTGAGGGGTGTCTACCTAAATGCTTGTAAATCTGGGCCTCTCGGCGTACGGCTTCAATGCTCAGTTGTCCATTGCGGTGAAAAGGAATCCTCCGAACGATATTCCCCAATTGGTAGGTACGTGCGCACAGGCCAAGTCCGATCAAGTTGTTAGGGTCCGGTATGTCTTGCGGTTCTGCATGAAGTCTTGTAGCCATGTCTCATGTAGCGCGAAAGAAAACCTAAGAGACAGATAACGGTAGGGAAGAGGGTGTTCACGAGGAACACAGTGTTCTCCTTCTTGGATTAAAGACATTGTGTGTACGTAAGACTTCACAGAGATTTGGAATTTAATGGTGTGTAACGAGAAGTGAATGCAGTGGCAATGCGTAACACAGAGTGAATGGGAGAGGAGAAAGTGGGGGCAATTAACAGCGGATAGAGAGCCTTTGCGAGAGTACAAGGAAAGCAATGTCTGTACCCTGTACTGAGAGGAATGTACAGAAGTACTATGGCAGTCAGCTTATAGACACCAAGGACGTCGATTGGACAGTATAATTCTATATAAACATTGTACATGCGGGGGCACGCGCCACTCCGTGTGAAACGCGTAGAACTACCGTTGGTCGGGCTCCCGCAGGTACACTTATTTAGGTCAATGACTCGTGGCCTACCTCAACTGGAGTGGTTTGAATTATATTCTTAGGGCGAAGTCCTGCGCTGTCGTTTTGCATTTGGATGTTGGAGTAGGCAGCAAGGAGGCAAAGGCAGGAAGGAGCGGAATCCTTGCTTGTCTCAGCATATGACGCTGGTGACGGCAATTCACGAGATACAAAATCCCATCTTCGCCCTATGACGAACATCGACCATGATTACTCCTAGAACGAGCCCGCAGGCTTATTACATTTTCTTCTCCTGCTATTCGTCCAAGATGCGTTGATCGTGTCAAAGCTGCTTCTTTGATAATGGCGGGCCAAAATTCTGACAATCATGATCTGGAGCGGAGGGCATCTCAGGTCTCTACTGCATCACGACGGTCTACAAGGAATGGAACGCGAAAGTATTCCCTTGTGACCCCGACGTCTGCGAAAACACTCGAATCGTTCCCTTCCTTATCGCCTGATGCATCCCCAAGCAATAAACCAGACAAACAGTTCCTTGCTAGTCCACCGCCCCGGACCCCGAATGAGACGTCTCACAGACCTACCAAGCACAGCCCATCTATCGTCGAAAGCCTCATCACAAGCACGCCTTCCTTTCGAGGCCGGTCCGCGCTCTTTGAAGACTCGCCCAAAAGTAGCAAACAGGATGTTCCAGGCTCTCTGCACCTTTCTAGTGATGCCGACATCAGACAGTTGATAAAGAAGAATGGTGCGGTGGCCCTAGTCAGGCGGCTAGCAGAAGATGTAGCGCAGAGAGATGTTGAGATAACGGCCTTGAGGCGACGGGCAGAGGAAAGGGAACGGGAGCTCAAGAGGATGTTGCGAGAGGTCGAAGTCTCGAATCTGGACATTGAGACCAGGCTACATCGCTTAGATCATGAGGTGAATGATAAATTCAAGCTACAGAATCCTCCGCAGAAGTCTGGTATAAGAAGCCCTAGTGGAAAAGACTGGAAGGATCGGATACCTGGCATCACGAATGGGATCGATGAAATGATGGGAGAGGCTATGGAGGATGATGTCGGAAGGCTGAGTGCCGAGCTAGATGAAGGGTACCTAGATTCGCTGGCTGAGCCCGACAAGCATGCTACGCTGAAGGCTCGAAACTTGGTCTCGAAAGAGTCGGATGGTCGATCCATAGCATCTAGCGTCGATTCTCGAGGGCGGCCAAGGGATACTATACGGGGTTGGAAGGACTACTTGTGGAATAACAATGCAACGAGCGGCAAGGCTAGCAGGGCGAGCAGTGTGGTCAGTGAGCACGACCAAGAAGTGGGGGCAGCGATGAAGGCTCGGGGTCACAGTGGCAGCAATGGGCGCCGGAAAGGCTTGGACGAGGATCTGTTCTCACCTCCTACACGTTCGTTGACAACGCAAAGCTCGACGACAGAGCATTCACGAAGATCGTCAAATTCTATTGCGTCTTGGACGATGAAGTTGTTTGCTGGAAATACTCAGGCAGGTCGTGACGCTGATAAGCAAGGTACGGTCAGAGGCAGATCTTCTACGACTGGTAGTGGCCAGTCAAGAAACTCAGGAAGCATGTCAACAGCCTCAGCTCCAGTACCTACAACAGCTAAAGCAGCATTGATGAAAGTAAACAGTATGGAACCCTCTACTCGATCACCCAGGAAACTTGTGCAGCCTCTTACGCTAGGAACCAGTGTAGCACCAAAAGCAACCTCACATACTTCGAACATGCCATTGGTTACAAGCCCAACTTCGGCCAATGTTTCTACTAACCTTGGACCTGTGGAAATGGACACCATTCACCCAGCTGACTCCAAGCCTCCCACGTTGACTCAGATTAACAACAAGAATGACGGCTCTTCCGATCTGCTCACAGATAGATTCGGTTTCATCTATGACCAGCGCCGGAGGAAGAAGGCAGCCACGATAGCAAAAGGTCATGCCAGGGGCAAATCAAATGCCAGTGCTAATCTAGAGATGATTGGAGGTGTGCGAGACTCTCTAAAGGTCGTGGATTCGGACAAGGCCTCTATACACTCGAAAGCCACCTCCGTGGGCCGGCCAGAAACACCAGCTTCGAATGACGATAGAGCTGAAGATAAGCCAGCTAAACGTTGGCAAGACTATCTCAAGGTTGCAACATTCCCTACTGAGCTACTTTCCCATACCCCATCTGCTAAGCCTGTTACACCTGTTATAAGCCCAGATCTACCAAGTCCTCGCTTGAAGCGAGCTCCAACCGGTGGTGACTCACGCGTGTCTTTACCGTCGACCAGCATCAATCTAGAACCTGAGATGTCACCAGTCACAGCTGGCAATGCAGAGATCGTCCAATCTTCGTTAAGTCCCGAAAGTGCTCAAACTACCTCTACAGGTGTGGAAGAAGAGCCTGTAAAATTGTTGCTTACGCAATTGACAGAGCTTCATGATACTCTACAGCGTGAGAAGACTATCAAGTGGAACGAATTCTTAAGAAAGGTCAGGGCCGAGCGTAAGAGAGAAGGCGAGACTGCTGCAGGCTCGGATGCTCGCGCTAAGCAAGTGATGCCAGAAGTCACGCTTACCGATGGGGAAATGATAGGTGTTGCAGGCCTCGGTAACAAGGGCAAAGTAGGACAAGCGAAGTGGAAAGAGTTTAAGCAGCTGGTCCTTGGTGGCATCCCAGTTGCATATCGAGCCAAAATCTGGGCAGAATGTAGCGGAGCCTCTGCTCTACGAGTCCCAGGCTACTACGATGACCTAGTCGCCAGTGACATGGACGACCCCACAATCGTGGCCCAAATCCAAATGGACATCCACCGAACCCTAACCGACAACATCTTCTTCCGCAAAGGCCCCGGCGTCGCCAAACTCAATGAAGTGCTCCTGGCCTACGCCCGCCGCAACCCAGAAGTAGGCTACTGCCAAGGCATGAACCTCATCGCCGGCTCCCTCCTCCTCATCATGCCCACCGCCGAAGACGCCTTCTGGGTCCTCACCAGCATGATCGAAAACATCCTTCCCCGCCACTACTACGACCACTCCCTCCTCGCCTCCCGCGCCGACCAACAAGTCCTCCGCCAATACGTCACCGACATCCTCCCCAAACTCTCCGCCCACCTCGACGACCTAGCAATCGAACTCGAAGCTCTAACCTTCCAATGGTTCCTCTCCGTCTTCACTGACTGCCTTAGTGCTGAAGCCCTCTTCCGCGTCTGGGACGTCGTGCTGTGTTTCAATGACGGTAGCACTTTTCTCTTTCAAGTCGCTCTTGCGCTGTTGAAACTCAACGAACAACAATTATTAGAATGCGATAGTGCGGCCAGAGTATACGGATACATCGGTAACGAAATGACCGACCACGCTATCAGCATCGACGGGTTAGTCAGCGCGAGCGATGCATTAAAGAGAGAAGTCAGGAGAGGA